>CM065133.1:23807500-24407500 GCA_033026305.1 Cirrhinus molitorella
TACAAAAATGTATATGAATCAAGTGATTCAAAAGAATGATTCACAACTGTAGAAGTCTGATGTGTTTTTATAGTTTTTATAGTTAAAGGCTGCTGTTCAACATGTTTTTGACGCAGATATGTGACCCTGGACCACAAAATCAGTCTTATGGGTAATTTTTTTTTTTTTTTTTAAATGAGAGTTATACATCATCTGAAAGCTGAATAAATAAACTTTCCATTGATAAATGGTTTGTTAGGATAGGACAATACTTGATAGATACAACTATTTGAAAATCAGGAATCTGAGGGTGCAAAAAAATTTTTTATTTTTTTATTTTTTTAGCAATGCATTTTACTAATCATAAATGAATTTGATATATTTATGGCAGGAAATTTATAAAATATCTTCACGGAACATGATCTTTACTAATGATTTTGGCATAACACATGAAAATTTTTACCCAAACAATGTATTTTTTTGCTATTGCTACAAATATACCAGTGCTACCTAAGGCTGTTTTTGTAGTCCAGGGTCACATATACTTGTGTCAGTTGCATTTAGTATGAAATTACCTGTTCACTCTCATGCTGTCATCCTAGCTAAGACCCTCTAAAAAGATTAAATATCTTCATTGTAGTTAGCACTTTTTGTTAGTGTAGCTAATGACTTTTTTTAAAGAGTAGCTTTACTATAGCTTAACTACTTTAAATGAGTAGCTTGGCAAGCTATAGTTTCACAGAAGCTGCCCCAGCACTGCATCTAATGTTACACAGAGCAACAGATGGTTCATTGTGCTGCACTGCCACAGCTGGTCAATAAAGGATCAGTAGTCGGCTACCGACAATTGTATGATTTCAAATCTTTCAGGACACACTCAATGTGATTTTTATCAGGTTATATGTGACCCTGGAACACAAAACCATTATTATGTTTGTAGCAATAGCCAAAAATACATTGTATGGGTCAAAATTACTGATTTTAATATTTATTGCCAAAAATCATTAGGATATTTAGTAAACATCAGGTTCCATAAAGATATTTTAGAAATTTCCTACCGTAGGTATATCAAAACTATAATCAACAATTTTTGATTAGTAATATGCATTGCTAGTAACTTCATTTGGACAACTTTAAAGGCATTTTTGCATCCTCAGATTCCAGATTTTCATATTGTCCTATCATAACATCAATGCAAAGCTTATTTATTCAGCTTTCAGATGATGTATAAACCTCAATTTAAAAAAATTTACCCTTATGACTGGTTTTGTGGTCCATGGTCACATATATTCTTGACAGCTCCCTTAAAGAAAAAAAAAAAAAAGGCTCACCCTGATTTGTGTCTGGCCTTCATCATGGGCCCTGGGTCTCTCTTGGACATGCTGTGGTCATAGCTGGGGTCTACGAATTTGAAGACGTGAGTGGCTCCGAACTGAACAGTCACACCGCTGCGCAGAACCGTAGTGTCGGAGATCCGCTGTCCATCTACGAACGTCTCAGCATCCAAACTGACAGGGGTCACAGTCACCAGACCATCCTCATGCATCAGGTCACAGTGGTGAGGAAGAATCCCAGGCCCAAACAGCTGTGGAGCAGAAAAATCAGGTATGTGTTGGACTTGCATTGTTCTGCTGCACTGAAGATGTCACTTAAGTGTTTTCCTTACCTGGATGTTTCCATCTTCACTCTGGTCAGATCCGACCTCAGTGACACTGTGCTGTAGTCTGTAAAGTTTGGGTTTATCCCTGGAGTCTGACCCATCTGCAAAGCATCCACAGAGCAGTGAGACACACACATTTGCGTTTGTCTGCATTTCACTCGCACTCAAACACATAAAAAACACAAGTATGTACAAACTTGCACAACCTATTAGTGTCACTTCTGTGCTTTAGGGCGTGTAATTAAGCGTATGCAAAACTACGCGTTTCTAAATTCGTCTAGTCAATGAGCTTACTAAACTACTGTATAATTAGGCTGTTTCTCTCCTGAATTTAAAGATGCAGCTCCCCAGAGAGGGTTTTCCAGGGTTGTACAATATGCTAATTAAAGCACTGGCACTAAAAACACACAGCAGAAGTCTGAGGTCAGTGCGATTATTTTTTTTTTAAAAGAAATTAATAATTCTATTCAGCAAGAATACATCAAAATGATATAAAGTGACAGTACAAACATTTACAATGTTATAAAAGAATTATAGTTGAGGTCAAAAGTTTACATACACCTTGCAGAATCTGCAAAATGTTAATTGTTTTATTAAAACAAGAGGGATCACATAAAAAGCATATTATTTTTTTATTTAGTACTGACCTGAATAGGATATTTTACATAAAAGACTTTTACATATAGTCCACATACATATAGTACATTTAGTAGTTGTTACCTGAATGATCCACAGCTGTGCTTTTTTTTTTTTTTTTTAGTTATAGTTGTTCATGTGTTCCTTGTTTGTCCTGAACAGTATAACTGCCTGCTGTTCTTCAGAAAAATCCTTCAGGTCCAACAAATTCTTTGTTTTTCAGCATTTTTTCATCTTTTCAACAATGACTGTATGAATTTGAGATCCATCTTTTCACACTGAGGACAACCGAGGAACTCATATGTAACTATTACAGAAGGTTTAAATGCTCACTGATGCTTCAAAAGGAAACATGATGCATTATAAATGAGGATGTGTACATATTTCTTATTTTTGTCTAAATATATATATTCCATTTATTACTGCCCTTTAGAAGCCATAGAAAATACTTACATGTTTCTCAGAAGACAAAATAAGTTACATTTACTCTGATCTTCAAATTCAGAAAGTTTTCACCCCCCAGCTCTTAATGCATTGTTTCTCCTTCTGAAGCATTTGAACCTTCTGTAATAGTTGCATACGAGCCCCTTACACATCTCAAAATCATATAGTCATTGTTGGAAAGGGTTCAAATACATAAAAATGCTGAAAAAACAAAGAATTTGTGGGACCTGAAGGACTTTTCTGAAGAAAAGCATGAGTCTTCTAAACTGTCTGCAAAATCGAAACTTTCTATGCAAAAAAAAAAAACACTCTTGCACAGAAATATTAAGGAGCACAGCTGTCTTCAACATTGTTAATTAAGATTATATATAATGAGCTCACTAATCAACTAGTCAGTCTTTACTAGTCAACCCTTTCAACATATCCTTACTAATAATTGTCAAGTATTTTCAATGAATACTGTCCAAAAAAAAAAAAAAAAACTATTTTTGGAAATTGGAACTTGATCAGAATTCTTGGAATCTGCTGAGTAACAATGAACTTTTACAGGAAATCCTGGGTTATGAATGATGATGGGATGGTTAGGTTTGTTTTTTAATTTTCAGATTAGTGAGATGATTGGCAATCAGGAGTTATAAGCAAAATGCAAAGCAGAAAACAGTAAAAGAAGGAAATTTGCCTTAAACATGAGTGGATGTCAAAATATCCTCATAATACTGGTAAAGGTATTTTGTTCTATTGACAATAGCCTGACACAGCCGATGTGGCTTTATAGAGTCACTTTATTTTATTTTGTTAAATTAAAAATACAGAGACTTTTTTCATTTGAACAACATTTGAGTAAGACCAGAAATATGCATTAAATAGAGTAATTAGAGTCAAATTTAATGTCATGTTGACTTCTAGGCAAGGATCTCTTACCATGAATACATTGTAAATAATACCCTAAGATTTTTAGCAATTACGTAAGCGTCTGAGTGGGCAATGTTGGAAACTTTGTACCAATACAAGGAACAATGTGCTATAAAACTAAATGCTTTACCAGAAAATACCACATCCATCTCCTCTAGCGCCAACAATCTGACCACATAACTGCACACTTTACTTTTAGGGCACAAAAAAACAAGTAGGTCAATTTTCAATTTGCATTAGTATTTTATAGCTTCTCTTTCAGAGTTTGTGTGTGAGATAAAGAGGTAGAGCTGGGGGAGGATGGGAGGTGCAGGCAGGTTTGTGTTACCTTCATGATGGCGGTAGTAGTAGGCATAGTGACTCCCTCGCCCTAGGACGGGACGCATGCACAGGAGCCAGGAGCAGAGAGAACGGCGGGACACGAACCGACACACGCCAACAACACGCCAGAGAGAGAGAGATAGAGAGATAGAGCGAGAGAGATACAGAGAGAGGAAAAGCCAAAGAGTACCAAACGCAGCAAGAAAGAGAAAAAAGCGCCATAAGCAAGTGGTCAGTCTGTCAGCTGACACACACTCCAGAGATGAGTGAATATGTCAATCAAATCTCAATTTCAAAAGCCCAGAGAACTCTCATGACCACTTCTACACCATATCTACACTGGACAACAGCACGCTGCAACAGCATCCATCATAATCAATAAACCTGTCTATACCAGAAGCAAGGAATGTGCAATTTATTTTTTGCGGACTGACAGCTACTCCAGCCATCTAAAATAATTTTATTTACATGAGTATATAATTTGGGAATAATTTGATTTGTTATCACACAGATACGTGACCCTGGACCACAAAACCAGTTGGAATAGGACAATATTTGGATGAGATACAACTATTTGAAAATCTGGAATCTGAGGGTTTTGATATATTTACAGTCAGTAATTTACAAAATATCTTCATTGAACATCTTTACTTATTCTAATTAATAAAAAAATAATTTAATTTAATTTAATTTAATTTAATAGTAAATATGATTAAATAACAATATAATAATGAATAAGTAATTGTTTTTCTCTGTATATAATATAAATAATATAATATAATATAATATTGAATAATAATAATTATATAATATATAAAATGTTAACTGAGTGAATAATAAAAATAGAGAAAATGCATTTTAAATAATGTAACATACTGTAATATAATATATAAAACATGCTTATATACATAAATATATATATATATATATATATATATATATATATATATATATAATATATAAAGTATATTGTTTATAATATTAAACAAAATATATTACAGTTTAATAATATATAATGCAATATTATAATATATATATATGTATAAAATAGTATATAAATACATAGTATGCAGTATATTAAAAAAATAAAAAAAAATAAAATTATATTAAATTATATTTAAAAAGTGAAATAGCTAAAATTAAAATGTTATATAATATAATATAATATAATATTATATTATATAATGTTTAAACGAAAATTGTTTATACTATTAAACTAAAAAAAAATAATAAACATAACTTTATAAATGTGTTTCTATATTATAAAATAACTCATGCGAAGTAACATCTTTATGCTAATGGTTTTTGTTGTAAACAAAACAACACAAAGTCACCCAATTAATTTGTTGCTGCAGTCATCATTGATTGGTTAGTAACTTTCAGAAGTGACGTGAAGCTTGTGCTTTCAATTTAGTCAGCCTCAAGTTGTCTTTGCAATGCGACACTGGTTGCCTCCAGTATAGACACGGTATCATTACACATCGCAGAGTTTCTGCTCAACTCTTTGCAGTTAAAAAGCATTGGTTATAACGCAGTGACAGGGTTAGTTGTGGGCTGTAGCAGGGGGAGGAATAGTATGCAAGCAGCAGTTAGACTGAGAGACAGCGTTAGTGAGGGTCATATCTACATGATGTGAATTTTCAACTCGACTGAAACTAAGGTGTATTTTAAAGGGGTCTCACTAGCTGACTCTACAGAGGTCCAGAGACTGAACTCATTTGTCGGCCACAGTGCTACTCATGCGTGAATGTCAATGGGCAATCGGTGGGCTGCTCTTCACAGCTGTCACATCAGTGCAACTGAAACTCTAGTGCAACATGACTGATCTAGTAACAGCTCTGCTAGCATTCAATGACACAAAGACCTCTGTTTCTACTCTAAATTTCCTGGTAAGAGGATGTGCTATCATTGCATGTGTTTGTGTGTGTCACCTGGGCTCAGTTCAACCAGGTAGGGCAGTTTCTCTGGAGGAATGGATCCGTGAGGCGGCCCCATTCTATTGTCGGGCTTGCGTCCTTTCCTCGGAGCATAGTCTGGAGGACGTTTCTTCAGCTGGAATACTAAGGCCTCTGTAAATTTGACATAATAGCACATTAAAGTCAACAGGGGGCGGTATAACATGGCTTTTGTATTATAAGAAAGAAGGCATAAATAATAAAATACTTCTACACTCCAGTTCAAAAGTTTGGGAGCAATAAGATTTATTCCTTTTTTTTTTTTTTTTTATAATAATACTTTTATTGAGCAAGGATGGATTAAACTGATCAAAAGTGACAATAACGGAACTTACAGCTGAAGTCAAAAGTTTACATACCTTGCACCTTATTTTACCAAAATGGTAAATACAAAATGCATTGTCATTTTTTTTTATTTAGTACTAACCTGAAAAAGGTATTTCACATAAAAGACATTTACATACAGTCCACGAGAAAAAAAATTGGTTAAATTTATAAAAATGACCCAGTTCAAAAGTTTACATACACTACGCTTTACAGCATTTTTGTGTATTTGAACCCTTTTAGGGGACTGAGGGACTCATAGGCAACTATTACAGGAGGATCAAAAGCTCGCTAATGCTTCAGAAGGAACCTTGCATTAAGACCTGGGGGTGAAAACTTTTGAACAGAATGTGTATATTTTTCTTATTGTCTAAATATCATTTTGTTTTCTTTTAAGTCATTTTAATATATTCAACTATTATTTTCTCTTGTGGATTATGTCTTTTATGTGAAATATCTTATTGCAGGTCAGTACTAAAAAAAATAAGCATTTTGTATGATCCCATTTATTTTGGTAAAATTAACATTTTGCAGATACTGCAAGGTGTATGTTAACTTTTGACTTCAACTGTATGTTGCAAAATATTTCGAAATATCAAAATTTCAAATACGTTTTTTTTTTGTTTTTGTTTTTTTTTAAGAATTCTGAAAGAAACGTACCAGTTCCCACAAAAATATTAGGCAGGCACATTTTCAACACTGATAACAAGAAATAATTCTTAAGCACAAAATCAGCATATTAAAATGATTTCTGAAGGATCATGTGACATTGAAGACTGCAGTAATGCTGCTGAAAATCCAGCTTTGACATCACAGGAATAAATAACATTTAAAAAAATAATCAAACAGAAAACAGTTATTGCAAATTGCAATAATATTTCACAATATACTGTTTTTATTGCATTTTTATCAAATAAATGCCTTTGTGAGCAGAAGTGACTTTCAAAACTTAAAAAAAAAGTGACTCCAAACTTTGATAATTAAGAAGTTCCAAACTGCTCAAAAACGTGTCTAAAAATGAGCATAAGAAACGGCATGCAAGGCTGACCTTTATCGCTTGTCCAGTCTCTGAGGATCTGCAGAGGGCAATCGGTGTCATCTAATATGGTCTCTTTCACCGGTTTATCATTTGCATGAATCACCTGCACAAAGTAAACATGTACACACTTCAGAGTTTATAAAATCCAACTTTGTTCTCTAAATAACTAACAAAGTTGGGCTTTTTTGGCAAAGCATGCTAATATTTCACAGTTCGCACTCCAGGCAGGCATTAGACACCTGTTCTAGTGACAGATACACGCTCCCTGCCATGATTTAACAGCAGCTTTATGGACGAGCTGTGTATGTAATTAAAATTGGCCAGAGTGAAGGTTGAGGATATTACGATGCCACACAGAAACTCTAAAACGCCATCTGAAAAGAGCTTGTGAGCAACAGCGCTGACAGCCCAAGGTTGACACTTTTGTACCAGCACCGTTTTTCATTCGCTGACAGCAGAGATTAGACCAGTCACTTCAAGCATTTCCTGCTCTCCTCCTCTACACTTCCTCATCATTGCAATGTACATCTCTATCTTTCGCTCTGTGCAGTGCTAAACATGTGCAGGCGGGGCACCTTACAACTGCACAATTCAATTACTCTCAGTAGAGGTGAAGCAGATGTCAGCTCCTGGCTTTAATCTGGGAGACAAATCGTGCAGTGGCCTGATGAAATATGCTGGATTTGATCACAGGAAAAGGAGGAGGAGGAGGGGTCCATGGAGAGTGACGGACACGGCAGGGGCGGTCAATCAGCTTAATAACTCTACAGCAAACCCACATGGTATGTGTAGGCACAGAATTATGAAGAAACTTTCAGAGATTTCTACAGAATTGGCAGGTCCATGATTAATGATTATTTTACATATGCCATATTTAGGAAATATTTACATGCATATATATTCCTATTATGTATGATTTAGTTTATATATAAATAGAAATATATATTACATATATTTCTTAAATATATACATGTATGCGTGTGTATTTATATATGCATATAAAATTATGAATTAACTGATTTGACAGCCCTAAATGTACATTTTCAGATTTGTTAAAGATTACATTTAACAGTGTTTTAAAATTATTTAAATAGTACACAAACATATATTATGTACACAAACGTTTATTTTGGTTGCGATTAATCTCGATTAATCAATTTGACAACCTTTAAATATACATTTTCAGATTTGTTAAAGATTTTATTTAATGGCATTTTTAAAATGATTTAATAGTACACAAACATATTATGTAAACAAACTATTATTTTGGTTGCGATTAATCATGATGAATCGATTTGACAGCCCTAAATATACATTTCGAGATTTTAAAAAAAGATTACATTAAACAGTGTTTTTAAATTATTTAATAGTACTCAAACATATATTATGTAATATTATTATGTATATTATGTATTTTGGTTGCGATTAATCTCGATTAATCAATTTGACAACCCTTAAATATACATTTTAAGATTGGTTAAAAATTACATTTAACAGCGCTTTTAAATTATTTAATAGTACACAAACATATATTATGTAAACAAACTTACTTTTGGTTCCGATTAATCAATTTGACAGCCCTAAATATACATTTTCAGATTTGTTAAAGATTACATTTAACAGTGTTTTAAAATTATTTAAATAGTACACAAACATATATTATGTACACAAACGTTTATTTTGGTTGCGATTAATCTCGATTAATCTCGATTAATCAATTTGACAACCTTTAAATATACATTTTCAGATTTGTTAAAGATTTTATTTAATGGCATTTTTAAAATGATTTAATAGTACACAAACATATATTATGTAAACAAACTTATTCTGGTTGCGATTAATCATGATTAATCGATTTGACAGCCCTAAATATACATTTTCGGATTTGTTGAATATTACATTTAACAGTGTTTTTAAATTATTTAAAAGTACACAAACATATTATGTAAACAAACTATTATTTTGGTTGCAATTAATTGCAATGAATCGATTTGACAGTTCTTCTTTTAAAAGTGTTTTTTTTTTTATTATTTAAAAGTACACAAACATATTTTATGTAAACAAAGATTTATTTCGGTTTCAATTAATCACGATTAATCAATCTGACAGCCCTAATGAATATACATTTTGAGATTTGTTAAAGATTACATTTAACAGCGTTATTAAATGATTTTCATTTACAAAGATTAAATTTTAGTCACCATTAGATAACAGCAAATGCAATCTAAATGTAAAACTATGGGAAACAAGCATGCACAATTAAACATCCATGACACCGTATCAAAATATTGTCCATCCCTTTCCCCCATTCTGCCATGTTGAAACCCATCCTGCAGATTTTTAAAACAGTCAGACAGAGCTGTACCTTTAAATCTATTACAGGGAAGTACAACTCTCTGAAAGCATTAGAAAACAAACACTTTGTTAAACCTCACCTGGGCGATGCAGTAATCTCTGGGATTTTCCTTCTCCAGCCCGTATTTCTCCAGAGCCTCGGCCACAGCAAAGTCAGCCATATCAGTAGTTGAGAGCAGGATGGTCTTGTAGGGAATGTTGGGCTTCAGACTGTCAGCGTAGATCCTCAGAGTCCCTCCTAAAAGAGAGAAATTGTGTCAAAGATAATTAAAAACTAATAGTGTTTCTTAGCAATAGACCGATATATCAGTGTGTCTAATTAATCAGATTATACATGTCTTTGAGATTATCAGAATTGTCTGATAATTATTCCCATTAACTCCAAGTCTGAAGGCAGGCTGATGTAATAGCAAACTGGACAATATTTAGCATTTCAAAATCCTTGCATCTGCTTCAAAAAAAAAAAAAAAAAAAAAAAAAAAAAATAGAGATTATCCTATGTTCTGAATTTTGGTTGTGTCCAATGCAAGTTAAAGGATTTGATTAGTATGGCAGCACACACAGCGTGAGAACTCAAACATTCAAACACTGGGATCTAAACCTAGCTGCGTGCTCAACTAAGCCTCTTTAACCAGTTCACACACTGCTTAACTCTCGCCGGACGGGGTGAATGTGATGAGTAACTGGGAGCCTTTCTGTGTGTGTCACATTAAGGATTTGCCTCCGGTCTAAACCCACGCCAGCAGACATACGTTATTATCCTGATTACATAAGCTTGGAAAATCTAAATATCCGTGTCTGTCCAGGGCAGAAAGGCTATTTTAGGCATCAGTGTGAACGGAGCAACAAAACAAAGTTTTATGTTGAGGTCTGGAATGGTTTCCCACTTGAAAGTAGGTGGTTCATTGGCAAAAGGTCCCAACAAGTGCGATGGAGATGCCAGGGCTCTGGTTTAATGCTCTCATTATAAAATTACAGTTTGTAGTGTCCCATGGAGACAAACTGCTGACATCATAGCCTATTTTACATGAAAAACAAACAGCAAAGCCATTTTTGGACCAAACAGTCATATATAAAGCAACAAAATTAGCCTATTTGAATTTGATTTGTAATGCACCAAACCTAAATGTGAACACTTATGTTAATATGCTCATGTCTGTGTCCATACATTTCCACATATGGTCGTACGAATTCCATATGCAAATATTCTCTCTCCTGATTGGCTAGCCACTTTGCATGCAAAAAGGATAACAAGGCCTCTTGCTGAATAATCACTTAGGAGTTGATATGTAAATACAGGCAGTTTTATGTCAGTGTAGGTTACGTTGATGTAATAGTGGCATACAAACCTGAGTCCGGGCGACCGTCTCCACTGCGGAATTCCTGCATCCTCTTTTCCAGCTTCTGCTGTCGTCTCCTCTTCATCACCACTTCGGGGTTAGAAATGGTACGTGTGAAACTGGTCTCCGGCATGTCTTTATACACCTCAGCAGCCAATCTAGAGTTCTCCCTATCAGAAAGAGGGACAACAAGAATGATAGAAAAAATAAGTCAACTAAGACTACAGAAAGAGAAATGAAAAGATTAAGACAAGAGACAAAAAAAACTGAATGGACTAAAGATGCTCTTATACAATCTCTTTTAAAAGGAACATTCCACTTTTTTTGAAAATAGGCTCATTTTCCAACTCCCCTAGAGTTAAACAGTTGAGTTTTCCCGTTTTTGAATCCATTTAGCCGATCTCTGGGTCACTTTTACCATAGCTTAGCATAAAACATTGAATCAGATTAGACCATTAGCATCTCGTTTAAAAATGACCAAAGATTTTCGATATTTTTCCTATTTAAAACTGGACTCTTCTGTAGTTAATATCATTGCACCTGCTGCATCCATGGTACGGCAGCAAAGTTCCCTGATTATTACCTCGGAATGAGTATAGTTCCTATCCATATCAGCCCAGAAAAATCGCAACTTTTCATTTTCTGTCGGTCTTAGTACACAATGTAACTACAGAAGAGTCAAGCCTTAAATAGGAAAAATATCGAACATCTTTGGTCATTTTTAAACTAGATGCTAATGGTCTAATCTGATTCAATGCTTTATGCTAAGCTATGCTAAAAGTGCTACCGGCAGACCCGGAGATCGGCTGAATGGATTCAAAAATGGTAGAACTCATCTGTTGAACCCTAGGGGAGTTGGAAAATTAGCCATTTTCAAAAAAGTGCAGTGTTCCTTTAAACAACTATTGCCTTTATGTGGATGTCTATCACACAAGCAAATTAGTTGATATTCCTCACCCATCCTCGCGGTTTAGCGCTTGATCATCTCCATCTGGAATTCTGGAAAATGCCTCCTTCTCCCTCTTCTTCTCTTTCTTCTTCTCCTTCTTGGACAGTGTTCTTTTGAAGTTCTGGATCACCCCCTCCTTCTCTTTCTCAGGGCCATTTATCAGTGTTCTCTGGTGGAGAGATCAAGAGGAAAAATAAAGAGAAAAATGTTGCGAAAAATTGCAGTGGGATATCAAGCAGAGTGGTTTATGACTCAAAAAATTTGAATTCTTAGCATCTTCCCTTCATGATTATATACATTTTGAATAGATGTTTAAAAATAAAATGGCAAGATTAGAATATTAACATTTAATTTGATAATGCTTTCAGTTTCAATTACAGGTATATTGTTATTAACATTTCAATATTAACTTTTATCAGTTTTGCATTAACTTATTTTTCTTGTTTTTCCCCTTATTTTAATTTTTGCCTTGTTAAATACTATAATACAGTTAACAATATTTTTTCATTTTGAATGCTTTAATATTTATCTATTTATTTTAATTATTTTAATTAATTATTTGCACTATTAGCATTATAATACTGACATCTAATGATATTTTTAAGATAAGTACATATATGAATAATTGAATAATTGTATTATTAACTATTACTCTTTAAATGGGTGAAAGCTTAAGGCTAAATTATGGAACAATGTGTTTCTATTGACTTCAGCTCTTAACACAGCTGAGATTTTGCAATACATCATAGGAAACACTCCAAAAATTTACAGAGGGATTTCAAAATATTGCGTTATGAGTTAAGAGTAAGAGCCAAAGCAAGGATTGCAGAGTTCAAAATCAAGCATGTTGAACAAGTTACTCTACAAGAGAGCGGCCAGACAGATGTCACAACACCACTTCAACTCCACATCATCAAATGGTTGAGCTGAGAGCAACTAAACAGCAGAACGTTTTCAGTTCACAGTTGATATAAAAGCAATCTGTCCTAAATTATGAACATTAATTTCTATTGGCACGCTAATGGTCACACGTATACACCTTTTTTTGCAAAGCAGAACATGTGAGATAAATGACGGGAAGAATAACAAAGTGAAGTAAACAGTAAAACTACTCGTATTACAAACCAGTGTTTATGATTTACATAATGAAGACCAGTTTCTAATATTAAGCAACATAAAGAATTGTTTTTGTAAAGCATAAATAACTGAAAGAACAACAGAAACATTGTGCATTCAAGTTACAAATGGCTGGATCTGATCTTACATTAAAAATAAGGTGAAATGCATTCAAAATGCATTCTCAAGTTCATTTTCAAATAAATTTTAGCTTTCGTGTTTCACATCTCTTGCAATGCAAGACAAATGCAAGTGCTTTTCTGTGTGTGAAGTTTTGTGCAAATCTAAGGTGACAAAAACATGAATAAAACAGTGACGCTAGCATCTTTTCATCCTAAGATGTCACCAACTTTCAGTGGTAAACAGCTGCCACTAGTACTTTCGTTGAAGACTGAAACATTGCGGTTCGGAGGGTGGAATTAAACTTTGGTTTGGGCCGAACAATCGAAAGTGTGAAAATGGCCTAAAACGCAGAAGATTGTTGAGCCCTACCGCCTACACACCAAAACACACATTCCTGCAGACTCAGACACTCCTAGCTCTGATTTTATGTCTCTTTGGGGAGCCTTGCTGCACACAACACTAAGAGCCACTGAAGTGGAGAGAGAGAGAGAGAGAGAGAGAGAGAGAGAGAGAGAGAGAGAGAGAGAAAGAGAGAGAGAGAAAGAGAGAGAAAGAGACAGACGGAGTAAAACGGAAAAAAAAAAAATTGATCTGCTCCACTTAAGTGAGGAAATGAAGTGTCTGCTGATGCCTGTGTGTTTGTATGTCCTGAGAGGGTTTTTAACTGACGTGCAATGGGCCAGCTTGAGGAGAAGATGGTTTCAGGGGCCGTCTAAACAGCAGGGGACTAAAAAAGCTGTTCCAACATAACCAAGAGGAGAAAACTCAACAGGAACAAACATAGACACCCTCAGTGAATCATCGTAAAACTATAGCTTCTGCATTCAAGCAGAATGAACCACAGAATCAGGCTCTGTGAAAGCAGGTTGGGTTTGTTTTCTAATTTTTGGTTAGAAGGTCTTGGTCTCATCTGCATTTTCTCACCTTGGGAATGATGTCATTCTCGTTCTTGAGAACGAAGCGTCCCTCTCTGTCGTCTTTGTTCCAGTTCAATTGTACAACCAGTGGTTTCTCATCCAAGTCCAGTTTCCTCTCTTCTGTCACAGAGAAAGATTATGCCAGTCAGAAAATCACTTCTCTATGGAATTTAATCACAGTAGACTTAAACAAAAATTAGGCTATAGTCCAAATGGGTCTCATTTGTGAAACAAAAACACTAGAAATTTCACAATCCCAATCTTTTCTAAATTACTGCATGTAACTCAATTTGACATTAACTCAAAAGAAAGGTTTTCAAAACTTTGACAGAAATTTCTCCTGCTTGTGTTTCTTGAATAAGGCCCAATATATCAATGTCGTTTTATTTATGGATATTTTACAAACTACAGAAATTTGTCCATTGGAAGCTCACATAAAGTCACATTTTAAATGTTTTAACACATGAACGATTGACTGACTAAACCTCAATACAGCCTCTTGATCTTTGGTTTCAACGCACTGCACTCAGCAACAAATGACAAGCAAAAAAGAGGCCCTCCTGATATATTGTATATGGAGAATACATTAAAATGTTTTCTAAAAACTACAAGAAAGAGCAAATATGAAATGTGCTATTAAATGCTATCAAATACCAGGGCCAGAAACATACTCTGGAAGTATGCAGCCAGAGTTAAAGTCAAAAGTTTGCATACACCTTGCAGAACTTGCAAAATGTTAATTATTTTACCAAAATAAGAGGGATCATACAAACTGCATGTTACTTTTGAGTGGGGGGGGGGGGGTAATTTATTTTGTCTTGCAGGAAACATGCAAGTATCTTTTATAGCTTCCAAAGGGCAGTACTAAATGGAAAAAAATATGATACTTAGGCAAAACAAGAAATATGTGCACATTTTTATTCTGTTTAAAAGTTTACACCCCTGGATCTAAATGCAACGCGTTTCCTTTTGAAGCATCAGTGAGCATTTGAACCTTCTGTAATAGTTGTAAGAGCCCCCTCAGTTGTCCTCAGTGTGAAAAGATGCTGAAAAACCACATAATTTGTGGGGCCTGAAGGATTTTTCTGAATCAGTTTAACTGTTCAGGACAAACAAGTGAATCATAAACAACTATTACTAAACAAAAAGAAAAATAACAGCTGTGGATCATTCAGGTAACAAAACATTATAAAGAATGTAAACTTTTGAAGTAGGTCATTTTAATAAATTCAACTATTATTTTCTTGTGTGGACTATATGGAAATGTATTTTAATGTGAAATAGCTTATTCAGGTCAGTACTAAATAAACAATAACATGCATTTTTATATGTTCCCTTTATTTTGGCAAAATAATGAACATTTTGCAGATTCTGCAAGGTGTATGTAAACTTTTGACATGCTATGTTGCATTATGAACTTCATTTTGACTTTTCCCAAATGCAACAACGTAAAATTGAGTTGTCGCAAAAAGTGTCACCATGTTTGCATTTGCATAGAGTACCTCTAAATGGTCTATATAAGGGCTGCCCAAACTCGGTCCTGGAGGGCCGGTTTCCTGCAGGGTTTAGTTGCAACCCCAATTAGACACACCTGAACCAGCTAATCAAGCTCTTACTAGGCATACTTGAAACTTCTAGACAGGTGTTGAGGCAAGTTGGACCTAAACTCTGCAGGACACCGGCCCAGGACCGAGTTTGGGCAGCCCTGGTCTATATAAAAAAATACTTTCATTGAGCAAGCAAGCGATCAATTGTTATAAACTGACAGCGAAGACAAAAGGTTACAAAAAAATTCTATTTCAAATATACAAATTCTGTTCTTTTAAAAAATGTATTATAGTTTCCACTAAACAGCAATGCTTTCAACACTGACAATAATACGAAACATTTCTTCAGCATATTAGAATGATTTCAGAAGGATCATGTGACACTGAAGACTGAAGCAATGGTACTGAAAATTCAGCTTTGCATCACAGGAATAAATGACATTTTAAAATATATTAAATTATAAAACATTGGTTATAAATTGTAAAAAATATTTCACAATATTACAGTTTTTACTGTATTTTTTGATCAAATAATTGAAGCCTTGACTATTTAAAAGAATCTTACAACCCCAAACTTTAGAATGGTAGTGCCAAATTCTTCTGAACTTATTGTTAGTAAAAAGTCACAAAATGGCATTTTAATTATTTTGTGTTCATATAACTCACCGCCACTGACGTGGACCTCATAGAGGGAGTATTTGGGAGAAGACAGCATCCTCATATCCGGTCTGAACTTTTCCGCCAGCGTCTCGATCACATCCTGCGTGGTCGCTGTGCTGGACACTCGGATACACTTTGTAGCAAAGTTCCCCGCCACCCGGTCCTGGAAGTAAAAGCGCATCACGCCATGGAACTCTAAGTCCTGAAAGCAGAAAAAAGAACATAACAATCAGTGCATGCCATTTAAATCCAATTTTCACATTCTCCTACACTTTTAAAGAGCATCTACATCATTCAGTCTGCCGCAAAAGTTAATCTCTGCGGTTTGCGATTAAATCTAGCAGGAGGCTACATCTGTACCATCTCTGTTGTGTGAAAAGACGAGCAGCTCTGTGTGGCAACATTAAACTCGTAACCTGCAGCGGAGGCTGATATTTGAGCTGGCCGAGCAGGATGTATCTGGGACGAGAGGACAGCAGCCTTAGGATAACAGCTAAGACGTGCTTGAAGAAACCTTTGTGTTTGTATAATAGCGGAGCAGGCGTATCAGCATTCACTGATATTGTCTGATTATACTACAGCAATGTGAGCATCAAGAGTGTTTTATACTCATCCTGATGAGATGTAATAGCACACCACAGATATACAACTCATTCACACTATACTATTTCTAGACACACCCGACCACACGCCTGCTTGCGTGCCACACTGTCTTACATATGAGATATTTGGACCCTCCGGGTCATCATGAGGCACCTACATTTCATTTTTATTTTATTTTTTAGAAAATGGCCAATCGTTTCGCTAGATATTCCTCGGCTGGGATAGTGTAGAGCCCTTTGAAGTGGCACTGAAACCGCAATTTGTACCTTCATCCCCACTGAAGTCCACAATATGAATATATAGTCCACAATATGATTACATAAAACATTAATATCTTGGATGGCATGAGGGTGAGTAAATTATCAGGAAATTTTAATTCTAGAGGGAACTAATGCTTTAATAAAAAAGGGTAAATTTAAGACTTTGCATTGTTATTTTTATAGCACTTCTCCCAATCTGTATTGTTTCAATAGATGCTTTAGAGAAAAAGTGCCTTAATGTCGGAAAGCCAAGGATGAGTATTGTAGTGAAGGGAAACAAACAAAGGAAACAAAGGCTCATTTCTGAGCATAATAAATACACAAAACTGAGATAAGGGAAAACATTTTGGGCTTTTAATTCCTGAAATGTGAGTGTGTGTGCGAGAGGTGTGACTTCAAACATCAAGAGAACAAACGCCATGGCAACCAGAACAATGAGTGTCAGGAAAGTCACCATGTGTTTCCTCAAAACACAAAGGGCCATTTCCTGTCAGCTTTAGCGTGTACACCAAATTCAGCCGGTTTGATTCTATCTGTAACAAAAGGCCTAATAAAAACAAAATAATCAACTCCTATTACAGTGAATTATGGGCCATTGCTAGGTAAAACAAAACAAAACAAACCAGATCAAAATAAAATAAAGTCAAATAAAAATGTAATTAAAATCAGATAAAAAAAAAATCAAATAAAAATGTAATTAAAATCAGATCAAAATTAAATTAAATAAAAAGCAACAATAAATCAAAATAAAATCAGATCAAAATAAATAAATAAAAATAAAATAAATCAGAAAAAAAAAATCAGATCAATAAAATAAAATAAAATAAGAAAAATAAAATCACATCAAAACAGAAATTAAATAAATAAATAAATAAATAAATAAAGATCAAAATGTGACCCTGGACCACAAAACCAGACATAAGAGTCATTTTTTTAAATTAAAATTTTAACAAATAAGCTTTCTATTGATGTATGGTTGGTTAGGATAGGACAATATTTAGCTAAGATGCAAATATTTGAAAAACTGGAATCTGAGGGTGCAAAAAATAATGAGAAAATCATCCTTGTTCATAAAGTTTTTAGCAATGCATATTACCATTTAAAAATGAAATTTTTATACATTTATGGTAGGAAATTTACAAAATATCTTTATGGAACATGATCTTTACTTAACATATCCATAACAATTTTTGCCATAAAAGAAAAATAACAGATAAATAGATAATTTTGACTCATCTCATTTTTGTGCACTAATGAGATTTTATAGCCAGAACTGTTTAGCATGCCAGATTGTACTAGACTTCCTATAGTTCAATTATCTAACGTGCAGAGACACAGGAAGACAGGACATACTCTTCGGCTTTACACAAGAATGTCTTTGAAGCCCGTAAGAGGTTTTACTGATGAAAAGGAGACATATGAGCGTTACGGCTGACTGTTTGCCCCCCGCCATCCCACCTTTGACCTTGCAACTCTAAACCCTGCTGGAGAAAACTCATCCCAGCTTTATCACCAATGCGTACAGAGGACAGCGTGCACGGTCTGAACCCCTGGACTGCGCTGTGGAGCTCATAAATCAGTTATAAGGCGGGATGCGGTCTTTCATCTCTTATCCATTTGAATTTCAGGAATTCAGAAGCAGAGTCAAACCTTCCATCCAGGCTGATATCATCACATTCGTCTGCTGAGGACCATAAATATGTCAACTGTCACCGCTTTCGGCATATGGAAAAACATGTGCGGAGCAACTGGCGAAATATAAGAGGTGGAATTTGAAAAATTCCCAAAAACATTAACGATACTGGATCCATTCAGGGAGGCTGGTCCCTCAGTGGTGGTTAAAGTTTTTTTTTTTTTTTTTTTTATAAAGTATCTCTCAAATATGTGACCCTGAACCACAAAACCAGTCTTAAGTAGCGCGGGTATATTTGTAGCAATAGCCCAAAATGCATTTTATGGGTCATTTTGTGTTGTCGTCATTTTTAATTGTAGTTTTCTATTTTTATTACTATGTTATTTTATTTTTTACATTTTATATTTGATTTTGATGTAGTATTTTTTTCATTTTTGCAATTTTGTTGTGTTTTTGCCATTTATTTATATTTATTTATTTATTTAAAAGTTGATTTTACATTTTAATATATTTTATTTTATTTCAATGTTGTAATTAATTCTTTTTTGCATTTTTATTTTACTTACGTTTTAGTCATTTGTCGTTTTTATTAGTAGTTTTTAAATTTCATTTTTGATTTTTTTTTTTATTTATTTTGTACATTTTTATTTAATTTTACTTTTAATAATTTTTGTTTGTTTGTTTGTTTTTAAGTTGAGTAATATTCCTTAAGCAACTAGCAGAAATTAAATAAATATTTATTTATTTTTATTTCAGTTTATTTAGCTTAAGTTAACAAAAAAATGTTTTTATGGTTTTAGTTTTACTATAATAACCCTAGTTCGGGCTCAGTTCTCACATTCCTGTTTTCCAAAAGTGCACAAACGGTACACTTTATGCACTGAAAGATCCTTTCAGTCAGTGTCAAAAACTATTCACGTTGCACGGGAATGCCAACGTCCTTAAGGAATGGTGAAATCCTACCAGCAGGGGGCGACCACATGTTATTACAGCTTTCATGCAAATCATCAGACAGTTTGACAAGGACAAGCTTATGAGCTCATAGCTTTATTTCGAAGTGGAGGAAAAGCATAATAAAACATGTCAGTGTAGAATTTCGGTCAAGCTTGTGGCGACCCGACCTGACGATCACACCCAGAATAACTAAAAACACATGGGACTGTGGCCACCTCCCAATTCACACCACAGAAAGCATTTTAAAGCATTTGTCTTCCCCGAAAGTGGCTTTAAATGACAAAAGTTTGCATTTTTTAAACCAAAAATTGTGCTTTGCATTACTATTAAATATTCAAAAACGAAAAACAGCTTTATTCGAGATGTGCTTTATCAGTTTATGCACAAAACCACTATTTTGGCATTGCTTCTGCTATGCAATACTGCTATACACCCTGAAAAGTCTTGTTGAAATCCCTATGTATAAGCAATAACAATAGTGATTGCTTGCCTTCGCCAACAGGCCATAAAGAAAAAAGGCTGTCATCGGTACAAAACAATAGTGGAGAATGCAAACCGGCTAATCTGCCCGCCACACACTGCCTATGACTAAACATTTCCATGTAGCAAACCGACAGTTCGGACAGTTAAGATAGGACTGAGTCAACAACTTCAGTCCGCATCTATCTGCAACGTCTACATACAACAATGACCCTTTAGACCACGAGGTCAGCATTCATCTCTGCCCAAGCGCAATTAGCATACTAATAGCCCAGCTCTGTTCTTGACAGTCAGGCTCACCGATGTGCAAACAGCCTCCTGCCTATCAATCTCTATAATAGGAAACAAGAACCAATCACTTGTAAGACACCAGCAGACCTCGGCTGGATGCTGTAGTAATCAGTTCAACTATACTTCTACTGTACCAGGGTCATATTATAGAGAAACAATACTTTTTTTGCTCTTTGGAACAACAGTAGGGATGCACTATATATTAGGGGCACATTACACTTTTTTTGGTCAATATTGGATATTTAAAGGGATAGTTCACCACAAAAAAAATTAAAAGTTCAGTCATTAATTACTCACCCTGATGTCTTTCTAAGCTCATAAGACGTTCTTTGGAACACAAATATTTTTTATGAAATTCCAGAACTTTCTGACCCTCCATATACAGCAACAGTACTACCATGTTCAAGGCCCAGAAAGGTAGTAAGGACATCATTAAAATAGTCAATATTCAATGTGACAACATCAAAGACTGACACAGAAGAGAGTCATTATTTTGGGGGGGTTTTGCTCACAAAAAGTATTCTCGTAGATTCATAACAGTACTGTTGAACCACTGATGTCACATGGACTGTTTTATCAATGTCATTACTACCTTTCTAGTCCTTGAACTTGGTAGTTGCGCTGCTGTCGATGCAAGGTCAGAAAGCTCTTAAATGTCATCAAAAATATCTTATTTGTGTTCCGAAGATGAATGATGGTCTTATGGGTTTGGAACGACATGAGGGTGAGTAATTAATGACAGTTTTCATTTTTGGGTGAACTATTTCTTTAAATGTGGATGCTTAAAACCTACTTTCAGGTTTTAGACTGTTTTAGCAGTCATGTAACATTAACTTCACCATAATCGTCCATTATCCCTTGTGTGGCCCCTCCTCATTTGAGACTTATCATTTAACTTTATCATTAACTATTCATTTGAAAAGAAATAATTATCCATATTTATAATGCTGCATTATAATGCTGCAGTGTCTAAATTCACTTAAGCATCACAACATTGATACAAAATGGACAAAAAAATAATTTCATTGCTAGATATTTAATATTAGGCATAATAAAAATATTAAAAAGAAAAAATATATATAAAAATAAATTGCATATTTTAATATAATATTTTTAAATGTTTATATACACTAGCAGTCAAAAGTTTTTGAACACTAAGATTTTAAACGTTTTTTAAAAGAAGTCTTTTCTGCTCACCAAGCATGCATTTATCCAAAATACAGCAAAAGCAGTAATATTGTGAAATATTTTTACCATTTAAAATAACTTTTCTATTTGAATATATTTTACAATTTAAATTTATCCTACAATTTCAAAGCTGAATTTTTAGAATCACTACTCCAGTCACATGATCCTTCAGAAATTATTCTCATATTCTGATTTGCTGCTCAAAAAACATTTATTATTATTATTATTATTATTATTATTATTATTATTATTATTATTATTATTGTTGAATACAGCTTAGTAGATTTTTTTCATGTTTCTCTGATGAATAGAAAGGCCAGAAGAACAGCATTTATCTGAAATCTTTTGTAACAAATGTCTTTATCATCACTTTTGATCAATTTAAAGCATCCTTGTTGAACAAAAGTAGTAATTTCTATAATTTCTTTCCCAAAAAAAATAAAAAATAAACCAACTCCAAATTTCAAATAAATACTGATCTTTGGATCTTTCAATCAAAGAATCCTGAAAAAATAAAATAAAATAAAATAAAAAATACTCAACTGTTTTAAAAATTGATAATAATGATAAAAAATGTTTCTTGAACAGCAAATCAGCAAATTAGAATGATTTCTGACAGATCATGTGACACTAAAGACTGGAGTAATGATGCTTTAAAAAAAAAAAAAAAAACGTTTATGCTGTACTTTGGATCAAATAAACAGTCTTGGTGAGCAGAAGAGACTTTTTTTTTACATTGAAATCTAAAATCAATAACTTTTGACTAGTGGTGTTTTTTTTTTTTAATTGTTCCATCCTTATAAAAGACTATGAATATGTAGTCATACTGTAACATAGCACTAATCCTCCCCAAACTAAACTATGTTTAAAAAGACTTACCTATGATCAAATTAGCATAGGAATATTTAAATATCACTTCCTATTTAGCATTTAACAACTTGTCCTGCTCTGATGAACAACAGTGGACACTTATATATAAAATAAAATGTAACTAGTACAAAAAAGTTATCTAAACCTCAATTATGACTTTTTGGTGAAAGAAACCTTGACATTATAAGCAGATTAAAAATGGTATAATTGGGATACAATATAGCCCCTTTAAATGTTCAGATAATTAAAACCTAGTAAAGTCCTAGAGAGGTCATCGGTTATATTAAGTTGGTTTAAAAAATGCAGTTAAAGCAGCGAAAGCACATTCCTGCATGAGCACCTTTCACCTCTGACAGAGGCTGATCCTGGGGGAAATCAATATGTTCAACACGTCTCTGACCTGGATTAATGCAGTGGTGTGTTCAGATGGGTGGCGTTAACCCCACGTCAGCAGGACACCTTACTCGCTGAAACAGAGTGCAAATTCTCACCAAACAATTAAGTTAAGCGTTTGCTCATTTTCTAACGCAGAAAATGTCTGGGCTCCAAACTAATGAGTTTAAAAGAAGAAACCAGAGTTAAAGGAAGGAGCTGATGTTGCTGTGCTGTCAGATGTCGTAAATCAGATGAGGACAGACCAAAGCAGAAGTTGAAAATTGAATTACATCTGAGTTTACATAAGACAAGCAGCAAAACACTATGTAAACAACATTCTAAAGCCCTATAAATGCACATACTGAGATGACAGAGAGAGAGCGAGATAATCAAAAGAATGTCAATATGAGTGAAGAGGAAGAGACAGAGCAGGTTTGTCCTCTTCCTTCTTTGACTCCTGTAGTTGTCTCTCTGAGGGCAAAAGAGCCGCCCAATGTCATATCACACCCCATCTCATCTCAAATACAGAGAGATGACATTTCAAGCAAAGACAGTTTCAATACACGTCATTTTTACTGTCGGCAATCTTTCTCTGTCACAAGAAGAGTAGAGAAAGGATGAACAGCGAATGTGCTTCTGCATTAATAAAAGCATAATGCATTTTGTGTGTATTATTTATCTAATTAAAAAATATAATTTGTTTTATATAAAAAACATGTTTATTATTTTATTTTAAATAAAATTTAGCAATATAAAATAATTAATAACTAGAAACTAGTTTCTCAAAATCAAAAGTGGCATGCCGTTTAATCAATTTCTTTTTAATCCAGCCAAACAAAAAGAGAAATGTGTAATGCTGACAAAGAAGCCTCGGTTTAGTTTATCAGTAATATCTACACCCACATTTATCTCCCGATTAGTCATTTCTTTCTATCTATGAATTTATTACACCACTGTTTCTGGTAGTGTTAAATGATTCACACACACACAATGCTTTATTCAGCATTGTAGATGTAGTAACCAGTTTACTCCAGAGATCCGGGTGAGGGTTTATTCACGAGCCTGTGACAGAGTTGTCAGACAAACAATGAGCCATGGATGAGGTAAGCGTGTGGAAATGCAAAACATGTGACATCATAGGAAGATAAACGCTGCAGGACCACAGCTCTAAGCAACAGATCTATAATCACAGGTTTAAAAGTAGGTTAATCACCACTGTGCTTTTTAAAACAGCCGCTGTGCACAAGACGACCCAAAAAAAAAAAAAAAGCTTTTTTGGAATCAAAATGGACATTTATAGAGGAAAATACACCAGCAAAGCTACAACTTCTTTCAAGGATATAAAAGAAATAACCAGCACCTGAGCCAATAAACTATTAGGGAAGCACAGAGTTGATGCTCATAACTAAAACTACAATTGTATTGTCAATTTGCAAAACTGAAAGTAATGTACAGCAGGAAGAAAATGAATAACTGCTTAAGGCATAAAAAATAAAAAGCCCTGATATTAGAAGTTAGTTCAACAAAATTAAATAATAATAATCATCATCTAAAATATAAAAATAAATATGTTTGAACAAAATTAAATATATAATTTCATATAAAATAAAATATAAACTTATTTAAAATTAAAAAATAAGAAGAAATAAGAACTTAAAATATACATGTTTAAACTAATAATCAAGCATGAACTAAAGTTCATAAATACCAAATACATAATCTAAAAACAGAAAATGCGGAGGTTGAGATGACCACAGGTGACCAAACCAGCACTGCTAGGTTCTTTGAAGAGCCGTAAATGAATGTGACAGAGAGCTGAGAGCAGGAAACAGAAAGATGCTGCTTTCAGAACAACCATGTATTAAAAATGAACAGAGAAAGTGTGAGTGGGAACAGAGTGGAGACAGGAGAGTTCGGGGAAGTTGGTATGTGAAGTCGGGTCACGGAGAGTGGAAAGACTTGTGTGACTTTCATGTTTTAACCAACACTGCTTATCTCTCTCCAAAGCCCTGAGCCTGTGGGACTGTCCTGATTACCACTAAACTCTGAGTGAACTTAACACACAGCTCCAACTAAAACTCCAGATTCACATTTTTTATATATTTTCCATATTCCAAGATAATTAACGGAATCACTTGATAATTCTAATTATATTTAGTTCAAAATTCTAATTTACAAAGCAGCTTCCATCTATAACAGATTAAAATATTTTCATGTCTCAAAGCATATACTGAAGACAAAGTAAAACATATAAAATCATTGTCAGAACTCTCTGAATAATCAGTGTATACACTACCAGTCATTTTTAAATGTTTTTATAAAGAAGTCTCTTCTGCTCACCAAGCTTGCATTTACTAGATCCAAAGACAAAAACAAAAACTGTACAATTTTAAAATATTTTTACTATTTAAATTTTAAATTGTAATTTATTCCTTTGATTTCAAAACTGAATTTTTAGAATCATTACTCCAGTCACATGATCCTTCAAAAATATTTTAATATGCTTATTTGCTGCTGAAAAACATTTTAAATTATTTTTATAAAAAAATATTTATACTATATAAAATAACTGTTTTCTATTTGAATACATTTTAAATTGTAATTTATTCCTAACCATCATATTAGAATGATTTCTAAAGAATCATGTGAAGACTAGAGTAGTGATGCTGAAATTTTAGCTTTGATCACAGGAATAAATTACGTTTTAAAATATGTTCAGACAGAACAAGTTATGTTAAATGGTTAAAATATTTCAAATAAATCCAGGCTTGATGAGCAGAAGAGATTTCTTAAATATAAATAAATAAACCTTTGACTGGTAGTGTGTATATTATTGGTTATCAGTCAATTACAACCCATCAGTAACTGAAGTCACTATGGTACTATGTAAGCATTTCTTCATACAGCTTCTACCAAAGAAAACAAAGGTTAATTGCAGACACAGCAGTTCTTCTTTCTGCCATACACGAATATTCATTAAGACAAACACATACTAATATCCATATGCACAACATCATGTCACTTAGATAAGAATATTCAAGAAAAAAAAAAGCTAATTCAGATGCAGTGTAAATGAGTCACGATGCTAAAAGCAGCCAAGACTCTCGTTTAAATCACCTAGTGTTCAATGTTCTTGAGCTTCAATTACAGATGCTGTAAAAGCATCAACCTTTCTTGAGTTTTTTAAACCTCACACTTTACAAGCTCCATCAATTCTTTATAGGTCCAAGCAGCTTAATGTAAAACGCTGAGCTACACCAGACTCTCCACTCGGTCCGGGGAGTACTGTGAATTTCTGATGGAAATAGACCATGTCCAGCTATAAACAGCCTGCTTGCATCCCAGAATAGAAACATATTTGAGCATCCTCACGGTTTACCCTGCTGGCAGCTGGCAGCTCTGGCCGGGAGCTCGTAGTGAAGATGCTGTTAACCCCCTGCAGCGGACGGGACGATTACAGAACACTGAGGTGCTGATAAAAACACCTCTATAGATTTTATATATATATATATAGTGGGTACGGAAAGTATTCAGACCCCCTTAAATTTTTCACTCTTTGTTATATTGCAGCCATTTGCTAAAATCATTTAAGTTCTTTTTTTTTTTCCTCATTAATGTACACACAGCACCCCATTTTGGCAGAAAAACACAGTATTGCCGACATTTGTGCAGAATTATTAAAAAAGAAAAACTGAAATATCACATGGTCCTAAGTATTCAGACCCTTTGCTGTGACACTCATATATTTAACTCAGGTGCTGTCCATTTCTTCTGATCATCCTTGAGATGGTTCTACACCTTCATTTGAGTCCAGCTGTGTTTGATTATACTGATTGGACTTGATTAGGAAAGCCACACACCTGTCTATATAAGACTTTACAGCTCACAGTGCATGTCAGAGCAAATGAGAATCATGAGGTCAAAGGAACTGCCTGAAGAGCTCAGAGACAGAATTGTGGCAAGGCACAGATCTGGCCAAGGTTACAAAAAAAATTCTGCTGCACTTAAGGTTCCTAAGAGCACAGAGAAGACGCTTGGGACAACCAGAACCCTTCCTAGAGCTGGCCGTCCAGCCAAACTGAGCTATAGGGGGAGAAGAGTCTTGGTGAGAGAGGTAAAGAAGAACCCAAAGATCACTGTGGCTGAGCTCCAGAGATGCAGTCGGGAGATGGGAGAAGGTTGTAGAAAGTCAACCATTACTGCAGCCCTCCACCAGTCGGGGCTTTATGGCAGAGTGGCCCGACGGAAGCCTCTCCTCAGTGCAAGACACATGAAAGCCCGCATGGAGGACTCCAAGATGGTGAAAAATAAGATTCTCTGGTCTGATGAGACCAAGATAGAACTTTTTGGCCTTAATTCTAAGCGGTATGTGTGGAGAAAACCAGGCACTGCTCATCACCTGTCCAATACAGTCCCAACAGTGAAGCATGGTGATGGCAGCATCATGCTGTGGGGGTGTTTTTCAGCTGCAGGGACAGGACGACTAGTTGCAATCGAGGGAAAGATGAATGCGGCCAAGTACAGGGATATCCTGGATGAAAACCTTCTCCAGACTGCTCAGGACCTCAGACTGGGACGAAGGTTCACCTTCCAACAAGACAATGACCCTAAGCACACAGCTAAAATAACAAAGGAGTGGCTTCACAACAACTCCGTGACTGTTCTTGAATGGCCCAGCCAGAGCCCTGACCCAATTGAGCAACTTTGGAGAGACCTGAAAATGGCTGTCCACCAACATTTACCATCCAACCTGACAGAACTGGAGAGGATCTGCAAGGAGGAATGGCAGAGGATCCCCAAATCCAGGTCTGAAAAACTTGTTGTATCTTTCCCAAAAAGACTCATGTCTGTATTAGATCAAAAGGGTGCTTCTACTAAATACTGAGCAAAGGGTCTGAATACTTAGGACCATGTGATATTTCAGTATTTCTTTTTTAATAAATCTGCAAAAATGTCAACAAATCTGTGTTTTTCTGTCAATATGCTGTGTGTATATTAATGAGGAAAAAAATGAACTTAAGTGATTTTAGCAAATGGCTGCAATATAACAGAGTGAAAAATTTAAGGGGGTCTGAACACTTTCCGTACCCACTGTATATGAGGAGGAAAGCCAACAGAACAACTCCAGATAACTTTTGTGAATTAACGATTTTGGAAAGCATGCAATTTCAGCCTATAGAAACAAATCTATTTGTTTCAGAATTTTATATTAACTCATATATTGTGTGTGTGTGTGTGTGTGTGTGTGTGTGTGTGTGTGTGCGAGAGAGAGTTGTACATGCATACATAGGTGTATGTAAATATGTGCCTGATGCACCTGATTATTAGGTTTTTTAGAAAACTACAGCAATGTTTTCCACTTAATTGCATTCACAGCAGTAGTGGGAGAGGAATTCATAAACAGGCTGGCTTGAGCAGACTCCTGCTGATTGGACCGGTATTGGTTTTGAACGGCGTTCAGGCGGGAAGACTAATCCTGATGCTGTCTGAGCTCCTGTCAGCAGGAGTGTGTATGTGCCTCCTTACACGCTTCAGCACACACCAGTCACATGACCAATCTTCTGTGGTGTCCCGTGTTCTTGTTTTCATCCATGCAAACAAAAGTCAGGGTTGGATAAGTGACAAATGTGTAAGTTATTTTATTATTTTACATATGGGTTTTTCTAATTTGTGGCCAATTAAAAAAAAAAAAAAAAAAATTACTAGAAATTATAATATCTGCTAATGTCATCCAAATCAGATTATGAAAGCCTGTTTCCACCAATTACTAAGGTAATTGCGTATTTTTATCTGACAATTCTGACTTTAATCGCATACTGCCATTTTTTAAATCAGAATTGAGTGATACAAATTTGCAATTCTGACTTTTTTCTAAAGAATTGTTAAATATAAACTTGCAGATAGATATAAAGTCACAACACATTTTTTTACAAAACAAAACAAAACCAAAGATGAGAAGGAAAACAAATGCAGCAATGGACATGATGTAATTCCTAACTGAATTCTCAGTCTTGATATCCATGAGCACTGTCATGTGACAAAATCTAATTCTGCACAAGATAAAGCATGTTTTGTGCACTGGTCAATCCAACTTAAGTGGTAATTAGTTTTGTTTCCTCAGGACATGAAAACGTCAAGACTAACTAACCAATTAATTTAGATAATCTCCGAAAAAGTAAATCTCTTAATCTATCAAATCAGCCTGACTCAATAGAAGCCCCAAGTCCTGACACCACATCAGAGACCACCTGTTCCTCTGTGTATAAAACACTGCATGCATGTGCACGTGTGTGTTTGCATGCGTTTATGCATCAGCGTTACCCTGAGCTAAAAACTCAGTTGCTAGACGGACCACTGTCACACTTTCTTGCGACAGCATAACACATCTGGGTCTCCATCTGTCACTCCAATCTCTGAAAGAACACAAACTTAGGATTTTTTCCACCCTCAACCTTATGTTCCACACTCCCATGTAACCCGTTCATGCTCGACATGACTGAGTGTTTAGCTTTTTCTATTAACAAAGGATTTGGTACAACCACATGACTAGTGCGAAAACACTTCATGCAGATGAGGCCAGGCCTGCTCGGCCAATCGGCTGAGGGCTGCAGGCCTGTTCAGCAAATCGGGACACAGTATTTTTTCCCCTTCACCTCATCCAGGTCTAGCTGTTTGAGAAGGGAGTGGCCCTGAGCCAAACAGCCCTGTTAAATCTGATTAGCAGCTTGTTTGTGTAGCAGGATTAGGTGTTCCTCGTGGTCTGGCCCTCGCGGTCCGGGCGTTCCTTGCGGTTCGGTTTAAAAGCTCGAGGACGCGTGCGAGAATAAAGAGCTAACCGTGTTAATAATGCACGATTGACCACGCCCTTCCCCCATGGTTTCCACAGGGTAATATCGGAAATGAAGGTAGGGTTGCTTAACCTTCCAGTACAACAAAATGCACAGACAGCATATGTAATTTGATGCAAAAAATGGAAAGTAGTAAGGTCCTTTAGGTGCTCAATGCACCTTTAATCAGTGGACATTCACTACCAAATATCAATTTTTGGAAACAGGGCATCCCCCCATTCCATGACAGGAATCCAATAATGGCCTCATGCCCTTGTGTTCGATACACAGTGCTTGCACAGCATTAACTCTGTTCAGCAGGATCTGGAAACAAACCCACAGACATTTACACATAAACATAAACACACACCAGAGATGAGCAACATGCGCTATTATTTTGTTAACTGTCACAATGTGTAATCCTAAAATTAAATAATTAATACTAATTATTTTTACCACAACACACCCATTAAACATGAACACGTGCATGGCATGTATTATAAATGCTAACCACAAGCAGCAGGTTGTGAGAAAAACAGATGTGCAGATATGTACAATATCAATCACTGACTGATCAGACATAATGACCTTTGACCTAGGTTATATAAAACATGTGCCCAAACACCTCACATAAATCCCCAATTTAACAGCAAATGTGCTGTGGTTGAGAATGAAGTGACCGTACAGATGCTTTTCTAACAGTGGAAAACCAGAGACGGGCTAAATGAGTAGGTTTTCTTTTTCTGTCACACTGAGGGAACAACAACAACAAAAAATTCTGACAAAAACTATTTCTAGTCCAGAAATGACTGCATTAATCAAGACAAATCACTATGCATGTTGCATCAGTGCATATTATTACAAAGAAAACAAAAACATTGGTCTTCATTATCCTTCATCAAAAGAAAACTTATTACATTTGCTCCACTTTTAAAACTTTGTTTCAGATGAAACAGTTGAAGCACTTTCCTTCAAATCAAACCACAAATTATTACATTTTTAATAAAAAAAAAAAACAAACAAACAAAAAAAGCACACACTACTAGTCAAAAGTTTTTGAGAAGTAAGATTTGTATTTTTTTTTAAAGAAGTCTCTTCTGCTCAGCAAGCCTCCATTTATTTGATCCAAAATACAGCAAAAGCAGTAATATTGTGAAATATTTGTACTATTTAAAATAACAGCTTATTTCAATACATTTTAAAATGTAATTTATTCCTGTGATTTTTTGGGGGGAAAGTTAAATTACAGAAGTTAATACTTTTATTTATCAAGGATGCTTTAAATTGACAAAAGTGATGATAAAGACATTTATAACATTACAAAACATCATAATTTTTTTTTTTTTTGAGCAGCAAATCAGAATATTAGAACAATGTCTTAAGGATTGTGTAACTGGTGTGATATGGCAAAAAATTCAGCTTTGAAATCATAGGAATAAATTACATTTTAAAATATATTCAAATAGAAAACAGTTATTTTAAATAGAACACAATTTTTTTTTTTACTTTTTTTGCTTTGGATCAAATAAATGCAGGCTTGGTGAACAGAAGAGACTTTAAAAAAAAAACATTAAAAATTTTACCGTCCAAAAACTTTTGATTGGTGTAAAATCCCAGCAAATTCAGCCAGCAATAAGCAAAGGACTGAAATTAATTAAATTGAAACAATGAAACCAAAATTAGTTTTCTTTTAGCAAAAAAAAAAAAAAAATAATAATAATAATAATAATAATAATAATAATAATAATAATGTTTATTAAATAATGAAATATTACTTTCCACTCCAATTCATAGCTGAAATATTTAAATGGTGGCTGTAATAATTTGTTTTTTAAGATTTAGTCTTAATGTTTGGTAAAAACAAAGAATTAGATTTTTTAGCTTCCTAGCAAGTTTATGCACATTGAATGGATTTACTAAGGTAAATGTAACAATACATGACATAGTTTACAATCTAAACAATATGTTTAGAAGATACACTGTTGACTTTACATCTCAAAATATGCCACAAATTAAAAGTTACCATTTATTTTTCGTCCAAATATTTTCGGTTCACTACTAGCAATTCTAGTAGCAATTTAAGCAGGCAGTCCAATCTCAAACTCACACTATTGACTGAGTCAGTCGTTGACAGATCATGCAAACATCTCTAAAAATCTTGTCCAAAAGCAGAAATAGTTCCACCCCAAAATGACAAGTTCACACTCTTTTTCCACCCATCCATTTAATTCATATCAAGTCCTGTCAGAGAAAACGGCCGGAAACATCCATTGCATTTTCTGCTGAGCAAGAATCAAAGCATCAACTTGCTTAAATCTGACCACAAAAACACGCTGTCAGCGCAAGCGCTCAACAAAATCCAACGTCAGCGGAGGACATTTAATACATACGCCCACGAGGACCACGACCACCATTAGTCGGTGCGCCGGGGCCCTGGTTTACAGCGGTGACCCAGCAGCTGTTATCAGTGGGGTGATTTGGAGCTTGTCTGGTAGGCTTACAGTCGTTCCAGTGTGATGGGCTGAGTGCTGACGGCTGCTGACCTAGGGACAGTCTCTCCACGGAGAGGAACAATGAGCCTCTTTCATGCCGAACACTTGTTGCGTTCTAGCCAAATCCCCCCTGCGTGAGTCAACCCCTCCCCGAATCCTCAACGAGATAGAGAGTGGTTTCGGTCGATCCCAAAAGAGAGGGAAAGAAAGAGGGGGGGCGGGGAACGAGATGTGGAGAGCGAGAGAGGGAGGAATAGTTGTAAATCTAACTCTTACGCATTCCTTTCCCAATACACGCAGTCGACAGTTTGGGGAGGGGTTTGTCAAGGGTCACTCTTACCCATAGAATTAAAACAGGGTAATGAGAAACTTAAAGGACACTGATTTAACGACAGGAATGTGGGCCAGAGTGAGTCAGTCAGGCCTATCCGCACAGCTATTCCTCCTTGGAGACAGCATTCAGCTATGTGCTGGTTAGCACAGTCACGCAGGATAAATGGCATGGGGAGAAAAACAAAAGACCTGGTGCATGCTGGGATACTAGAGAGCAGCCCTGATCTTGTGCCCAAGCTTGGTGCTTGAATTCAACGAGGGGCACAGAGTCACGACTGAGAGGTGAGAACGAAGCCAAGCTCATTTCTCATGTGTGACTACACAAAGCGCACAGGAAACATGGATGAAAGTTCACAGAATGGCCACATCCTGCAGGTCCAGGCGCCACCCTATGGGTTCGATGAGCCAATCCATGCATTCGGCTCCGGTTCTGGTTTTAAGAGTTTCTGCTAGCATAAGACAAGCACAACAGAAATGACAGTACATCTTCCCTCTCATTTGTCTCATTTTGAATGTCAAAACTTTCGAAGCATAAAGGAATCGTTCAACCCAAAAACGAAAATTATTTACTCACCCTCAAGCCATCCTAGGTGTATTTGACTTTCTTCTTCCAGACAAACACAGTCGGAGTCCTGGCTCTTCCAAGCTTTATAAAAGGTGGTGGGCTGTTATTTTGAAGCTCCAAAAAGCGCAGATATCTGTCATAAAACTAACCCATACGCCTCTAGGGGGGTTAACATTTTTTGAAGCAGATCCATGGATTTTTGTAACAAAAATATTTGTATTTTTAAAATTATAAACTTAAATCACTGACTTCCGGCAATGCCGTATGTGCATTCACAAGAGACTCAAGTTCTGGCTTCTTCACTGACCTCTGACTCAATGTATGGCATAAGCCGCATTCATAGTGTAAGCTCAGGTGAGAATAAACAAACAAGGATACAGCAATACTAAACACTGGTAACGAAAACGAGAAGTTTAAAAAAAAAAAGTCAGTGGACATTCACTATAAGAGAAGCCCGGAGGAGTATGGGTTATTTTTACGACGGATATATGCAATTTTTGGAGCTTCAAAATAACAGCCACTATCCACTATCATCATAAGGCTTGGAAGAGCCAGGATAAATTTTAAAACAACTCAGACTATGTTCATCTGGAAGGAGAAATATACCTAGGATGGCTTGAGGGTGAGTAAATCATGGGGAAATTTAAATAAAAAAAAATGAAAATAAAAATAACCCTAACCCAGATCTCCCAAAAGCATCTATTCACAGCTAAAGAGGGTTAAGCAGGTCACATTGGGTAAGTACTCAACTAGCTGACTGGTGGTGGTCTAGCTTTTTTTTAAACATGTAAAAAAAAAAAAAAAAAAAGTCTTGCACTAAAAATACACAAACATTTGAAGTCAGTAATGTTAATTGAACAGCAGAAACAAAAAGCAACAGAAACGAGCATTCAAGTTGTGAGCGTTCATGAAAGATTACGAAACAAAGGCCTCCGCACACACACCAAAATTTCAAGCTTGTTTCCATCTGTGTGTCTAAATTCGCTGTGTCTCCATAGGAACTGATAAAACCTGAATACCTCAGTGGATTAGGGAATGTGCATGTCAGAACAGGAACTTGAGAAAACAGCGGTATGCAAATTCAAGAGCCAGCCCTCATGATTATTGCATAAACACTGTGTGTTTTGCAGGGTGTTATAAATGACTTTCAATCAGCCATAGCAGTGAATGTCAGCGCTACAATCAACAACCGTATTTGAGACAGTCCATAGTTCTGTTCCAAAGCCGCAGCGAAGGAAGTCTACTGTCTACCTGGGCAGCAAGGAATGTGCGGATATTTATAAAAATAAAAAAATATTGTACTCTGGCCAATACAATAAGGTGAGTATTATTTTAAAGCTAATATGATGGCAATAAATTAGGGTTACCAAATGATTAGTGGCGATTAATCAATTCAGAATGAAAGTTTATGCTTACATACTGTGTGTGTACTGTGTATATTTATTATGTATATGTAAATAAATACACACACATATGTATACATTTTTAAAAATATTTGTATGTAAACACTTGTATATAATTTATATTATATATAAATATTAAAATATTTGATATATAAATTTAACATTTGTCCTTAATATATCCACGTGTGTGTGTGTGTATTTATATATACATAATAAATACAAATTACACACAAAGTAAACAAACTTATTTCGAATCGACTAACGCGACTCATCGTTTTGCATCCCTACGATAAACAGCACATATTAATTATATAACGTTTTATTGCAATATATAAAATAAAACTTGTGAAAGTTATTAATTATATTTCAATATATATTTTATAACATATCATACATTGTATAATTAGCATAATGTTATTTTTATAACTTAAGAATAAAATACTAAAATTAACAGAAATATGTACAGCACAAAAATACGGTAGAAATATATGGTAAACTAGCTTATAGTTGGGGTTATTTTCTACAGAAAAACTTGAAATAATATTTATAATAAATTATTTAAAAGAATATTTAATATTACTTTTATTTTACTTTTTTTTTATTCAAGTGTAAAATACTAAAAGTAAACAAACAAATACGGCTGAACTATATGGTAAACTAGCCTAGTCTATTTTCTATAGAAACTTAGAGACAGAGCTATAGATACTTAAATTAATTATTTATATTACTATAAACAATATTTTATTTTGCTTTTATTTTACTTTTTTAAATTATTATTATTTTTTTTATTCAGGGGATGCAACAGTCTCAATCTGATGTTACAAAATAATTCCTTTCCTTTAATTATATTTAAATATGTTATATAACATATATAATAAATTGTATAACTAGCATAAAGTTATTTTTGTAACTTAAGTATAAAATACTAAAAGTAACCAATATATCGCACACAAATATGACTGAACTATATGGTAAACTAGCCTACAGTTGGGGTTATTTTCTATAGATACTTAAAATAATATTATTTAAATATTATTATTTTCCATTTTATTTTACTTCTATTTGGGTTTTTAAATAAAATAAAATAAAATAAATCAAATCCTTGGGTGCTCTCATCCTCTGTATGATTCATACACCTCAACAGCAAACTGAAATATCTCTAATCTAATCTTACAACAGCACTGCCCAGGTTTCCTGTAGTTATATGGAAAACAGCTGCAGCAAAGTTGCATCTGTGCGGCTCCAGGCAAGTCGTCTCAGACAGGACAAGTGTAAAAGCTGAGCATCACTCTCCAGGGCCCATCCATCAGGGCGGTGGGGTGAAGGGGGCAGGGCAGGTCCCTCGGGGTCTCTCCATCATCACAGAGGCAGGAATAGGCAAGGGAAGGAAGGTCCGCTATCGTCAGCTCTCCACACTCCGGGCCTCTGGGGAACACATGCAACTGATGACCATCCCTCACATCTACACGTCCTTCAGCGGCGAAGAGGAATCGGGCTCCGACTGTCCTTGGTTTGAGAGCGAGCGGCCACATGTAATCAGAACAACATCGAGCTGAATTCAAATATCCGGTAATGAGTCATGTTATGGTTTCCAGCCGCTTTAGGATAAAGTTACACAGACGAAGGCCTCAGGATTTCTCTTGGCTTCCATCAAAACCATGGAATGCTGTGCTGCAAATGGACAGGTGTGCTCAAGGAAAACAACTTAGGAGGAAACCCGCTCTTGACCTTTTAATCACCAAGAGCAAACCACAATTTCCTCTGCGTGGAGAGTTTTGACTAAGCAGTCCTGAGGCAAGAGAGCAACACCCAAAACTAAGGCTCAAATGCCAGTATGGAAAATCCAAAGCTAATAATCGATCAGTGCTGGATTACACTTTTAGGCTTTTAAAATCTGAACAGAATTCAAACACTAGGCATCATACATTTGCAGACTTTGTAAATAGTTCATTTTTTAAAATTGGCTCAAAATATCCAACATTTTCTCCATATCATGAGCTGCATTCCAGCCTTTAAGCGTCTAAGGCACAGATGAGCGTCATTGTATTCCTTCTAAAAAGTCCAACAACAAACAGCATGACAGTCAGTTTTTGTGCAGCGTTTTATCAGCTCATTCATCATTTGTGACAAGTCGGACCACAAGTGGTGGTACATGGAGAAAGCATTTCTGGTTACCCACTGGTGGACGATGTGCTTTGGGGTCGCTGTGGTCCCACAGCTGTCAGAGAGCCAAACCAGAGGCATTTCCTCCTCAAGGGCACACTATGGCCTGGAATTCCACAGAAGTTTTGCGTTAGCAGCGGCATCAATTTGATGGCAGGCCAGTTGACCTCTTGGTTAAATACCGCCACATCAGCGGGCACATTAATCCCTCTGTCAGTCTCACAGGTAAACAACATGGCCGTAATCATGAAGGACAGGTGAAATCAGGTCACTACGATACAGTACTTACAAATGAGACTGGATTAATGATATGAGAGGGAAGATCCTACAGGCGTTTTACACTCAAGTCAAACTCCTGTTAAACAGGCATGACAAATATACGATGCAGAGGACAGCACACATGTTAAGATAAAACAGATTTTGCTTGGGGGAGACAGATGCTTAGTGCTTCTGGTTATCAAATAGTAAGCTTTGAAAGCAAAAATCTTTGATTGCCCTATGATTTTTGCAATGAATTGTGGAATCAAGTCATAAATATAATGCAGATTAATCACAGAACTTTCAAAAGTCTGGATGAATAAATCAAAAGTAGATATATACATATATCATATCCAAAACAGAAACTTAAAAGGTCTTCACAGCAACCTGTCAAAATAAAAGTTTGGTTTAACTTGAAGAAACTGTGACAGAAAAGTATTACTTTAAGTAATGATGGTACTACTACTACTAATAAAATTATTAAAACATTAAGCAAAATTTACCAGAAAAATTATTTACACAAAAAAATGTATATACACAGTATTTCTGAAATAAATAATACAATAATAATACATTTTTTATTTTTTATAAAATCAATTAATTAGTGATGCTTTTGATTAGTAAAATTTAATGAAACCATTCAACTGGAATCCAGAAAATTTATAGAAAACAGAATTTGGTAAAAATAAAACTGAGAAAATGTGTTACACATTTAATAAACTGCTGTTAAATTGTGTACGTCTCATTATTTTGATTAATTAGATATGCTTTTTGATTTTTTATTTTAACCATTAAAGCTGAAATGCAAAACGGAATTTGAGAAAAAAATAAAACGAATTTCATAGGATTAATAGGATTAATGACCACAGTCTTTCCTAAGCTTCTCCAAACTTCTTAGGTGATTCATTGCTTCTCGCTTCACTTTCTGATTTGGACAAAAATCAATTCAAGAAAAATTTGTGATTGTTTGATTCATGTGAAAAACATCTACAAATCAAGACAACCAAGAAAGGGCTGATATTAAAATTTGATACTACTTTGTCTAAAAATACACTAAAATCAATTGTTTAAAATACTTCATATGTCACCCTGGACCACAAAACCAGTTGTAAGTGTACATATTTAAATTGAGATTAATACATCACCGTAAAGCTAAAAAAAAAATATGATTTCCATTTATGTATTTGTTAGGATAGGAAAATATTTGGCTGAGTTACAACTATTTGAAAATCTGGAATCTGAGGGTGCAAAAAAAAAGTTGATATATTATATAGAAGGAAATTTACAAAATCTCTTCATGGAAAATTTTTACTTAATATCCCAATTATTTTTAGATAATTTAGACCCATACTACTGGCATGTACTGTTGGCTATTGCAACAAATATACTCATGCTACTTATGACTGGTTTTGTGACTTTACAATTGAGTGTTAAATGTCAACAAAAAATACAGCAACATCAACTAGAAAAATTACAAAAATGTAATTAAAATGTAAATAAAAATAATAAAGATATATTAAAGTAACAATAATAAAATACATATTACATATACTACATCTCTAATATCAGCTGTAATCAATACTGATATATCATGCATTCCTACAAACAACAAAAATCAATAGTAGTTCAGATTGAGAGAAAGTTCACCCTGTTCTGATTAGAAACAATAGGCTTGAGTTTTTGTTCAAAAGCAATGCGAGTCTACACCTGAAACCAAACCCACAAAACATCTTCCACATAGTATATCCATTTCTTCTTCTTCCCTAACGCATGTGTTGTAGTTCAGTTCTCAAATTCATTGCAAACCACTTTATAAGCAAAGACCATTTCATTCATACAAATGTGGACTGCTTTGCTCTGAATCTCTGAATCCAGGCGGTTTTCTACAGGCACAAGGGATGACAAGGGATTGTGGTTCAGCTGGTTTACCAGTCTCTTGTTGTCCTTTTCCTGTTTGGGACAGGAAGAATAATAGCCAGTGGTGTCACGAAGACAAATGTCATAGTTCTTGCCCCCAACCTCCTGAAATAGACACATGACTGGTTTCCTGGGTTTGTTTACACCCCCCAAAAATTACTATTTAACTTGGTAGCACTTCAGTTAAATGCTCCAAATGAAATTTCTAGGCCTTTTCCATGAGCTTTCCGGTAGTTTGTGATTACTGGAGAATTAGAAAGAAAACCTATTCTAAATCTTCATTCAAAATAATTCAAAGACAGAATCACTGAAACAAATCAATTCAAACCAATTTAAAAGGATGATTCGCTCACAAATCTGACATAACTTATTGTGAGTTATACTCTACCCAAAAGCAATATCTAATTTTTCCAAGACATTTAGGATTTCCCAGGCATTTTAAAAACACTGGTTTTCATGAGCGTGGGAACCCTGCACCTGCAATGGATGGAACCACAAAGCTTAGACCAGACAATTTCAATTGCAGATTTCCTGGAAAAGGAAGAACAGTTTGTCTGAATAGTCAGGGAGCCAAACCCAAGAAATCAAGTAATTGCATGCTGAAATCTTCACTTTAAAAATGCTGCCATTTCACATAAAAACCCACCACAAGTTAACACTATCAGAGACTGCTTTTCCTGTGACAGGAAAAGGAAGGCCACGCAAAGATATTAGCATCCTGCAAAGGTTCATCCATCTTACAAAAAGGGCACGACTGAATCGAGATCATTTACGCAAAGTATCGACAGGACGCCCAAGGTCGGAAGGCCAGAGAATAACAAATCCATACACCCTCAGTGGCTGCAATACTAAGGAAAAACACTGGGAATGTTAAGCAATCAGATCAAATTGAAATACATGGGCTTACAATATATCAAATAAATAATTAATCAATCATGCAAAGCATCTATTACATTTTTCCACCCAATCAAGGTCCAGAAATGACTCTCACATCTTGTACTTGCTAACCAAATTCCTTTGCTTTTCCTTTCCTCCAGGCTGCAGCACTATATCATGCCCTGTTATCGGATATATTTACCTGTTCGTCTGGCAGCTGTCACCTGATAAGCAGAGACAAGCAGCCAAGCCACTGAATAATGCATCAAGCTCCAGCGTTCTACATCTTGCCAACAAACAGGCCCCGCAGCCTCCTCTCTGCTAGGCCGAACCGAGCCAGAGACACGTTTCGAGAGAGTTAATATTCGCCCGTCACTTTGTGCATTATTAAAAGTGTGTCAAAACCATCTTCCAGTTGGCTGCTGCTGCAAAAAACAGACAAGGACTTTCAGGTAGCGGTGACTCAGCGGGAACATCCGTGTCCTCCGTTGCCAGTAATGATTCACTGATGTAGCAAAAAGAAGAAAAAAGGAGTCTCCTGTGCATTGACATGAAAGAAAGCTTGAATCCTCTCTCACTCGCACATGCTGTCACACATATTAAAAAAAAAAACACCTCTCTCTCTCTCTAGGTCTTCCTAAATGAGTCACATTACATCTTTCCAACTAGGTTTGAATAAGAGGAAGCGTCAGAGCAGCCGGACTTTACATTTCTTGCCTGCAGACACTTCAGAATTCAAGCAGCATCACGTTCGCCTTTATCACTTCAAGAGTTTGGCTCTTTCACCAGGAACACCTGGAAACACTTAGCCTCAAACAGCTAGGCGAAGTTATTCAGTCCTGTGCTTCCTCACAACACCTGACCCTTTCCCAAAACGCTCCCAAGACCAGAATCAAGTCATCTGGATAACCGCATAATTAACTTGATAATTGGCATCCATTATTTCTTTGCCAAATTAAAGATGAGGGAGGGAATTAAATGGGAAATTACATCAAACTAAGCTCTGAAATGTGCCAAGGTGTCTTGTGATGGTATATGGCAGCAAGAAAATCCATTTTACTAACCTCTATCAAACCGTTCAGGAAATAAAACTGACAGCCGTGATAATATATCAAAGCTTTTGCATTTAAGCTTACAGTGCAGACTCAACAACAACAGAAACTGTACTGCATGAAACATGCGAGATATGGTGCTTAAGGGCTTGGATTTAAGAAGCAAGACTCAGCTGTGCAAGAGGACAAGAACCTCTGGGATAAGTTGAGCAGGGGTGTGACAAACAGCAACAGACACCAGCTGTGGTCAGACTGTTTTTGAGAAGAATCAACATGACAACTTTAGATGGCCTTCTGTTTAGTACTGCAGAAACATTAGCGTTCAATGAGAAAAAGCATCTGAGAAGTCAAATAGGATCACTGCTGCTGCTGTTGGTATTAAACTCAGCACTTATGGTTAATTTGAACCCCATTTATTCCACACTATATCTGTAAAAATTTCACATTTTCAGCACTACAAGGAAAATCAAAAAAGTGTCTGTATTTGATTAAATGCATTAAAACAGAACTGACAGTGCAACACTTATAAAATATAAAATTGCAATTGCTAGTTATAAAGTCAGAACTGCGTGATATAAACTTGCAATTCTGACTTTCATGAATTGCTTGATATAAACTCGCAATTGCAAGAAATATAGGCAGAATATGCAATTCTGATTTCTTTTTTGACAAACTCGCAATTAGCAGTTATAAAATCCAGTTTTGAGGGGGAAAAAAGTTCTCAGAATTGCGAGTTAAAATCTCACAATTCTGACTTAAGTCCCAAATGCATGTTATAAAGTCAGAATTGCAAGTAAAAAGTACAAAATTTGAGATATCTCTCAATTTTGATTTTATAACTTGTAATTGAGACAACAAATGACGAATAAATACATTGATAAATAACAGCTATAATGTAATGAATACAAATATAATGTACACACAATATTAACTGAATGTAGATGAACACATTTTACTTAAAATTTGCAAAAAAGAAAAAGAAAATAAATATATAAATTAGTCCACACTAAATTAGACAAATACTCAAACAGCCTGTCTACTCTACTATGGAAGCCTGTTTTCGCCGCTGAATAAACAACATTAGATTATTGCGATTTTTTCTCTCATAATTCTGACTTTTTTCTCAGAACTACGTAATATTACCACACAACTGCGAGTTTAAAAAAAATCTGAATTGTGTGATATGAACTCAACTTTTGTATCTCACAATTCTGACGTTTTTCTCACAAATTCAAGTTTGTATCTCGCAATTCTGAGCTTTTTGCCACACAATTTTTTCTCAATTGTGAGAAACTCGCAACTGAGTTATAAAGTGCAGTTTGGAAGGGAAAAAAAAAGACTGATATGCTCTCAGAATTGCGTATTTAAATCTCACAATTATGACACAATTGCAAGATATAAACAATTATAAAAAGTCTATAAACAAACTCCAACAGTCAGAATTGTATGTTTCTAACTTTATTTTTTCTGAATTGCGAGTTTATTTCTCAGAATTGCAAGTTTGTTTTTTTATTATTCTGACTTTATATCCCACAATTCTGAGAAAGAAAGTCAGATGTACATGTTTATATCTCAATTCTGACTTTATAGCTCGCAATTGCGAGTTTATCTCTCACAATTCTGAGAAAAAAAAAAGTCAGGCCTCCATAGTCTACCACTCATTTTTAACAAGGAAAAAAAAAAAAAGCAACAGTTATAAAATGCACAGAATCTTTTGAATGTTGCGTTCCATAATAATCTGTTGAGCTTTCATCTGAATTCTGCATGCACAGATTCGCAATCATGACATCTAACTACAACGTCAAAAACCTGAAATGCATCACAGAGTTGTCATTCCGGAAATCATCTAGTGTTTCAAAGCAGTTCCTGATACCAACAAAACTGGTTTCATGAACCAGTGGCACACATTCTTTTACAACAACAACACTGGCACTTATTACCCTTGATGATTTGTAATGACATGTTTGAGTGCATCATTTGTGCCTATATAAACATTTGCGACTGCTCTCCCTGGCTGTGATATGACCGAGAAGCAAATAACATCATAGAAGCTTTTTTCTCCCCTCTCAAGTTGAAGTAATGTCTGTGTCTCCTCACAGGATGAGTCGAGGAGCTTATCCCCTCCACGTACCAGGCTGAGACGGGACCTCTGAGGAATGCGCCAATCACGACCTGACGAAACCTAAACTTGTAATTGCTTTCACAAAGCACCATCACATGCAGAGACAGCAAGGAAGACAGCAGGCCAAAATCCTCAGCCCCTCGAGAAAACGTCTGAGACAAACCCTCTGGAATTTGGGAGGGTTAATTCGCACAATGGAAAAGACTTTGATCATGCAGAAATAATTTCAATGCACTACATCACTTCTTGGCTCATTCTGCTAACGTTTTTGGAGTGTGACTGTGAGATCATGCTGGCAAACTCTAGTTTCGCTGCATTGTGATAGACCAATCCATGCGATTTGACACCACTCAAGCAATGGTAACAAATACAACAGCTACGCCTCTTCTGAGAATTCAAAGCTCTCTCTTACTGCCCACTTACTTGTGTCATTGCGGAAAATTATATGTCACTTTAAACAAATGGCTTATTCGTAACCTTTCCTGGTGAGGTTTGTATTGAGAAAAGCAATATAACAGGAATACTTTCAAAAAGCCTTTAGTTCACGGTCAAACTACCCTAAACCTCCAAACTAAACAGATTAAACATCTCCAGCACAAAATACTTCCAGAAAAATAACCAAACTGACCACATATGGGCAGAGAAAGCAAACAGTTCATGCCTGATACAGGTAGAACATCAGAGAGCAAAGACCATAATAGGACATTTCTTCTCTACAGTAGCATGTTATTGTTAGAGAATTTATACGGCAGCTGGACCAAGGAGGTCTAAAAACACAATCTGGATCAGTTCTGCACAGTTCCATCAAAGAACAGGTCGTCCTGGGGCTGTAAAAGGGACCAGGGGTCACCCTAATGTCATCCCAAACATATATGACTTACTTTGAAGAACAATGGTGTCCAAATAACATACAGACCACACATGTACACGTGGCACTGAAGGCAATAAACTAAATGATTTTGGATGTTAAAATGGGTTTCAATCTACTATTATATCAGGACCGCAGGCTGCTTCTTAAAAGAGCTCAACAGATCCAACAGTACCAGCTCAATTTGATAAAAAAGGGCTAAAAGTGGGCCAGAGGGAACATGAGGAACAATCACCATGACTAAGGAAGTGTCAAGACTGAGTTGATTTACCACACAGGCCGCCCATTTCACCTCACTGAGGTTATTGGCAATGGCAGGTGGGCAATTTTAACGTCCTGAGATTGAGGGATCGTTTTGTGAAAATGGGCGACTTAAGAGCTAGCAGAAACTATGTCAAACTTAGTATTCTCAAATCTCCAGCTGGAATAACCATTAAGCAAACCCATGAAGCCAAAGCTAAACTCTTTAAATCCAGTCTCATGCTGAGCACCTACTGTTACAAAAAGCATCTAAAATAAGCCTTCAAATGATTCGTTTAATAGAGATGTGCAAAAACAGCACAAAAACGTGATGCAACAGCCAAAGATGTCTGAACGTGAACGACTGTAGCAGCAGTGCTTTGAAGAGGAAGAATTTAATTTTTGCAAGTGGTTTTTACTGTGCAAAGTCAAATTAAAATCATAGTCTTAAAAAAAAAAGTATTGCATTAAATGATGAAAGAATGCATTCAGTTGATCAGAAGTGTCAGGTAAACAGTTCTCACAAAAATAATAAGCAGCACAACTGGTTTCAACAATGATACAAAATGTTTTTTAAACACCAAATCAGCATACTAGAATGATTTCTAAAGGATTATGTTACACTGAGGTCTGGAATAATGATGCTAAATATTCAGTATGCCATCAGTGTTTAATGGCCTGTTTTAATTTTAGTTTTAGTCTAGTCTTTGTGTGAAGCTGTCATTTTACTTTTTATTAGTTTTAGTCACATTCCGATTTTTAGTCTAGTCAAGTCTTAGTCAACTAAAAGTCTGAGCATTTTAGTCTTATTTTAGTCAGAATTTCCATGACAATTTTCATCTAGTTTTAGTCGACGAAAACTGATGACATTTAGTCTAGTTTTAGTCAATGAAAATTGCATTTGTCTCTTTTTAGTAATGCAATTCTATTTAACCCAGTCAATATAGTATATAGTAAGTTGGTTGCCAACCACCATTAAATCCTAAAAGAAGAAAGAAGAAGAGATAACCCTACGCACTGTGAGTCGAGTGCCGAATGAATTCTCGCATCTCGCCAAAAGATGGCGCCCGCAGCTGAATCATCCATCCATTCATTTTACAAAGCGCTCATCCACGGCATCATACAGCGTAACATGGGTACAAATTATTAATATTGTTTAACTAGGGTTTATAAATAATTTCCGTGACAGAGTTCAAGATACATAATTTAATCTTACTACTGGAACCGCAGTTTCAAATCATGATTAAACAGCAAGCAAACTATGCAAAAGCGACAGTCCTTCAGGTGCACTCAGTGTCCGAATTCACTCACTCGTTTTCATTCACTCCTTTAAGTGAACTGTATGAGTGGACTAATGTAGGGAATAGTAAATGATAGTATAGGGGGCGATTTCGGATACAGCCTTTGGTTGTTGTCGTCTTACAAGTCAACCTAATAAATCAGCAAGAGCAGCCTACAAACACTCGACCCATGTAAAAGAAGATAAAAATGAATAAAACATCCTCTCCGTCTTTGTCTGAATTACAAAGTAAGTCTATTCTCACTTTCGAGAGTCGAGAGATACCAATTAGAACCTCGTGAAGCTGCGCCTGTCAGCCTTCTAAATGTAAAGTGCTAGGCATTTTTTTAAAAGTCTTGCCTAAATAAATAAATGATAAATAATAATCCTCCTCCCCACCAGCAGCTCGTGTTCACAGGCTGACATTAATGCCCGAGTCTCCACGCGGACGCAGCAGGAGTTTGTAGTGACTGTAATTTTCCTTGTCAGTGTGAACATCCTCTGAGCCCTGATGGCTTTAATTAGTGGAGCAACACTGGCAGACGAAGACGCCCATGAGACAAGAGCACCTGAGACCACCACGAGTCCAGTCAGGCACGTTTTAGCATTCTGAGGGGGGAAAAAAGGGCAGAGTCCAGTTTAAACATGGGCGTCGATGAGATTACCAGATTAAGAGCGGTTCTCTGGCAAATTAGCCCGGATTGTTTTGTCAATTGCAGACCACATGAACCATACGACAGATGCCTGTTTTCCAAACAGCTTTTAAATGAACCAAACTCTGACGTCAAACAGAAAGTGTGAAAACACCCTAAAATGGTAGGTTGCCTTTCAAACAGCACTTCTTTCTTTTGTCCTGATCTGTGGACTGTTTATTGGTTTACTAGGATTGAACTTTGTCTTTTACAGCTTTTACCGCAGTAGGATCTCACGCAACTCATTAGATGAAGTAACGCTGCCGATGTGCGAGGAACAGCCACTCGGCAATGACAAAAATACAGAAATATGGAGAAAAACTGAGAGGAGGATCTGCAGAGTCAGTTTTCAGCAAATCTTTCCTGAAACAAGACAAAGTAAAGGCCATTTAGAATAACAGCAATCCATTAGCACCTGCTTGTCAAATTTAACTACAATGCAAACTACTGCAAGCTCAGCATTGCAGTTCTACCAGCTTGTTGGAAGCAGAAGCAGTATTTACAGATGATATGAAATGAGGTGAGCATGATGGGAATCTCTCAAACCATTCTAGCACTCTGCTACTTTGACCTGGTGGGATGAAAACCATGCAGAAGCCTGTTAAAAGATTAATCCACCTTAATAAAGAGGAAAATAAACCCATCAAGGTGATCACAACAACCCGAAAAGTTGTAGTTTAACTACCAGCTATGAAAGACTGCTCTCAGAGCTGTAGCGTTTGGTTAATGATCATCAGACACCAAGCAATAATTCAAACTGGAGTTTAAACGTTTAATTTTTTTTTTTTTTTTTTTTTTTTTGAATAAAACTACTTCATCTTCATCTACAGCATGAAAATGTCACTTTCAAACATGGAAGTACCACAAAATTGTTGCATAACTAGGATCTGTTGTTTACATAGTCGATGCTACCATTCCTAAACCACCATAAAATGCTGTTAAAACTCTCACGTCACTCTTATACAATAGAATTCATAAATTTGTACATGCTAAAGCAACTTGCAGAGACGAGAAGGTTAAGCAAAAATAAAACAAAGGGCATACCTAGACTTTTGTCCATTAACCTGATTTTGCTCTGCATATGGTTGTTGTTCAACAACAGTCTCCAATGAATAGTTCACTCAAGCTTTTCACTTCTCAACATATGAATTGATAAACTAGAATCATGTGGATTGCTTGTAGTTTATTGTAATGGTTTTATCAGCTGTTTGGACTCATTCTGATGGCACCCATTCACTGCAGAGGATCCGTTAGTGACCAAGTGATGTAATGATAAATCAAAATGTTCCTATGAAGAAAAACTCATTTATATCTTGGATGGCCTGAGGGTGAATACATTTTTAGCATAAATTTTTGGGTGAATTATTCTTTTAAAGGATTGGTTCACTTCCAGAATAAAACTGTACTGATAATTTACTAACACTAGGGGTGTGCGATATGGCGGTTTTTGATCATGGACGATAAAAATGTTTCCACAATCTGCTTTTGGAGAAGTATCGTAGTATCGTGCTATTCTATCAGCTGCAGTTTTGACGCCTCTATACTGTACAACGCGACATACTTTCACAACAGTGTTACTCAGCTAGAGTTAGACTCAAAGGACACTGCATTATTCAGAGTCACAAAAGTACAGAATTTGCATTAAAGTCTTGCCAGTTAAACATTTCATGTGCATGCTGTTCAACATGCACACACTTCTCCCGAACACGTATGCCTGAAGTGCGCACACACTAAAAGCCTGTCAAATAGCGCCTAATTACTGAACCAAGTTATGTATTGTGTCTGATTACGCGAATACTGACGAAACACACAAGGTTTCCATATAAACACAGTTGCTTGTCTAAAGTGAAAGTAAACGATTGAGAAAAAAACGGACGTGTGCCTGTTTATTAAATACGTGCAGCTCTTAAAGGTACAGCAGACTAATTGTACTAAAAATGCTGCCACTTGTCATTAAAGGGATAGTTCACCCAAAAGTTATAATTCTGTCATTATTTACTCACTTACATTGTCCCAAACTTGTATTCATTTCTTTCTTGTGCTAAACACAAAACAATATATTTTAAAAAATGTGGGTAACCATATAGCAGTTGGTCTCTATTGAATTTAATAATAGAAAAGATCAAATAGTTATTTCAATTTCTTAAACGCTAATGCTAAATACACCTATTGTACCTGAAAAATAAAGCACAGTTTTATTTGTATTATTATTATTATTATTATTTATGTGCATCTTTGTTCTTATTTTTTAACAACAAAGACAAAATAAGATTTATATCTTCGCTCACTTTGGCCTAAATATCTTTTTTATTATTACGTTACACTTTGTTACCCTGCAAGGCTTTGTTTTTAAAAAAGGGAAATTAGTTTGGCTGCACTGCTCAGACAACTTGCATCTAATATACAGGTGCACGTCCGTTTTTGTCTCAACTGTTTACTTTCAGTGTAGACATAACCATCTGTGTTTATATGTAGTCCTTGTGTGTTTTTGACAGTATTAGTGAATCAGACGTGAAAAATAGCTTAGTCCAGTAATCAGGCACTGTTTGACAGGCTTTTAGCACACGCAAAATAACGTTATTTAACTGGCAAGGCTTTAAAGCGCATGCAAATAATGTACTTTTGTGATTGCGAATAAGTGTATTGTCCCATGAGTGAATGCATGTCGTGTTGTTACAGTATATTGAGACGGAAGCATACTAACACAATACTACAATATTTTTTAAAATCGGATTGTGAAGACATTTTAATTGTCCATGATCACATCCCACACCTCCAGCTGAGGAATAAGCACCTTATCTAGCAAAACATTAAGTTATTTTCTTTTAAAAAAATAAAAAAAAAAACTAACTTTTATACTTTTTTTTTGTTTTTTGTTTTTTTTTACAACAAATGCTCGTCTTGCACTAGCTCTAAAATGACCACTTTGACACATTATGTAAATCACACTGGAAAAGTCACATGTGGTTAGTTCGTCTGTGTACTCCAGTTTAAAATGGTAGGAAAGGGTGAAAAACCCTCATTTTCTCCTCCAACTTTAAAATCATCTGACGTTGTTTTAACTGTTATTGTCAAGGGTGTTTAATTATCTTCGCACGTTCACTTTGTAAACACTGGGTTGGAACTTCCGCCTACGTTACGTGTGCATTCGTGGTTAAAATGTATAGAAATCGTATATTTTTTGAAAATTATCATCCGTTTCGCTAGATAAGACCCTTATTCCCCATCTGGGATCACGTAGAGACCTTTGAAGCTGCACTGAAACTGCGATTTGGACCTTTAACCCATTGGGCACCACTGAAGTCCACTATATGGAGAAAAATCCTGGAATGTTTTCATCCAAAACCTTAAATTTCTTTTCGACTAAAAAAAGAAAGACATGAACATCTTGGGTGACATGGGGGTTAATTATCTGGAATTTTTTGTTCTGGAAGTGAACTAATCCTTTAAACATCCAACATGGCACACATTACAGGAAAATTATAACAAAAATGTCACTTGGTAAAGTATATAATCTACACCAGCAAGGAAACAAGACCAAACAGGCCTTTTCATGAGGCAGTTCAAAAAACGAACTGTTACGTCAACATTCGTATGCTTTAATGCTTTAAATAAGACAGGTGATAGGAAAAAAGTCTTAACGACGAAACTGGTATGCAAAGCTGTGAGAAAAGATAAATTTAAAACCCAGAGAAGATGATGAATCATGGAATTATGCTTGCTCTCCACCTCCCTGGTTAATCGCAGGGTGAGGCTGAGTTCATTTGTTAATCATCTGCACAAATGCACAAAGCAATGAGACGGCTCGGTCGGGTCAGCCTGCGGGTCAGGATATGTGCGGCGTACAGGAACAACATCGAGGTCCCTCTCTCTCCATGTAGTGTTTGCTGTCCCTAGAGCAATTCTGTGAGGTCTTAGCCAGAGGGTGCATTAGTTTGTGTGAATCACTGAGTATTGTGATGCCAGGACTCTTCCCTGAAGGTTATTACATTGAAGCGTTGCACTCATTTTCCTGCACACACAAGAACAAAAGTATCTAGCCAATGTACAAGACTGATGCAAAACCAAGCGTAATGAACACTGAAGCAAAAATAATTGCTTTTTTTGGTGGATTGTGAGGTGAAACAGAATTAATAATAAAGTGAAAGCAAACACAGTAGTAGTTAACTACAATGAACTGTGTTTACCGCAAATAAAAAGCACCAGAGTTTTCCCTATGCAAACTTCCTGCTCTGAATCAATCATGGGTGGGCCAATGATGGCAGCAGGAGCCACAGGGACGTGTTCTTTCTGTCACGCCTGTAACCTAGGTCAACTAATGACTCCTTAATTCAGCACTTCCTGCAAGACAAGCCAAAGTGCTCAGCAGGACGAGAGAAGAAACGAAATAGTGAAAGCATATACTGAAGGAATGAGAGGCTGTTCGTCACTGGCGAAACTCGACTATGAAAATGACATTAATGGACTTTCACAAGGTTTTTCTGCTGATATATCGCAGCTTACTTGCTGAAATAACATGTACGTCATCAGAGGTTTAGCTGAGGCAGATGCTCTGCAGAACTGAGTCAGACTGAGGCTGGGTCAGTCAAGGGCAAGATGGAGACCACAAGGGGCCTTGCAAGCTTGCAAGGGAAAGGACGTGTCTGGGGAAGACGTGAGCACGTTTCTGCTGACAAAAAACAGCTATGAATCCCCCATAAAGTTGGGGATGGTTTAGGGCATTTATTGACAGACCACATGAATGATATATATAAGGCTGAACATACATAATGTAGCTTTTCAGATTAATCAAAATATTAATTTGAATGATTCAGATAGATAAATAACACTTATCAGCAGTTCATTTTTACTGAATCAAAAACAGTGCAATCTGTGTAGTCACATACAAATGAGCCGATACTTTGAATAAATGATTTATAAGGACTCACTAACTTACCAGGTGAATCAAGAACAAGTAACTCTTATGAGTCAGTTCTTTGAATAAATCATTTAAAGACTCACAAAATCAGAAGTCACTATTTGAAAAGCAAACAAGTGACTCGAGCCAATTCTTTGAATGAATCATTTGGGGAAAAAAAATGCTAAACAAAGAATTTACCAGTTGAATAAACATGTGACTCTTGCAAGTCGATAGTTTGAATGAATCATTCTAAAATACTTAAAAATACTGAAGTTACCTTAAGTTAAAATCACCTCTTCTTATAATCATTAAAAAAAAAAACTCAAACTGAAAAGTAGAAAAAGAAAAAGTGATTCTTCTGAGCTGATTCTTTGAATAAATCAATCAAAAAGACTCACAAATGCAGAAGTTGCTGTTTGAATCAATTAGTTGGATCTTTTACTGAATCCACCAGAGTGATTACTGAATCAGCAAAGTTATTACTAGTTTAGAAGCTATTACTTCTAGAATATGAAATATTTTAACTAGGGCTGTCAGTTTAATATGTTAAATTAATTAGCTATGAAAACATTTAAAATATTAAAATATTTTAAATGCAGTTAACGCAGTAGCCACACCCCCAGACCTGTACATCATCTTATATTTCATACAGTTGACTGTTGACAAATATGATGCTGGGCAACAACTCCATAAATGCAGTTATGCTCCAGAATTAAAGATTTTGTCTTATATTTACATACATCACATGTCACACAATATCACATTGACATCAAAAGCAATATGACAGGAGTGCTGATTTTGTCCTGATCTATCACAAGCTTAAATGTGTTATTTTAAGCTTAAAATTTTATATTTTAAACACAGCATTATGTTTTTACTAAATTTTGCAGAGAGAATATTACCACTGTTCATTTGATTTAAAAAAAATTAAAAATCGACTGAGAGCACTAATTTTAACACATACATGAAGTTTAATAAAACAAAGTTCATGTTTGAAAAATGCCTCACCGAAATGGAATCAAAATTAAAACTCAAATTTAATCAGAATCACTGAATCAAATCTGTGAATCAGAATCAAACTGGAGTGAACACCCATTTGGACCAACAAAATTTCAATACAATCAGGTGCAACAAGTCAAACACAAAATGTTTTGTTGTGGTCACGGCTGGCTGGGACACTGCGTTGAGGTGAAATCTTGAATGAGATGGTTAAACCAATTTAGACACGATAAGACTCTCAATCTATTTAAGGGTCTTATCTTCAAGTGGTGCTGATCTCCTGCTGGGCGTGCAGTTTTGAAGAAATTCCAGCACAACCAAAAAGATCTTGACTTATCATTTAGAGATTAGCATAACATCTGCCACCTCTCTCAGAGAGCTCTGCTATCATGACTCACTATCAGTGAACTGAGACAGTTTGTGAACTACACTAACCAGAAGTTCTCTCTGTAACAGCTTGAATTTCTGTGGTCTAATAAAGCAGAGATGAATCTGTCAGAGCCCAAGACATTTCCAACCACGCCCCTCAGCAGAGCTGGATTTACAGGTCTCCAGAACCAAACATCAAACTCCTCGTAACCAAAAAACATCTTCTCGGACATGACGACTACGTCTAGTCCTACTTCACGAGGCTCATCCGGGGCGGACGTAGTTAACAACCCTAAACAGCTGGTGTGGTCCGTTTGATGGACCGCAGTGGACTTTTAAAAGACAAAGACATATATGAAGTTTCTCCACATGGTTCTGCTGCAAAGGAGAGCACTGGCCTTCTTGCTTCAACATCCTGACAAATCAAGCACAGCTCTGACAGATATTCACTAGAGGAAGAGCCAGCCCATTTGCTGAGAGACCATTAACCACAGCAGCTTGTAATGCCATTAGCTCAGTGTGCTTTGTTAAACAGAAAGACATCCTCGTCCAGAGTCATATAAGACAGATTCACAGCTGTGTTGGACCGCCGCCCCTGAGATGATTTGGCAAAAAGAGCACAAGACAGACAACAGGTTTCAGCCGAGTACTTAAAGGATTAGTTCACTTTCAGAACAAAAATGTACAGATAACTCGCCCCCTTGTCATTCAAGAGGTTCACGTCTTTCTTTCTTCAGTCGTAAAAAAATATATGTTTTTGAGGAAAACATTTCAGGATTTCTCTCCATATAATGGTTATGTATGGTGCCCCCCAAGTTTGAACTTCTATAATGCAGTTTAAATTCAGCTTCAAAGGGCTCTAAACGATCCTAGCCAAGTAACAAGGGCCTTATCTAGTGAAACGATCGGCCATTTAGAAAAAAAAAAAAAAGAGAATTTAATTATTGAAAATTGAAAAAACTCCCATCTCGTTTTCTTCCCCAACTTCAAAATCATCCTACATCAGTGCAGAAATAGCAATCTAGTGTTTAAGTGAACATACAAAGAAGATCAAATGCCCTTTACAAAAAAGTAAATAGCGTTATAGGACGATTTTGAATTGAAGGCGAAAACAAGACTGTGAGATGAGATGAGGTTAAAAAGTATATAAATTGTCAATTAGTTTAAAAAAATAACCAATTGTTTGGCAAGATAAGACTATTTTTCATTGGCTGGGATCATTTAAAGCCCTGTGAAGCTGGATTTAAACTGCATTTTGGAAGTTCAAACTATAGAAGTTCATTATATGAAGAGAAATCCTGAAATGTTTTACTCAAAAAAAAAAACTGAGTTCTTGAACGGTAGCGTCTTTCCTCATCTTTTCATTCAACCTCATCTTGACTTGTCTGGAATATGTCCTGCCTTTTATTTTTGAGGGGAAGTAAAGGTCTGCTCTTTATTATGTTTTGTAAAAACCAGTTCAGATTTATGGAAAAGCAGTCAAAGCAGGGGCCTGCAGAGACCTGCACACCTGCCTGAGCTCCCCAGCGGCAATTTGTGTTCACTGAGGTGATCAAAATACAGAGGAAAAAGTGGACGATTTACAGGCTGTGTGTTTGTGTCCCCGTCACAGCGTTTGCGGACAAACACAAGACCTCTACCTCGATCTTTTAGCACTGTTTTTAAATCAAGGTTGCAAAGTGTGAATTTCAAAAGGCACAAAGGAGACTTTGATCTCAGTCACTACAAAGTCCTAGAAGGGGGGGGGGGGTGGGGGGACCTCACCAAATCATACTGATGTGTTTTGGAAATTTTCATTCAGTGCTTTAATACCCTGCGCTTTTTCAAAGAGAGACTATTAAGACAACATAAAATTGTAGCATGTTTAGCTTCCACAATATGGCACTTTTCCAAAAGAAAATGAATATCCAACGAAAATCATCATATATATTTATTCTCTAGAACAACATGCTCTGATGAATCATGCACAAATAAATGTTCAATTTTGATTTCATCCTGATCTTTTAAGATCCTATCCAGGTACACTACCAGTCAAAAGTTTATGAACAGTACGATTTTTTTTACTATTTAAAATAACTGTTTTCTATTTGAATATTTTTAAAATGTAATTTATTCCTGTGATTTTTTTTTTTAGCATTATTACTCCAGTGACATGATCCTTCAGAAATTATTCTAATATTCTGATTTGCTGCTCAAAAAACATTATTTTTATGTTGAAAAAGATGAGTAGAATTTCTTTAGGTTTCTTTGATGAATAGATGGTTACAGAAGAACAGCAATTATCTGAAACAGAAATCATATGTAACTTTATAAACGTCTTCATCACTTTTGATCAATTTAAAGCATCCCTGCTAAATAAAACTATTATTTTCTATCATTTCTTTCCATAATATAATATAATATATGAACACACTGACTCAAAGCTTTTAAATGGTATAGTGTTACAAAAGCTTTTTATTTCAGATAAATGCTGACCTTTCTATTCATCAAAGAATCCTCAAAAAAAAAAAAAAAGTCATGTATTTACACAGAAAGCCCAACATTACTTGACCTAACAGGTGTCTCTAGAGCAAAAACGACAACAATTAAGCAGCTTTAGAGAAACATTTGAGACTTTGTCTCAAAGCCGATGACAGCGTTTCCGATAATGGGCCTGTTTCCCATCAGTGTCCGTAATGAATTCCAGACGCAAGTTGTCATCTCTCATGGACTCATGTCCTTCGTCTCACACCCGCATCCCCACCCCCTCCCCCTTGTTAAAGGCGTTAGCACTCAGTAGGAGTAGCGCAGCAGAACGAAACCATCTTTCTAATTAGATATTAGATAATGGTGATCACTGCATGACTACATACAGGAAACTGTGTACAATGGAAGAAAACCACAACAACCAAACATTTTATTAACACATGAATCACCAGAAAGCACAAAACAGGAACACAATTTTAATATCTCACCTCTTGTTCAGTCTGCATTGGTGAAGTTACCAGATACAAAAGTAAGCATGTAGGCATTATTAATCGCCACAACTGCAGTGTCACAAATCTAAAACGGCAAATACTTAACCACGATGACAGGTGTGTTAATAAATGGGAGGACCAAGGTTAGGCCATGACAATACAGTAGTAGCATTGTAACTGGAGCGATCACAAGGGTGCTGCACCATTTACTGTCTCCTGAGCTGGAGTAATTTACCGGTCCTCAAATCTTCCCACAAGGCCACTGGGCTTGATGAGAACTGCCCCTTCAGCTCAAACTGGCAGTAAATTGAGGGGAGGAAATAGTCCCGGGCAGTTAAATAAAATCCGGCAGTTAAGTGGCAGAAGATTTAAATGCCCGACCGATCACAGAGTGGGAGTTTTTTTTCCCCCTTGACACTTGCAATTCAACCATGAGTCATGAGAGGGAACAAGGAACCCTCCCATAAAATCCTGTTGAAGACATACCATACCATTACAGCTGAAAAAACACCAACCTGTGGTGTGACTGGACAAGGGATAATCAGACAAGAAAATGACACACTCCAGAATACAGTCAACGTGAAATCATGGGCGTTACGTCATGTAAATGCAGCTATAAAACAAGGTGTAGCTGTCTAGATGGTTCTAGGAAAGGTCACATACACGTATATCAATGTCTTTTTTATTCAAATCATCTAGAAATAAACTTGTCATCATATGAACAACCAGTCAGTCATTAAGTCATGCTAATTAAAGGTTCACAAGCTTTGAATACACAAAATCTGCTTTGTTTTGAGATGGACATCACTTAAGTAATGATATCTTGCAGTTCAGTAAATGAGTCAGATTCAGTGATTGCTGGCTTAAGGATTTGGCATGATTCCAATGAGTCTTTTTGAAGATTCAAGAACAAACCCTGAAAAATCATGTGAAGACTAAAGAAATAGCTGCTGAAAAATCAGCTTTGCCATCACATGAATAATACATTTTAAGATACACAACTAGTCAAAAGTTTTTGAACTGTAAGATTTTTAAAGTTTTTTTAAAGAATTCTCTTCTGCTCACCAAGCCTGCATTTATTTGATCCATAATATAGCAAAAGCAGTAATATTGGAAAAAATGTACTATTTAAAACAACTGCTTTCTATTTGAATACATTTTAAAATGTCATTTATTATTGTGATCAAAGCTAAATTTTCAGCATCATTACTCCAGTCTTCAGTATCACATGATCCTTCAGAAATCAAATATGCTGATTTGCTGTTCAATAAACATTTGTCATAAGTCATTTGAGCACTTTTTTTCAGGGTTCTCAGAATTGAAAAATCCCATTTTTTGGAAAGAAATTATAGAAATGAATACTTTTATTTAGCAAAGATGCTTTAAATGTATAAAAAGTGATAAGACATGTATGATGTAACGAAATATTTCTATTTGAGATAAATGCTGCTCTTCTGAACTTTCTATTCATCAAAGAAACCAGCCGTTTTCAACATAAATGCAGGCTTGGTGAGCAGAAGAGACTTCTTTAAAAAAAACATTAAAAATCTTAAATGTTCAAAAACTTTTGACTAGTAGTGTATGTTCAAATAGAAAAGCATTATCTTAAATTATAATATTATTTCAGAGCTGTTTTACTCAGTAAATGCATTAAAGGTTGAATACTTAGCAATGCAAGTCCTTAAAAACATTTAGTCTGGCCTCAAAAATTCACCCACCAAATACCAACTAGACAGGCCTGTGTCAAAAAAGTTGCTGTCTATCTAAATGGTGCGCAGCGAGAATAGCAGGGCCTGACAGAAACCACTGATTGTTTTTCACAGGACACCATTCAGCTCTGTCTAATAGTCCAAGCAAGTGACAGCCAACTGGGACAAACACTCTCTATCCTAACCGTATAGACAAGCCAGGAACAAAACGTGCTTTCTAAAACGGGCTTTAGTGGTGGAATACATCACAATATCAGGGTTCTGGGTGGTTTCTAGGTGGTTGCTTACAGGCTCAAGTCAAAACAGCCCACCCATAAGGCTCCCTCCTTTAATTTTTAAAACATTTTATTATCTCTCTAGTGCCAATTGAAAGTGTGACTGCTTAGATAATATGTAAATTGTAGATTGCTAATAATAAGAAATGCTATCTGATCACCAAATCAGAATATTAGAATGACTTCTGAAGGATCATGTGACACTGAAGACTGAAGTAATGATACTGAAAATTCAGCTTTGTGTTACAGGAAAAAATTCTATTTTAAAATGCATTCAAAAAGAAAACTTCGTATATTTCACAATATTATTGTTTTTAATAGATTTTTAAATCAGATAAACAGCTTATGTAAGCATAAAAGACTTCCTAGTAAGAAAGTTTGCAAAATATCTCTGCGTTCATAAGAAACAGTCACACTGGTCTGAATCAACAAGACGGCGGTGGGTAAATAATGATAATATCTTTTTGCATTCTGGAAAACCTGTGGGATGTGTGTAACTCATAGGTTTGACAGTTCCAAAAGTGTGTGGGAGTACGTGTGTGTGCATGCAAACAACAGTATCAGGTTCAACTTGTGACTGACACACACACACACACACACACACACACACACACACACACCATGGCCTCTAAATTATGTAACAGCACACAGTCCAATTACATCTGCCTTGAGCAGACTTGTACATTAGGGAAAAAAAAAAATTGCTGATGCATCCAATTATGCCTGATTAATTCACAATTTATCAGTTTCAATGATTAGTTTTCCAATCCCCTCATATCCATATTTTCATTCCAAAGCCTTGTTTAAGCAGCATTAACACACAGTGTGTGACTAAACGGTGAAACTTTGCAAAGAGGTGAAACTCTAGCCTGGTTTAAACTTTCATTACGGCCACACGCTGGCACGATGTGCTACTCCTAGCGTGAATGGACACTATGGCTAAAGTGGAGAATTCAAGCCACACACCGAGGGTGTGCCTGCCGTTCACTTTAAATAGTTTATAAACAAGCAACACTCTTTGTAAATGCATCTCAACAGCAAAACCAATCCAACACCTTCCTCCCTGCTTGTCCATAAAAGCCAGACTGCCCGTCCCATATGGAAGCGATTTTTTCAGGCAGGATTTCCCCCAAGGTTCACGCCAAGCTCTACGCCACCCACCAGAACCAGACAGCATACAGAGGCCCATCAGATACCGAGCCATCCACACTGCCACACCTACAGCTACCGCCACACACCAACCCACTCTGCAAAAACCACCCAGACTGACCGCGAACCTCGTCTGTCCCTGCATCTGTAGACCGAGACGGGGTGCACGTCATGCTTGTAAAATCCATACGTGTGATTTCAGATTGGGCAGAGCAGGTTTCATAAACAGAAACAGATGAAGTGAAGACATCTGTGCAGGGAGGAGCCGCCTTTCATGTCAAAAGACGTTCTCCGGAGCCGAAATCGCTGTCTAGTTCAATAAACATCTAAGGGGCAGTGTTGTACTTGGAAACTGTCTCCTGCAGAGGTCATCTCCCATACATGCATTGTCTACTTGTTACAATATTATTGCTCTCCGTAGGTAATGTCCCCCCAGCTCGGGGCCCTGGTGAGGTGGAGAGCTACAACGGAAAGGCCCGGACGACTGCCAAAGAAAGCACTTGCTCCGCTCAGGTATGGCCGTGTTACACTGCTGAGAGAAAGATCTGCAAATTCAGGCTGGATTTAAGCTTCAAAAAATGGTAATGGAATAAAACACAATTAAAGATTGTTTATTGGCCTCATGGTGGTCTGCATACACCAAACACAGATATAAAACCACTCCAAACATCCAGTGTTTACATGAAACCATGACAATCGAAAATCAGGATCTCTTTTCCTGTATTCTTAAAGGACTTTTCATTTTGTTTCATTTTTCATATTCTCCTCATTTTTAAGTTTACATCAAAACCTGCTAAAACCACAATTTGCTACTTTGTATTATTGTAGATGGAGTTTGGAGGCCATGGGTATTGGAGAGGGGACAAACACATTTTTTAAAAGTACCCAAAGTACTTTTTAAAAGTGTATACTTTGTATATTTTGTCAACTTTTAAAATTACTGAATTAAAAAAAACAAAGTCACAAAAAGGTTTTAACTTCAAAAAGCTCTTTAAATACTGTGTTCAGCACTGTGTGTGAAAGGGCAGGCTCTTGATTACATCTGCGTTGATGTGCATTTGTGTAGCTTTTATACAAAATGACTTTGATTCAATTCAATGCATAATGAATAAAAAAATAATGCAATATAAATCATTAAATGGTTGGAGAAATGCCAAAATGTTAAAGAAAATGCTAAATTGAAAGCTGAATTACTGAAGCTGAACTACTATATTGTGTATTAAATGGAATATATTAATAGTTAATATAAGATTATATATTAATATATAACATGCCTATTATATATTTGTCCCTCTATCTCTATATATGCAATATGGCTGCCCACTGCTCCGGGTGTGTGTTCATTACTGTGTGTGTGTACCTGGATGGGTTAAATGCAGAGCATAAATTCCTAGTATACCCGAGTATGGGTCACCACACTTGGCCACACGTCACATCCTTTCCTTTCCTTCCTTTCCCTAACTGAGTCTTGTCACAGCAATTACACATCATTGTCCTGTCGTTGATTTTGATTGCTTCCATTGTCCTCATTTGTAAGTCACTTTGGATAACACATTCAGACCTCCAAAAAACATTACAGCATTTCCTACGACCTTAGCTGCTCTGAAACACTGAACACACAAGATCATGAGCTGCTCACGCGTAAAACAACAAACTGCCTCGTTTTGTTCTGAAACATTCAAAGCATAAATTTAATTAACTACTGGTTCGTACACTTTCAAGGACTTTATGTACTACTTTTTAGATCATATCAGAGATCTCGCTTCTCGAACAATGTCTTCCATTTCAATTTAAAAAAATAAAAATAAAATATACATACAAAACATACAAAATAAAAATATATAAAATGGCAAAAATAAAGCACATGCAAAGTATTGCTTCTAAAGTATTACAAAGTATACTACTTTTACTACAGTAAAACCACTGTTAATTTTCTTAAGGGGTTTGTGTGTGTGAACACTTACTTTTTTGTTTTTTTATAACTGTACTGCATTAATGGTTTAAAGTTTTCTAGCGTTTAGGGAAAAAAAATCTGAAAAAAAGATGACCTGAAACAAATGATTCGCAAACCCACAATGAAATCCTGATCTGAATCAAATGATTTGTGATACACGGTCTGATTGAAGTGCTTTAAAATAGTGAATCATTTTGCAGCGCAAAGCTTTAACTGATTCGGAGTTTAGAAAAGTTTAATTTCACCCATCACTACCTGTTTTTTAAAATCGTTACAAGCAATGTCAAAATTAGAAAATGAATGGCTCATTTAATTTCATCTGATTTTTACTAGTAAATCGCCTGAAATGAATGATCAAAGTCACAAGTTTGAATCAATCAAAGCGATTCCTGAGTAAATGACTCAATTTATTTGGTTCATCCATTCCTCTTTTTGCATCTTCAGCCAAGTTTACACAACACTGTCAGTACTACATGATTAGCTTGACTGTTTTCTGACAAAAAAAAAAAAAGTAAACGTTTTTTGAATTGCGTGAATTTTGCATGAAAAATGTGCTTATTGACAAAATTAAACCCTTATTTCATAGATACATTATCTCTCAATAATTCACGCTTTTCAAGTACCTCTTCAGGAATATTGTTATTTTAAGGGTTTTCCAGGCCTAAAATTTCAAAAAGTCAAATTCAGTTATTTTAAGCACTTTAAACACCTTGTACAAACCCTGTAAATAGCAGCTATATCTAGGCTAGTTTTATTTTGACTAATATTGCAGGCCTACAAACACAGTTGTCACTGGAGGCTTGGTGCGTCACAAAAAGTTTGTCCATTTTTTCCAGTGCAGATCCTAAACACATTTAAAAGCCAAATGAGGTGATTCGGGAAACAGAACATCCTCTCTGAGGCCTGTGGTTGTTCCATGCTGGTCTGAACCATCAGTCATTAGGCGTTTCCTGGGCTGTGATTTAGCAGAGCACTTTTCAGACAGTGAGTAGCTGACAGGGCCGTCCCCATTCTCTGTCCCATGAGAGCAGGAGGCCTTTCTGCTGTGGTTGAACTCTCATTCCAGTGTTATCTTAAGGCCAGCACACACACTCACAGGATGGCTGTGCTTATCTCCTCTGTCCAACACAAACAGAGAGCTGACGCTGTGGTCATTTTCCCTCAACCCCTCTCAGCAGCCGAGCTCGGCCCCCATAATTCAGCAGAGATTACGAGCGCTGAGGTCTAAGCGTGTTTTTTTTTTTTTTTTTTTTTTTTTTGCTCATGTGCATGGCCAGACTGAATTCTCATTCTCAGCTGAAAGAATCCTCAAATTAGATACTACATCTTATCAAATGTATTAGATATTTAATAAAATACACTACCAAAACGATTTTGAACAATAAGATATGTAACTTTTTTTATAGAAGTCTCTTCTGCTCACCAAACCTGCATTTGTTTGATCCAAAGTACTGCAAACAGTAAAATTTTGAAATATTTTGACTATTTAAAATACCTGTTTTCTATATGAATACATTTTAAAATAAAATTTATTCCTGCGATTTCAAAGCTGAATTTTTAGCATCATTACTCCATTATGATGAAAACTGCTGAGTATTTTTCAGGTTTCTTTGATGAAAAGAAAGTTCAGAAGATCAGCATTTATCTGAAATAGAAATCCTTTGTAACATTATGAATGTCTTTATCATCAGTTTTGATCAATTTAAGGCATCTCTGCTAAATAAATGCGTTATTTATGTAATTTCTTTCCAAAAAAGATAAAGATAGACAGATAAATGCTGATCTTTTGATCTTTCTATTCATCAAATAATTCTAAAAAAAAAAAAAAAAAACAATTACTCAACTGTTTTAGATATTGATAATACATAATACGTGACACTGAAGACTGGAGTAATGATGCTGAAAATTTTTCATTTTAAAATATATTAAAATAGAAAGCAGTTATTTTAAAGAGTAAACATATTTCACAATATTACTGCTTTTGCTGTATTTTGGATCAAATAAATGCAGGCTTACTGACTAAAAAACATTAAAAATCTTTTGACTGGTAGTGTATTTAATACAATTCTCCAAACTAACACAAGACAAAATATTGAATGTATAATACGTATTCAAATGTTTTAGTTTAAATGCATCCATCTGCTGCTGAATGAGGCTGTAGGATCAGCTATCAAAACTGAACAGTAAAAAGCATTCTCAGTGCAACATGCATTACAACAACAGTGATATCAGCCGGTACGATAAGGCCTGATTGTGATGTATGAAATCACTATTTTGTGCTCATAACAGCGCTGAAGTAATAATGCAGTCGTACCATGAACTTTTCAACAAGCTGTAATGATGTCATAGCCATACATTCTATGATGTAACATTCCATAGACCAACCAAATGTAAAGTTCTATTGTGCTGGACTATGGACAGGAACACTACAACTCGCAGTTTCCAAGATAATATACAATCACAGTCTTACGAGGAGCGTGAATGAACCTACACAATGGGTGGTGAATGCACACCCTATTTCGACCGAGTGACGACGTTCAGACCTAATGAGTCTGACCACACAGAAAATAAAACAGGCTCTGAGTGTCACTGAACGAATTGAAAGTGTGGAACATTCCAGAACAATGAAAAGGGGCCAATGTGTGCCTCAAACATGGAATTTCCACACGCTTAGTTTTCCTTAATTATGTGAGGAAAAAAAGGCTTATTCCCATCGACCTGCTTATTTGACATTATGACTAATCTCACCAACATTCCATTTTACTTTAATTATATTTGGATTAAATTTTAATCGGTACAAAAATACTCTATCAAGGACATGACAGCACAGTGAGCACACAATATTGCAAAATCATACTGAAAGAGAATGTATTAGCATGGTTATACCACGGTACCTTTAAGTACCACCTCAAAATCTTGATACTTGATTCATTAAAAATAAAATAAAATATATATATTTTAAACATCTATAACATTTTTAGTTTTATTTTATGAAACAAAAATATTTCTTATAAAATATTATCATACTTTTTTAAAATTAAAGAGTGTTATTTTTGTCATTACAACAAGTTATGTTTTTATTTTATGTAATTTTTTTAGTACTGTCAAACAATTAATTGTAATGCATCCACATAAATGTTTTTACATACATAATGTGTGTATACTGTGTATATTTATTTTGTATATATAAACACACACAGCATATATTTTACAAATATTTACATGTGTTTCCATGTAAATATAAATATATACATGCATGTGTGGGTATTTATATATACACATAATAAATATACACATACACACAGATATATTATGTTTATTTTTGTATGCGATTAATTGTTTGACAGCAGTAATTTTTTCCATTTTAACTTATTTAAAAAAATAATAATAATAAAATAACAACAACAACAACAACAACAACAACAACAACATGCTATGTGACCATGGACAACAAAAAAATAAAAAATAAAACTTTATTTATACTTTATTTTTGGCATAAACGAAAAAACAATACTTTTGGTCCATACAATGTATTTTTGGCTATTGCTACAAATATATTCACATATTACCAATACACAACTGTACCATGGCATCGCCAGAGTACTTTCTGTAACTGTTTGTACAAAAAAAAAAAAAAGTGCAGTAAATAAGAACAGGCTTCAAGAACGGTCCAGAGCACTTGGACAAGACGTTCCAGCCTGCACACCAACTGAAAGAGAGTTTCACGCTCATTGGAGGGCACACGCGTAGTGCAACAACAAATGATACATTCCAAAATGTGCAACACGCCACAAAATATTTGGCTAAGCTTTGAGGAACATTTGCACTTTAGAAATAGACTTCAGGAGGGTGTGATAGGTCAGATTTCTCAACACTAAGCGCTCAAAACAATACCATGCGATGTCCTCTGATGATCTGAAAAACATTCTGCAACAAAATTATATTTGATGTTTGATGCCCAATAATATTCTGTAAATCTGGGGAAAAGAAACAGAGAATTAACTGAAATAAACACATAAAAAACTGCTGTCTGTGTTTGTAAATTGATGACAAAGCATGTTGGAAAGAACGGCGTAAACAGACAAGTCAACAGCTCTGAAAAGCTGTCTGATCCTGTGAGGTCACCTGTGTGTGACTATACACACATACACAAACACACAAGGACAGCGGGACTGTGCACAAAGGGTGTTTGTTGAATAGAACGATGGCCAATCAGGTCAGCCCTGAAGCGGCCACTAACTGACCATCGGGGCCTCCCGGGAGATTAATAGAGACTGACAGGCCAAGGCTAGGGTTGGGATCAGACCTCCCATTCACAGGACATCCATCGAGTCTAATGACAGCCATTCAGCACCGTGACAATAAGCCGTTTGTGTGCATAGGCCGCAAAACTACCTCTCAAAAACAACAGGATCAAAGTCACTGGGTGGATGAAGGAAATCTAGGTGCCTTGATCTTGGACTATGTGGATGGGTGCTGCATTATATGCCAGCAACAAATGCTAGGAAAACAAAATAATGCATTTGACTTACTACTTATGGTCTTTTATATAAAAAAAAAGATGTGCGAGACACTAATCAGTACAAGTCTAATTTTCATACACTACCAATCAAAGGTTTTAAAATTTTTTAAATGTTAACATTTTAACATTATTTAACAAAATAACTGTTTTCTATTTGAATATAATTGAAAATATAATTTATTCCTGTGATCAAAGCTAAATGTTCAGCATCCTTACTCCAGTCTACAGTGCTACATGATCCTTTAGAAATCATTCTAATATGCTGATTTGCTGTTAAGGAAACATTTTTTAATTATTATTATCATCATCATCATCATCATCATCATCATCATCATCATCATCAAAATAGAAACCTTTTGCAACATTAATACACTACTCTATATTTTCTTGACAAAGAAATTCAGATAAATGCTGTTCTTAACTTTCTATTCATCAAAGAAACCTCAAAAATTCTACTGTTTTCAACATAACAGAATATTAGAATGATTTCTGAAGGGTCATGTGACTGGTGTAATGATGCTTAAAAAAAAATAAAAAAAAATAAATAAAATCACAGGAATAAATTACATTCAAAACATTTTAAACATTAAAACAGAAAATGGTTATTTTAAAATAGTAAAAAATATTTTAACTGTTTTTGCTGTACTTTGGATCAAATATATGCAGGCTTGGTGAGCAGAAGAGACTTCCCTAAAAAACATTAACATTCTTACTGTTCAAAAACTTTTGACTGGTAGCGTAAATTACTATCATTCTTTAAAAATCACTCTTCTGTTTGTGTTCAACAGAGGACAGTAAGTCATACAGGTTTAGTACAACCTGAGGGGGGGCAAATGAGGACAAAATTCACATTTTTGGGTGAACTACAAAAAACTACAAAATACCAGTCTATAACCCATAATAACACTTCCTCCAGCAAAAAAGTTAATCCCTTGTTGTCGTTTCACATCAAAATCCACCAACATATTGGTTTAGAATGGTTTTGGATTGTAAACGGTGCTTGGTCTGTGTGATGATTCCTATGTGATGAATTTTTCACTGGACGAAGCAATATTATGGATAGAGGACTCGTAATTTAGCCTGAAAGCAGCAGTTTGGAGTTATCTTAAAGATGGATTTGTTTATCACAAATATGCAGATTGTGGATTACTTACATTACTTTTAGATTGTTGTGGTATTTTTGTCAGCTGTTTAGACTCTCATTCTGATGGCACCCATTCACATCATTGGTGAGCAAGTGATTTAATGCTAAATTTCTCCAAATCTGTTCTTATGAAGAAACAGTCCTGAGGGTGAGTACATTTTTAGCAAATTTTCATTTTTGGTGAAACATTCCTTTAAAATGAAAATGTAAATCCTATATGCAATGCAAGAAGTGATACTTCTATATAATCAGTGACTTAAATGCATTTATTGAAACATACAATAATCATTTATTAATGAAATATCAAATTACCTGTAGCTCTATTTTATAAAACCTATCCTCGGTTGACAACCTCTCATGCTGAACTTGCAAAACAGGGCCGATGAGCTGTTTTCAGCCTGTGGCTGGAAAACTAAACACTCTCCTGCAGGAGGGTGGGTGAAGCACATGTGTGTGCAAGTGGAATGCAGTCGCTGTACGAGGAGGAAAAGCATGAAAGTGGAATACAATGATTCCGATAGGAACCCCACCCTCGGCACCACGTGAGGCCACTTGTTATGATTCAACATGCAGCCTTTGCACAGGAGCGCAGTCAACGGCTGCAGGTTCAGAAAAACACCAGGCTCAGTCGACAAAAAACGTTTTGCAGTCCTTTCTGCAGGAAATCACAGAGATTCATAAACCCTGATTTCTTCGCAAAAAGATTTTGAATAATAAATGAATGCCAAATGACTTTGGAACAGATCAGAACTCCAAAAGATTTAGGCAATTGTTAAACAGTGATATTTTAATGACCTCATGAAATCTAAATTGAAAGTCTTGTAGCCTTTAGTCCAAGAACTCCTAAAAGTTCACAAAATGAATACTCCTTAAAAATGTTTTTCTCTTCCAGCAAAAATATTAATAACACATTTTAATGCTTTCTTTCCTTTCCCAACAATCAGTTTTTTTGCAAAAGGCATTGCTTTCATTCACAACACAATGTGCTTTTTTTTCAGGTGGTGATTTAAAACTGAAGGGTATTGGCCATTTCAAACAAAAACATCTTGCACCCACTTTCCTGTTTTGACAGGAAACACATCAACACTGTGCTTAAACCATTTCACAGGAGTTGAAAAGACTGAAAAAAGCACAGATATTCTTGATGCTGAACCCAAAAGCGCATTATAAACCCCACAGATTAGGGAACTATGGATTAGGATTTTTAAATTACTGCTCAGGGAAACCTCATGAGTTTTATACATACGCAATTACAGTGCAGGCCGCAGTACATTCCTCATATAAAAAGAAATGCAGGCTCAGATTGTGCAAATAAAGGCACAAGTGTCACCATGGAGATGATTTCCCAAAGAGCTACATGCTGTTGAGGTGACAAGCCTCATAATTTCTAACACAACATTTTTAGACCCATAAAAGTGTTGCATTTTCTTATCTTGTGCACCTCATTAAACAAAAATCTGACTCTCTGATGCCCTGAGAAATCAGAATTGTGGGGTATGTGATTATAATCCACCAGTAAGCACTGTGTACTAATGCAACGCTTGTTCTGCAGAGGTCACATCTGATGTTCTCTAACATCACAGAGTATAAAATTACACAAGACGATGGTTTGTACACAAGAACACTATTATGCTTTCAAACGCTGCACAGCCACTGCCTCTAATAAATTACCAGCATAAAAATGCATAAACTGTCAATGTATAAAGTTAATAATAATATCAGATCTAAAGCTCTACAAACTACACTCTTAAAAATTAAAAAAATAAAGGTTCTTTATTGGTATTGATGGTTCCACGAAGAACATGGTTCCATGGAACCTTTCAAACGCAGAAAAGGTTCTGTAGATTTTTTTAAATGTTCTTTAAACTGGTTCTTTTAAGAACTGATCACTGAAAGGTTCTTTGGAGAACCAAAAACACCCTATTGGAACCTTTATTTTTAAGTGTGTAATGTTGTCACGATACGATATTTTGACTTAGATATGATACGGGACTAAATTATCTTGATACTACTAAACCAATATGACAACAGAAACACAAAACAGGAAAAGTAATTTAAATTTAAATTTGAAATAATAAAAAAACTGAAATCTCATTTGACTAGTGTGGACCTGCCAAGCTTTTTAATAATTTCTTCCCCCTTTTAAAAAAAGTAAGCAACTACCAGTCTATGATATAGGTAAATATAGATGTTTGTAACATTGGTAAGTTAGCTAAAAGCATAAAGCCAAATTAGACTCATTAACCTCAATTGCCCAGTCAAACTCTGAAAGGCGAAAAAACACACGCGTCACAAAAAATATATATATTATTGTAGCCCTTTACAATACCAGTACATGAATAATCTTGTACTAATACCTAAATTAAATATTACTTTAATATGAACTAATGATGAGTTAAGGCATTTAGTAATCAAGAACTAACCTTAACTATGACATGAGTCATATGAATTCATATAACGACCACCATGACTACATGTTTGTTAGTTAGCCTGATGTATTAATTAACACTTTGGGGTAAATTGGGGTCACATTAATTCATATGACTCATGTAGTTAAGGTTCATGTAGTTCTTGATTAGTACATATCTTAACTCAGCATTAGCACACACTAAAGTTTTATTCAGCTATTAGTACATGAATACTGATGTACTATTATTGTAAAATGTTATATATGAGGCATGAGCTGGGGTGTGAAATATGATCTTTTCACGATATGAGTAATTTCATTTCAAGATACCAATTTATATCAAGATACAGTCATTTTTGTCATTTTGTCTTTTTTATTAACAATAAGAACACATGGAAATACTATAAAACATACACAAATAGAACATTTTAAATACAGTAGGTCTATTTAAAAGATTAGTTCACTTTCAGAACAAAACTTTACAGATAATGTACTCACCCCCTTGACTTTCTAGATGTTCATGTCTTTCTTTCTTCAGTCGTAAAGAAATTATGTTTTTTGAGGAAAACGTTTTAGGATTTCTCTCCATATAATGGACTTCTTTGGTGCTCCAAGTGTTAACTTCCAAAATGCAGTTTAAATCCAGCTTTAAAGGGCTCTAAACGATCCCAGCCGAAACGATATGTTATTTATGAAACAAATTGACAATTTGTGTTGAAAAACTCCCATCTCGCTTTCTTCCCCAACTTCAAAATCGTCCTACATCGGTACAAAAGTACCAACCCAGTGTTTGCAAAGTGAACATACAAAGAAGATCAAATGCCCTTTACAAAAAAAGGTAAAACAGCGTTGTAGGATGGGAGTTTTTCAACATACCCTAACTTTATCCGCATCACAGAGACGAGACAAGACCAGCATTTGAGGTTAAAAAGTATAGAAATTGTCAATTTGTTTCTAAAATAACCGATCGATTTGCTAGATAAGACCCTTCTTGATCGCCTGAGATCGTTTAGAGCATTCTGAAGCTGGATTTAAACTGTATTTTGGAAGTTCAAACTTTGGGGCACCATTGAAGTCCATTATATAGAGAGAAATCCTAAAATGTATTCCTCAAAAAACATAATTTCTTTATGACTGAAGAAAGAAAGACATGAACATCTTGGATGACAAGGGGGGTTAACAGTTTCCTTTAACAGTAGCATTCAAGTAAAAGATAATACAGAAATTGAATAATCAAAATGTAAAGCACTGCGTAGTCTTCACTGTATGAATTAAACATTCATACACTGATCCTTATTAAAGCTACTAAAGTTCATCAGTCAAGATCAGTGAGTGATCTTTTTCTTTTATTGTTTGATTAACAATCTAGATACAGACAGCAGAGGAATACAAGCCTGCTGTCACTTTAAGAGCTGCACGGATCATTAATACACATGTGATCTTTCTCAGCTGTTTGTGTTTACTTAAGTCATGAGCCAAGATAGGCATTTTAACATAACTGTGTGTGTATTTGAACACTGAAGTGCAATAACTTGTGAAAAACTAAACTAAAATGAAAAACTAAAATGAGGAATTGTACCATTTTTACTACCTCAATGCCTTTTTAGTACTTTTAACAAGTGTAAACAGTCACTACAGGCAGTTCAATTGCTTCAACCATGAGAAAGCAAAAGAGAAAGCCTGTGTGCTCAAATATTTTCCCATGTCCACAAGTGACACTGAACTATCACCTGCTGGGAACGGGCCAATCAGGTTAAGCAAAGATACTACCGGGGAAAACCTGATTTGATTAACATTTCACATCACTCTTAACCTGAGCTATGCATTCTTAGTGAAATATGCATGCTTACTCTTTGAAGATACAACCTCTAGGAAAGTTATCAAGTTTTGATGCACAAAAACAATTGTTTTAAGACAACAGTAAACCTCCTTCCTGTAGCTCAACTAGTAGAGCATGGTGCTACTAACAATGCCAAGGTCATGGGTTCGATTGCCAGCTGATAAAAATGTACCTTCAATGCAATGCAAGTCACTTTGGATAAGAGCACCTGCCAAATGCATAAATGTATACTGATGATTATGTTTAACTGCCTGATAACCACACGTAGAACTTTTCTGCTTTTAGACACACTAATAACAAAATCACTCAACACTTCCCTCTGAACAGTCTTGTTTACTTGACTAATACCATGCAATTGCAATAGATTATGAACGTAACCAGTCTGACTAGTATTATAATACTTATCTAAAACTCTTAATTTAATGCTACCTACCTAAAATTAAAAGTCTTCTGCAATTGGAAACCCAGAAGCATATTCTAATGCATCACATTGTCCAGTTCATCTGTGTTTTTCATTATGTCTAAATGTAGTGGGAAAACCTGTATTAAGGAACAAAAGCATAAATATCCATTTAAAATGTCAGGCAAACCAATTATAGGTTTATCCCTTGCAACAACAAAACTTCACAATCTTTTGTGTCCTTTCAGGCATGGAATGGGCATCTAAAACTTGCCAAAGCAGTGTGAGACACATGGGAATGGAATCACAAGACGTCAGTAGGGTGGGGACAGTAAAGCCTACGAAACTGTTTTTGGTGGACAAGATACAGATGCAGGAAATGATGGCATGCATCAAACACAGCATCGACAGCATTTCGGTTCAAACTATTGCCTGATGCATCCTTCCTAAAAAGCTCAAGTAATTTTACTAAAGACAAAGAGTATGAATTGTCATATTTTCAACTTGTTTATGCAATGTTTCATTGACATTTTATCCTAAACAGAGTGAGCTAAAGGAAGCGATCCAATGAAAAGTGAAAAAGTTGTGCAAAACAGGAAGACGCCACATTGCAGATACCACATGCAAAACAATCCCTATGACAATCCCAGAAAACCAAACTGATGAATTATGCATGCAATAAATGACTAAGCTAGTTAAACACACTTGCTTATTTATTTAAAGTATAACAAGGCATTTTTTGTCTGCCCTGGATCTCCAAATATGATCTGTAAACACACCGCAATCCAAAATGACTGTTATATTAAGGGCAACAATGAAAGCACAGCATGAGATCGTCTATGCACTACTTCACATGATAGAGGTACAAAACTAATGACAATTACGCTACATGTTAGCATTACAAAATGCATATTTTCTTCATCCATCACTAAGCCACTGCTTTAATAGAATAGTACACTAGAGAATGCAATATTATGGATAGAGGACTCAGCTTGAAGTTAAAAATGTCTTTAAGATGAATTATGTTTTATTACAAACATGTAGTTTTTCACATCACCAGATGTTAATTGATAGACTGGAGCGTTGTGGATTATTGTGATGTTTTTATCAGCTGTTTGGACTCTCGTTCTGATGGCACCCATTCACTGCAGGGGATTCATTGGTGAGCAAGTGATGTAATGCTAAATTTTATTTCATCTCAACTTTCTGGACGGCCTGAGGATATGTAAATTAGCATAACATTTTTGGGTGAACTATTAATTTAAAACCAGGTGATGCTCAGACAGATAATTAGTAATTAAATGTCTGGTCTACTAATATTCTGCATCATTCGTGTCTCCAAAAATGAAGCAGCCTTCAATGCTATTACGTCACATTGTGCACTCAACAGCAGCGTTTCACAGGTAAAGATCTACTTGTTTAATGGATTGTTTACATAAAAGACTCCTTACATAATATTTACTCATTCATCCCAAGTAAGAAATGCAAAGCATTTGAGCTTAACAGTCCTCGTCACAGCCCAACACAAAAAGATCAAAATAAATATGCAACCACTTAGATTGCAAAACAGCTTCCTGCAGTATGTCACAACATAAGTAATAATCTGAATTATGCATATAAAATTATATTATTTAAATATTTAAATAGACATTTTTCATTATATTTATGCTTCTGCGCACTGGTCGTTGGAACAAAAATAATCAGTATTGGGATGTAAAAAAAAAATGATATCAGTACATCTCTAGTTATACAATGTGCCAGTGAATAAAATGTGACAATAGAAGTAGGCTTGGCAAATCGGCTGTCACAATTGGTTGGAGGACGAGACGATTACGTCATCATCTGCTCTTCAACACTCCTGCTGATCTTAGGAGTTTGTGCTCTTAAAGGGGGTTCTCCGTGAGGTTCTGTTAATGCATTGTCCACTTCTTCCTAATCACCCTCTAAAGACCAAAACAAACCTAATCTACGCTTTTATTATGTCGCATCAGCAGGTGCCCCGGGGGCTCAATATCACTTATGCATGAATTATTAAGGGGCAAAGAATATTCTCAGAGCCTACGGAGGTTTCCAGTAAATCAGCAGGGAAGACCCCCGACCTGATGCTTTGCCCCCAACCCCCTTCATACAATGCATTCATGCACTGCCCGCCTAAAAACACTAATTCCCTACCAAATCTGGCGTGCAATCCAATGCATCTGCAGATGCCAAAGCATATGCATGTAAAACCAATGCGCGTTAAACACCCCATTTATCCCGCTTGATGCATCTAAAACGTGCTGAGCTAAAATTTAAGCCAAAATAGCAATGCATTCTCATGCACCGGAGTGACAACATGCAAGACGCTTGCGTTATAAATACCTGAAATCATACACTGTGCAAATGAATGAGTGCGTTTCAGGTTATATCACTTATATGACCAGTTTCTCTTGACCATCGATGGACATTCTAACAAACCATGTTTATTACATTCATCTATTTTACAACAACGTCCAGCACTATTATGCAGCTGCTGTGATCTAATCTGACAGCTTTGCATGCAGCTCTCTGCTACAAACTGCAAGCACCGATTTTAGCCCAGTAAATGAAAACGAAAAGGCCAGTATTGAACAGCAACAGGGACTCAGATAAAAGTGTCCGCATTTTATTCATACCAGACTATTTATGCTTTAACGTTACTTCACCTTCAACACAGGCATAACCTGCCATTAACTGACTCATAAATGCATTAGATAAGTCATAATAAAGCTTCCGTCGTGATTTATCCGTTCCAGAGCCACTTAGACGTTAAAACAAAGACAACCTATGACAGATCAAGCGCACGTTTCTTTACTATAACCCTATAACAATCTCGAGTGCTGGGGGAATGAATCTCGCGGCACGGACAGTCAGGACAGCGTGCGGCCTGTGCTCGTTCGCGGCTCCGCGGACTCACCTCAGTCGGTTGGCTGATCTCGAACAGGTCGAGCCGGTTGGCGTTCCAGTGGTTGATGATGTCGGCGAGTTTCCGCCGCTCCTCCTCTCGGCTCCCCGACATTCTCAAATCCCGACTAATTCTAGGCAAGCCGGAGAGAGAAAAAAATCCGCCTTTTTCCTCGTTGCTTCGGTTTTATCCACTCAAACGGGCTTCTTATCCGACGACCTGAAATAAAAGTGAATCTGTTACACCCAGAAACTGGGCTTTCGAACGCGGTTTCTGTGGTGAGTGTCGCTCTTTCCCGCAGTCGCCGGTTAATGCACCTCAGCTCTATAGTCAACCGCTTGTACTGTTTCCGCGTTCCCAGCTCTCGTTTGTCTTATCGCGCTCCGTGCGCGCTCCCTGTGGCAAAGCGGTGGGACTGACTGGGCTGTGCGCGCGCCCCCTATATTCCACACAAAACTCACGAGGGACGCTGGCGGGAACGCGCACAGGAACAAATAATGAAACAAACTTCTCGTGCCATGTACTTACTGCTCTATTCAAAATACTTTCGTGTACGCGGATGTAGTTCGATTAAATGATATGTTTCATTTTTTTCCCAAATTGTGTGTGCGTGTGTATGCGAATTCCGTCAAATGTATAAACTATCTATCTATCTATCTATCTATCTATCTATCTATCTATCTATCTATCTATCTATCTGTCTATCTATCTATTAGGGATGTCAAACGATTGATCGCGATTCGCGATTAATCGCATCCAAAATAAAAGTTTATGTTTACATACTATATGCGTGTTTACTTTGTATATTTATTATGTACATATAAATACACACACACATACATGTATATATTAAAACTAAATATTTATATGTATATATTTATACATGTATACAATTTAGATTATAAATACATATAAATATTTTAGATATAAATCTAAAATATTTTTCCTTAATATATACATGCATGTGTATGTATTTATATATACATAATAAATATACACAGTACACAAATATATACTATGTAAACATAAACTTTTATTTTGGATTCGATCAATCACACTTTTATATTTAGAATTTGCATTTTTTTATTTATTTATTTATTTTACATTTTACGCAAACAGTTGATCATGATAGACCTGACATGGCCAGCTGTGCACATCTGCAAAGCAATCAGCTCAATGAAACAGGACAATCCACCATATCAAAACTAATTCAATATGATCCTGTTACATCATCATCATAGAGCTCTGAATTATAATTCAGATGTAGACTGCTGATAGACCTAGACTATTTTAATAAATCAGTTGTCCTTTCCAAGATATGGGTTTTCAAAACTTTTGAAAAAGTATTAAACATTACATAACTCATCCCAAATCATTTGAGTTGAAACAAACAAAATGTTGGTAAAATGTTAACACAAAGGCCCAAACAAAAGGTCAGACAAAACCGATGCAAAACGCATCACTAATTTACATTTTGTCTGGTCCCGGTTTTACAACGCTATAGGAAGTTTCTGTCTAGAGCTGCACTTTGGTGGTCTGAAGTGCCAGACATCAATTGTCCATTTGAAGGGCAAATTAAAGAGAAGATAGAGTGGCAAATAAATCATCATTTGCTATCCAACTCGTACGTGCATTGTGAGTCAGCGTTCTTTGTGGCAGCTTTCTTCACCTTGCTCGCATCTTATTTCATATTGATGCAGAAAGTGAAAATGCACAACTGGAAAGATCTTAAGTGAGAAAGAACAGTAAGTTATTCTTTTGAATACCACAAATAAAATTTCCTTACTACCTGATCAGCAAAAAATATATCCTGAGAAATCACATTTGCCTCTGTGACTGTGCTCAACTCTGTAAATATTTAGAAAACTAGTCATCTGAAAATATACTGTAAAACGTTTCAGTTGACTATTTATCTCACAATTCTTTCTTTTTAAAAGCAGTTTTTGGCAACTGACTTCATGGACTTGCAAATTATATTTGCAGTTGTGGGTTAATGCCTTGCAACTATGAAATTTTTCTCAGTATTACTAGTTTATATCTCATAATTCTGAGTTTGTATCTTGCAACTGTGACAAAAGTCAGAACTGAGCTAATTTTATTTTTAATTTTATTTTACCCCATGGCAGAAACAAGCTTCCATAATATGTGGTAATGTGTAGTAGTGAGGTCAAGGGTAGCAATAAGTAAATCAAGCCGTACTGTAATATCTGTGGTAGAAACAGGAAGCTGGTGTGAGCCAAAGTAATATGGTTTCCTGCTGCGGTCTGCGGGGCGTCTTTTTAACACCGGTTTTATTTTATCTCCCTCTTCCACACGTACATACACACACTTATTTTAACACTGAAGTTTAAGACTGAACTTTGAACTCTGAAATGGTCTTCAATTGACATCTGAAAGCACTTTATATCTACAATCTTCTTCTGTGATAAGAATAGGCATTATACAGAAACACATGCACTCTAGTAATAAAAACAGAGGAAAGTTCATGCTGCAGGGTGGAGGGGAAGGAAGGTGCAACAAGGGCAACATCCTGCATCCTGATTTCTCCTTCTGCCCTGCATATATTATTTTATTACATTAATGTAGACAATTAAGCATCACTGACAGATCAGTATAAATGTATAGTGTGTTATTATATTCAGAAGAATATATTGCTAAAATGTGCAAATAACAATTGTATCATATATATTAATTATTAAATACAAATTAAACATATATACAAACTGAATAATGTATCAAAACTATATATCAGCATTCATTTATAGAATAAATATAAATATATATCATTTATATTTAGCAATTTAGTATTATATATGCTGTATGTGTATATACACTACCAGTCAAAAGTTTTTAAACTGTAACATTTTTAATCTTTTTTTTAAAGAAGTCTCTTCTGCTCACCAAGCCTGCATTACAGTAAAAATGTGAAATATTTTTACTATTTAAAATATTTTTTATTTTGCAAATATTTTCAAATGTAATTTATTCCTGAGATCAAAGCTAAATTTTCAGCATCATGACTTCAGTCTTCAGTCACATGATTCTTCAGAAATCTAATATATTCTAATATGCTGATTTGCTGTTCAAAAATCATTTATTATTATTATTATTATCAATATTTAAAACAGTTGAGTACATCAGTATATACTTTTTTATTTTATTATTATTACTTTTTTTGGGGGGGGGGGGGGGGGGGGGTAGAAAGTAACACTTTAATGTTCTGCTCAGCTGTTTTCAACATAATAATACTAAATGTTTTTGTGCAGAATTCAGCTTTAAAATCACAGGAAAAAATGACCTATTAAATATATTCATATTCGAAACTTCATATTTGTTATTTTAAATAGTAAAAATATTTCAGAATTTGACAGTTTTTGCTGTACTTTGAATCAAATAACTGCAGGCTTTGTGAGCATTAGAAAACATTAAACATCTTACTGTTCAAAAACTTTTGACTTGTAGTGTACATATTTTTTTATACGTAATATATACAGGGTTTATTATGGGTGTAACGATAGACGTATTCGTACTGAACCGTTCTGTACGAGGCTTTCGGTTCGGTACGCATTGCAAAGCAAACGATTCAATTTGTTGGACTAATCCTATTACATTTGGAAGGTAAAAGAGCTTACAGTGTGTGAAATATAATGTTCTCAGAAAAACACAATACTCCAGGAGGGTTTGATGGTGAGGTAGTTTGTTAGAATTTTCCTTTTTTAAATAGCTTGTACATGCCTGTGCGCATTTTACTTTCATTTTTGAATTAGCGTCAAGTCAATTGATTGAACTGACAACAACAAAACAGTATGGCAAACTCACTTATATTAAACATAGAATGATTAATGTATTAACACAACGAATACAAATATAGGCTATAGGCCTAATATAAAATAACAAAACTTACACAAAGTTTAAATATAAAACACTGGAGATAAGCAAACTGTGCAAGCTTCCAAAATCATCTTAGATAAGCAGCAAAAGTTTAAAATATTTTTAAAGCACTTTGTGTACTTCGTTTCATGTACTTTGTCTTATTCGAACCAAACCATGAATTTTGTGAACTGTTACACCCCTAGTGTTTATACAGTATATATAATGCTAAATTGCTAAATATAAATTATAGTAAAATACAATACATTTATTTAATGCTGAAATAGAATGAAATGCTATTGCTATTGTGACATTTTTTCACAATTAATATTTCACTGGAAATATGTCAGTGCAGTTATTGGTTTATATTACTGTAAATGCTAGGTTTGGTACTTCTCTTACTTGGAAACCCAACCCAAAAAAAAGTGGTGAATATGAAGTTAGGAATTCAGCGTCTTGAGCACATTTACTCTTTAGGGACAAAAAATGAAAGCAGCTGTAACTAAATACGACACACCCTGAGCTTCTCTGGAGTATCATCCATGATTTATCTCCATCTCTTTTTATATCAGCTTGCTCACAATGGTAATGCAGCACATTACAATTCTAACAATTTCATATGGGACCAGAAAACATATTATGCATTTTAAGTAAAAAGAGTCAATGTATTTATCTGTTTTGTTGTTGCTGCTTTGTCAAATCGGAATTGTGCATTAAATGCCTTAACTTTTGTATCCCAGCACAAACTTCTACTGACATATCTGTCATACTTTTCTATGGTCAGAGGCAGGAACAGAACAACTCATAAGCACACGTTGGATGTACTTATTTAATGTAAAATCCTGTTTGCAACCCGTTTTAAGTCCATAATGTGACATAGTTCTGACTGAAATGTTTAAATGATGAGTCATTTACGAATAGCACCATAAATTTGTATTCCATCGCAAGATGCTTCAAGTTGTATGACTTAACCAGAGCCAAAATTGTTTAAATGGACAACACAGAAAGAATTAAGTGAAACATTTCTGCTTTGTCTGATTCACCCAGCCATCTGTAAGTCATTGAACTCAAACCCAACGAGACTAATTACCCACCATGTGTACTCATCTTCTACCCACATACATCACTTTCTGAGAGAAAACTGGCTGAATCTCACATACGGTGACAGACAGCAACTCTATTTCAAGGCCTACAAAATGACAGATCTGGAATAAAACTTACTTCAGGCTTGGTGTCCATGCAGTGGAGTCAAAACTTATGTCTTATTTAACACTGGAGGAATGTGTTGAAGCATTTGACATCGTCAGCATATTCTGCAGCACTATAATTACAGTTACATCCTGTTTTAGCTGGCAGAGTGCAATATTTTATGTCAGTTTAATTAGCTAGTAAACTTTGCATTTTGTACTACATTTTGTCATTTAGCATGTGATATGTTTTAACATACTACAACAACAATTTGATTAAAATGATATTTTATACAAAAATTCACAGAAAATGTAGTTGTAAACAACATCAAATACAAAACCAAACTGAATAACAATGCAATTTTTGGACTATGCTAACTCAACAGTGATACGCAACATGCTAATTTACAGTGAAATATATCTGTATTCCCTTAAACCCATTTCACACACTTTTATAGTCCTAGCGAGTAATCACTTCAAACTCACTCTGATTTGACTGTAGTCGCAAAGCATGTTGGGTAACCAGCAGTGCCATAATACTGTTTAGTTTTAAACACAGAATTCACCTTCATTTTTAGGAGTGGCACACAAGGCCTGTTGGGAAAACATGGCGTTTACACAGCTGTCCCACACATCCTAATGATGATGAATATTTCCATCACACTGGAAACTGGTTTTAGCTCTTCCTTCAGTGTTGTTTATGGGCAAATCCAACTTTAGCAATAGATTCCAGAACTGACTATCTGTTTGTTTAAACTTTAAAGAGTGATGAATAAGAGATAATCACACACACAAAAAATGTACATTTAGAAATTAGGGGGAAAATTACATTTAGAATGCAGCAGTTAATTTTCTGTGTTTCTATATTATTATTTCCCAAACATAAAATATTAAGGTTACCACATGTGATACAATGCTGGAGTTCCAAATTGTTAACCAAAGAACTGGTTAACAATTTGGAAAGGTTCTCTAAAGTTATGAACAAATGTTCTCCCAGAACAACCCAGCAATTGAGTTGTTTTAACCCAGTGGTTAACCTCTTAACTGTCTCTTAACTGCCAAGTTTACTACACCATATTACGAATAAATCCTAATCTAGTCATGACAAACTATCGTTGAAAGGTCTAAGACTCCTAAATAGATATTTTTATACCACTTTTCTTTTTACACTCTCGCGAACGCACAAAGGTGTGTACACCGTTGCCGGAAGTCAGTGATGTGAGTTTAGAATTTTAAAAATAAAAATATTTTCGTCACAAAAACCCATGGATCCACTTGTGTCAACCCCCCGGAGGCATATGGGTGAGTTTTATGACGGATATATGAGCTTTTTGGAGCTTCGAAATAACAGCCACTATCCACAACCATTATAAAGCTTGGAAGAGCCAGGCTCAATTTTAAAACAACTCTGACTGTGTTCATCTGGAAGAAGAAAGTCATATACATTTAGGATGGCTTATGGGTGAGTAAATCATGGGGTAATTTTCATTTTTGGGTGAACTAAAGGCTTAAACCTTCTGGATAGTTTTATTTAACTCAACTATAGCTTAAATATCACTATATTTCTTGCTTAAAATAAACCATGGTTGGAACATTTAACCTAACTACTGTGTTAAAACAAACCAGTTGCTGGGTTTGTCCATATTTAACCCAGCATTTTTTTTTAAAAGTGGTCTAATGTTCTCAAATTGTTAGCACAAAACATTATCTATACATAATTTATGGAACATTTCTAAAATATTTTTTGACAGGCTATTATTTAGTTTCAGAACGTTTTGAAAACAGTCAAAAGTAACATACAATGCACAGAAACACACACACACACACACACACACACACACACATATAAAGTAGCCTAGTGCACTAGGCTTTTTAATTTCTATATGTGTATTTACATATATAATAAACTTCCTACTTTTGTTTTTGAATAGATGACATCATTAAAAAACACGTTCCAACACATTTTGAACTTTTCAAGACTTTGTTTGGCAAAAACAAATATATGTTATACAGAATAACAGAATAGTTCTACTTTAAAAAATAATTTAAAAAAAGCTTCAAAACTTCTGTGAACAGCATCTAAAAAAAATCTTCCTCATACATGACATTTTACCTGAAATCTTGATGTTGGAATAAATAATCCACGCCGTTTTAGTGGCATGTTAAAAAAAAAAAACATTAAAGTCTTAATTACAAGTATAAAGTCTAAATATTTTGAGAATAAAGTAAAAATGATGAGAATAAAGTTAAAATATATTGAGAATGAAGTCAAAATATTTTTAGAATAAAGCTGAAATATTTAAGAATAAAGCTGAAATATTTAAGAATAAAGTCAAAATATTTTGAGAAAAAAGTCAAAATATTTTAAGAATGAAGTCAAAATTCCGAGAATACAATGTCAAAATATTTTGAGAATAAAGTCTATGTATTTTGAGAATAAAGTCTATATAGTTTGAGAATAAAGTCAAAATATTTTGAAAATAAAGTTTATATATTTTGAGAACAAAGGCTAAATATTTTGGGAAATAGTCAAAATTACGAGAATAAGGCTAAATATTTTAAGAGGTTGAAATGTTTTGAGAATAAAGTCGAAACGTTTCAAAAAATAAAGTTTATATATTTTGAAAATAAAGTCGAAATATTTTGAGAATAAAATCAAAATATTTTGAGAATAAAGTCGAAATATTTTGAGGATAAAGTCGAAATATTTTGAGAATAAAGTCAAAATTACAAGAATGAAGTCAAAATTCTGAGAATAAAGTTTTGAGAATAAAGTCAAATTATGTGAATAAAGTTGTGGCAATACAAGAAAAAATCTCAAAATATTTGAAAAATAAAGTTAAAACTACGAGAATTAAGTCGTAAAAGTAAAATATTTTGAGAATCAGTCGCCAAAAAAGTCTGAATATTTTGAGAATAAAGTCAAAAAATTTTGAGAAAGATTTCTTTAATCTCGTAATCTTAGATTTAAAAAAAATGGCACTAAAATACCAACATACATGTGCATGTCTTTTAAATTCTTTAGGAACATATTTGTCATGTAGGTGGTAGTTCTAAATCACATTTTAAGGCTGATTTAATGTAAAAACCTTTAGTGTTTTTAAGTTAAACTTGCACCAGCTTCCTAAGCTAACAACCAAATGGTCGCCAAATTGGAGCAGCACTCCAGCTACTGACACAAATTGCCAGCTCTTGGCCTGTGATAGCGTTCTCCCGGCACAGCTGTGTTTGATATTAGCGTGGCTTTACAGCGAGACAGCAGAGGCCTCGGCGCCTAGAGAGACAGAGGAAGTCTTCAGGGGAAGAGTCTGCTCTCTACAGCTCCTTTTCAACCCACTTATTTAGTGCAGATAGAAGCAGTGGGCAGTCGCCTCCAGTCCCCGAGGATGCGCTCTGGCATGGAATGCCGTTTCCGTGGCGATGGCTTGGCAATAGGGAAAGCTTCACCTCATTGAGCTTTGGTGCTTGTCAAGTGGCAGACGTCTCCGCATCTGATTAGCCGTCTACACAGACAGAGAGCCCTACTAGTGCTCTTTTATGAGAGGCTGCTGCTCCACGCTGATATAATTCAGTTTACATGGGACAAACAATAAGTTCCTCTCGCTTGCTTTCAACCGATGTGCATCGAATCGGTCTGAAGTGGACCAGCAGTTTACACAGACCCATAAAACATGATGGGGGAGGATTCATGAGCGTTAAGTAAAAAAGGATGCCTTGAAGTTGCACCTGTTAATTGCATTTTCCATAGCAACTGCATCTGCGGTGTATAAGAGAGAGTTTCCACCCACACGCACACACTCAAGCACAGCTAAAAGAAAAGGGGTTTCTTTATAGCGTTTGGTTACTGAAACAGCCACACGAATTAAAGGAATAGTTCACTCAGAAATAAAAAGCTGAAAATCTCAGGTCATCCAAGATTTAGATGAGTTTTGGAGATTTGGAGAATTTTACTGTACCATTACATCATTTGCTCACCAATGGATTAATGGGTGCCATCAGAATAAGAGTCCAGTTAATAAAAACATCACAAGTAATATTTGAAATATTTGTAGAATAAAGTCGAAATTATGAGAATAAAGTCGTAGCAATGTGAGAATAAATCGCAATATTTTACGAAAAAAGTCAAACTTACGAGAATAAAGTCTAAATATTTTGAGAATGAAATAAAAATTATGAGAATAATGTCGTAGCAATTCGAGAATAAAGCCAAAATATTTAAAGGGTAAAGTCAAAATATTGTGAGAATAAAGTCAAAATATTGTGAGAATAAAGTAGAAATTATGAGAATAAAGTCTAAATATTTTGAGAATAAAGTCGAAATTACGAGTATAAATTCGTAGCAATATGAGAATAAAGTCGCAATATTTTAAGAAAAAAAGTCAAAATTGCAAGAATAAAATTGAAATATTTTGAGAATAAAGTCAAAAATAAAGTCTAAATATTTTGAGAGTTAAGTGAAAATTACAAGAATAAAGAATAAATATTCTGAGAATAAAATCAAAATTATGAGAATAAAGTCGTAGCAATACAAGAATAAAGTCAAAATATTTAAAGGGTAAGGTCGAAATTACGAGAATAAAGTAGAAATTATGAGAATAAAGTCTAAATATTTTGAGAATAATGTCAAAAATATGATAATAAAGATTAGTGGTGTCAAAATAAGCAAATAATTTGAGAATAAAGTTGAAATTACAAAAAAGTTGTAGCAATATGAGAATAAAGTTTAAATATTTGAAGATAAAGTAGAAATTACAAGAATAAATTCGAAATATAGTCAAAATTATGAGAATAAAATCGTAGCAATACAAGAATAGTCAAAATATTTGAAATAAAGTCAAAATATTTTGAGAATAAAGTCAAAATTACGAGAATAAAGTCAAAATATTTAAGAATAAAGTTGAAAATAAAGTTGAAATATTTTGAGAATAAAGTCAAAATTACGAGAATAAAATCAAAATATTTTTAGAATAAATTCTAAATTACAAGAAAAAAAACATCACAAGTAATCCTCACAACTCCAATCAATCAATTAACATCTTGTGAAGTGGAAAGCCTAAATATTGTGGTGTATTTTGATGTGAGAGAACAACAGACTTTTTCACTTTTTTACAGTTTACAGTTAAAATAACTTAATGATGGATTTGTTTCTTACAAACACACAGCTTTTCGCTTCACAAGTTGTTCATCAATGGACTGAAGTAGTTTGGATTACTTGTGGATTATTGTGATGTTTTTATCTGCTGTTTGGACTGTCATTCTGACGGCACCCATTCACCGTAGAGGTTTCATTGGTGAGTAAGCAAAATGCTACATTTTTCCAAATCGTTTTCCGATGAAAAAAAAACAAACTTATCTACATCTTGGATAGCCTGAGGGTGAGTAAATGTAAGTACATTTTCATTTTTTGGTGAACCTTTAAGGTTTCACCCATTTGGCATAATTCTGTTTCAGGCTTTTTCCTCTGAGACAAGCATAAAGTGCAGCATGTTGTATATCAAAAGAATCTGCTTCTTGCTGAAGGTCTGATAATGTAGAAACAATCGTCTAAGACAGTGTTCGGATACACAGGGGAATCTCACAGTCAGAATTTAAAGATTAAAGGAAGAGTTTAGCCAAAAATTTAATTGTGTCATCATTTATTCATGATGAATGATGCATTCAAGCTTCAAAAATGATGCAAAAGCACCATAAAAGTATCATAAAATGCTCAGTACTACCTAGGGTATAGGTTTGATTTTGACATTGGTGGGGACATAACAGCCTGCCCATCCAACTTTTGGATTGACTTTTGGAAATTAACCTTTGTATTACCAAAAAAGAACATGGTAACCGAAAAATAACCATGTTTTTTTAACCACAATTAAAAATCTACACTTCTACACTTTTACTACAATAAAACAATTATTAATTTTCTTAAGGGATTTGTATGTGTATACTTTCTTTCTTGTTTTTTTCTTTGTTTAGTTTTGTACTGCCTTAATAGTTTGATGTTTTGTACTGTTTAATAAAAAAGAAAGGAAAAAAGATTTGCAAACCCACTCCAAAGTCCCAATCTGAATCAAATGGTTCACAAACCAGCTCCAAAGTCCTGATCTAAATCGAAAGATTAGCGTTACACACGCAAAAGTCCCAATCTGAATCAACAGATTTGTGAACCCACTCCAAAGTCCTAGTCACAACCAAAAGGTTTGCAAACCAGCTCCAAAGTCCTGATCTGAATCAAATGGTTCATGAAACCACTCCAAAGTCCCAATCTGAATCAAATGGTTCACAAACCAGCTCCAAAGTCCTGATCTAAATCGAATGATTAGCATTACACATGCAAAAGTTCCAATCTAAATCAAAAGATTTGCAAACCCACTCCAAAGTCCCAGTCAGAACCAAAAGGTTTGCAAACCAGCTCCAAAGTCCTGATCTGAATCAAATGGTTCATGAAACCACTCTGAAGTCCCAATCTGAATCAAATGGTTCACAAACCAGCTCCAAAGTCCTGATCTAAATCGAATGATTAGCGTTACACACGCAAAAGTCCCAATCTGAATCAAAAGATTTACAAACCCACTCCAAAGTCCCAGTCAGAACCAAAAGATTTGCAAACCAGCTCCAAAGTCCTGATCTGAATCAAATGGTTCATGAAACCACTCTGAAGTCCCAGTCTGAGACAAATGGTTCGCAAACTAGTTCCAAAGTCCTGATCTGAATCAAATAACTTGCAATACACACTCTGAAGTCCATATCTAGATCAAAAGATTCACAAACCCACTCTGAAGTCCCGATATGAATCAAATGGTTCATGAACTAGCTCTGCATTCCTGATCTAAATTAAATAATTTGCAAACCCGATCCAAAATCAATCTTAATCAAATGACTCACACGCACTCTGAAGTCAAGATGATTCAGAAACTCACTCTGAAGTTCCAATCTAAATCAATTGATTCGTGAACCCACTTCGAGGTCCTAATCTGAATTAAAAAGTCTGTGAACCAGCTCCGAAGTCTTGATCTGAATCAAATGTTTTGCGATACGTGGTCTGAAGCCCTGATCTGAATAAAAAGATTTGCAAACTCTCTCCGAAGTCTCGATTTGAATCAAATCTGAATCGTGATAGCTTCGAAGTCATGATCTGAATCAAATGATTCGCGATATGCTCTTCTGAAGTCCCGATCTAAATCAAATGGTTCGCAAACCAGCTCTGAAGTCCGGTTCTGTATCAAATGATTTGAAGTCCCAACCTGAATCAAAAGATTTGTGAACTCACTTCAAAGTCCCGATCTGAATCAAATAGTTTGTGAACCAGCTCCAAAGTCCTGTTCTGAATCAAATGATTTACCAAATGTGCTCTGAAGTCCATCAAAATATTTGCAAACTCACTTCGAAGTCCCGATCTGAATCAAAGCGTTTGTGAACCAGCTCCAAAGTCTTGATCTGAATAAAATGAAACGTGATATGCGCTCCGAAGTCCCGATCTGAATCAAAAGTTTTGTGAACCTGCTCCGAAGTCCTGATCTGAATCAAATGGTTCGTGAACCAGCTCCAAAGTCCTGATCTGAATCAAATGATTTGTTATATTGCACCGAAGTCCTGTTCTGAATCAAATGGTTTGAGATCCAGCTCTGAAGTCCTGATCTGAATCAAAAGATTCACGATACGCGAACCAAAGTCCCGATCTGAATCAAAAATGATTTGCGATACTTGCTTTGAAGTTCTAATCTGAATCAAAAGATTCATGCTCTGAAGTACCAATCTGAATAATGGTTGCGAATGAACATTGTGCATTATGATCGAGTTTGTAGCTTTTTTTTTTTTTTTTTCACTTTTTGGCTTAAAAATATGAAAATTCTGTAATTAACTCATCGTCATGATGCTCCAAACCTGTATGACTTTGTTCTTCTGTGAAACATACAAATACAGCATTAATCCTGAAAAATACTGGAGTCCAAACAACATTTTATAGAATTTATGTACTGTATGTATGGGCAAAAAAACAGAGACATTTTATTTATTTTATTTTTAAGGAAATTACACAATTTTCGTTTTTGGATGGAACTATTGAACTATGGATGGAACTATTACTTTAAAAAAAGGTATTATATTTATAACTGTAATGGCTCTGAGACTTCCCACTGACACGTCCATGCAATTACTCACAACTCTTTTGTTTTTCTCCACCAGAGGTCAAAGTTTGGCAGATTAACGAAAGTCTCTTATGAAAGCTCAAATTCCTGTCACTGTGCTGCACATGGCTTTATGGTCCATCAAATGGGTATATATATAATTATAAATCAATACATTGCAAAACATTAGACTTTATAAAAAAAAGAACACATTACAAATGCTGTAAATATAAAAAAAAATCTGTGTGACAAAATTTTCAAGGTAAAAAAGAAGCTGATACTTTTAGAAGATGCTAATGGTAGTGCTTTGAATTTTTGTCTCAATAATAGGTTCCCACCGGCTGCTACTTCTCTTTACAGTCAGCAGACAAAAGAAAGCTTGAGGAACACAAATTTCCCACAGTTCCTTTCCCCAATCGCTGCAGCGAACGTCGACTGTAATTTGTCAGCCTAATTAAAAGGCCATTTTGGGAAGTAAGAAGGTGCAGAAAGCCACACTCTTTTCTCTAGACCGAGCTGAAATAAAGCTGTCAGGACTATGTGCTGTGAAGAGGAGCGTAAGAAAAAGGGGCAGATGAATAATTCATGCTAGTTTTTTTGTCACAGTTAAACTCCTTTTCTGTCTTATTTCTTTCTTCTTGACCTTGACACCACTCATTCAGCAGAAAATCCTGTCTTTAACGCCTCACACATGATCGCTAATATGTCTACCGTTTGTGTCGCTAATGCAGGCCCCCTATCTGACTCAATTCTGAATCACACATGAACAGAAACAGCCATTGTAAATTTGTCTCATCATCACTGATCATACAGGTATGATAAGGTGTTTGAGACAGTGGGTTTTGTTACTTTTGTCTCTTTGAAATATCTAGATAAGCAGGTATCCACTGTTCAAAAAAAATCCATTGTTCTTCAGAAAAATCCTTTAGGTCAAAATTATTTTGATTTTTGTGTATTTGAACCCTTCACACTGAGGACAACTGAGGACAACTCATATGCAACTATTACAGAAGGCTCAAACTGATGCTCCAGAATGAAACATAATGCATTAAGAGGGGTGAAAACTTTTTCAATTAAAGATCAGAGTAAATTTAGCTCATTTTGTCTTTAGGGAAACTTTTAAGTATTTTTTGCAGCTTCTGAAGGGCAGTACTAAATGAACAAAATATGATATTTAGGCAAAACAAGAAAAATGTACACATTTTCATTCTGTTCAAAAGTTTTCACCCCCGGCTCTTAATGCATTTTGTTTCCTTCTGAAGCATCAGTGAGCATTTGAACCTTCTGTAATAGTGCCCCTCAGTTGTCCCTAATGTGAAGGGTTCAAATACACAAAAAACAAAAGAATTTGAAGGAGCTGAAGTATTTTTTTGACAAACAGAAAGCAAAATTAAATACTTCTCTATTATACAGTATGCAAAAAACCAAAAAGTAATGTGTCCAACACATAATATTTGAAAAACACTAGGAGAAAAATTACATACTACTTCTGGCATATTCTGGAGTGTGCGTTTGATAAACACTTCACTATCCCATGAGGCCATGGGAGAGGATTTGTGAATGGCGGTAAAGTGATGCAACTGATACATTTTTTCCAGATAACACAGCAACAAAATTTCGAATCTTTTGTTGTGTTCTCGTCATTTTACCAAGGACTGCTTCTCTAATCTTAGTGAGTTTAACGAGGGATTCACTAAACACTTGTCCATGAAAGATAAGTCTGTACCTTCTTTGTTTGGACCAACAAGCGTCTCCGATCCACAACCTGTAAGTATGATTATGTGTATATTTGTAATTGAATGTAGACATAATTTGGTTTATAAACTTCATTGTTTCATCAGTCAATCATGTTAGCACTTGGCTAACATATCCACCATTATTGTTTGGTAGCATCTTAGCAGCTAAACTTTAGCTGTGGGCACAATTTGCTTGCACTGTATACGAAAAGACCAATCACAATAGAGTTGGCCAGCTTACCAATCAGAGCAGAGTAGGCTTATGGAAGGGAGGGGTTCACAAAAGCTCAGAACTGCTTTGAAAGAATCATTTAAAAATCATTGCAAAATGATTTTAATATTAAATGTGTATTCTGAGATTTGCATTTAAACCTGTTGTAGGGGACTCCAACACAATATTATGATACTAAAATACCATATTACCTCTTTAACACACCAATTGGCAGGTTTACCAAAGCTGCTTGGTTTGGAAGTGACCTCTAAGTAAGCAATGCTTCATGCAATGCTACATTATGGCCCTACTTGGCGTGCAAAATTTCACTAATGGACCCGTTTCACAGACTGTGATGATGCATATCTGCATTTATACAAGGGCTGAGGGAAGGACGGCAAATTTGACATCCCTCTCTCTTCCGACCATTTGACCTTTGACTGCTTGATGAAATCTCTCGTCCATCACTAGAATAGAATTTTACCCAACCTTCACTTTTGAGAACCCCAGAAATGTGATAAGGGTCGATATAACTATGCCTTTAACTTTGCAGCTAAAAGTACTGGGCCACAGACATGAGAGCACTATGCTAATGAAAAAACATTACAAGCATATTCTTAAAGTTTTAGTATCATATGTGACGCTTGAACACAAAACCATTGTATAGGTCAAAATTATAATTTTTTCATTTATGCCAAAAATCATTTGGATGTTAAGTAAAGATCATGTTTCATGAAGAGAGTTTGTACATTTCCTACTATAAATATATAAAAACTTCATTTCTGATTAGTAATATACATTGCTAAGACCTTCTTTTGGACAACTTTGCAAGGCAGTTTTCTCCACATTTTTTTGCACCATCAGATTCCAGATTTCCAGGCAAATATTGTCCTATCCTAACAAACCATACATCAGTGAAAGATTATTTATATAGTTTTCAAATGCTGCATAAATCTCAATTTTAAAAAATTGACCCTTATGACTGGTTTTGTGCTCCAGGGTCACATATAAGAAATAGGTTGTAAATAGGCCTATAATCAGTAGCAAAAATTGTTGGATTTGCAGACAGACAAAATAAATTCAGGCCTTTCAAAAGTTTAGAAAACAATCATTTTGAGGCTGAAAGTCTGGTTTAATCTAACAAATGGAAAGCACTCATCCTCTCCCTTCCTGTCTTTCTGTCTTTTGGGAGGATGATTTGAGGGGAAAACTGGGAGGAGTAGTGGTGAAGCACACGTGTGTCATCGTGAGCCGTTTCAATTTTGCTAAATAAAGACATTTTTGTAGGGTGTCAGCATCTCTGTGCCATTGTGCTGGGACCAGCAACAGAAAATGCCCTCTAGAACTACATCCACATCAGCAAACAGCAAACAATGGGCACTCTGCGAGTGACTCACGCCTGTCATCGGTAGCTATCAGCAGGAAAAACCCGTCTCGCCTGCTGAACCGCACATATACAAAAGAAAACAAATGAGCTTGTGTGGGTCATGAAAACCTGGTGGCAAATGTCTGAATGTAACGAGCACCAGCGCCTCCTAGCATTAGAATGACATCATGCACTTAGTATCTACTTTATATACATGTATTTGGATGAATGGCTCAAAATGCCTCCAGAAGAAAGTTTCGGAATTTTTCCAAAGCTGTGAATGAGCAACTTAAGTAAGTAATAAAAAAGTATATTCTCCTGATAATGGTTGCAGTTCTGCCTGGTTGTTTTATATATTAATATTTCAATCTCTCAGCTGGTCGGCCCATTGAGTGGAAGATTAGACAGCTACACTGCTGTATGAATGCTTGGCATTCCTTAAGGGATTTGCACAAGAACAGGGGGGTGAGAAAGGGGAAAACTAAACAGATAGACTAGAAAAAGACTAGCTAGACTAGAAAACTGCAGGGATGTTTTAACCTGGTTTGAGAACTTCAGCATACATTTACGGATTTGGCAGATAAGTTTATTCAACACTGCATTAAAAAATTGTTACTCTTGAAATGAAAATCAAGAGATATACTGTTCAAATTATTTTGACTTTCTATACTGTTGGAACTTGTTCGCTAAGTAACTGTGTGAACCTGAGAGGAACCGACTTCATACAGTTACTGAAAGGCACCAACAAGACACCGTTTGACGTTAAATCTGCTCAAGATTTGTTAAACACTGACCTCTAGCGGTAGAACTGGTAGAAGCAACATCCAGGATTTCTTTTATTCAGTGTAGCGCCATATTTAATTTTTTGACGGGAAATAAAACGAGAGCGTGAGGGTTAGAAGTACAGTGCGTTCAGTTGATTGCACTATTCAAGTACTGCTTTATTGGAAATTGTTGTTCAAGCATAACTTTACACCTCATAACACTCCAGTTTGGAATAATAGATATATAAAGTTTGGTAGATATTCTGTTTATTTTGAAGAATGGATTTGGCCCATTTTTTGGATAATGGAAATTTGTCACTACATAGTGAGTTCTGTGAGAAATTCAATCTGCAGTGTACTGTTAGTGTTTATAATAGAATGATTAGAGCCATTCTAGTTGCTTTGAGATTAATGGTTAAAAAGGATATTGTACACTCACAAGTTTCTCAAGAATTGAGGCAGCTGTCCTTAGAAGGTTTTGATTTTTTGTGGGGAAAAAAAATGCACCAATGAAGTTATTAGAAATTTTATCTTACAGGCTCATTATCCAAAACCAATTAAAAGGGAGTATGTGCAAATGCGAAAGAGGTGAGCTTTAAGATTCTAAACGAGATTTACCCTACTTATGAATTTTTAAGATTGAAATTTAATTTGGAGGTAAATAATTGTGTTTTTTGTGAAACTAGTATCCAATATTTAGATCATGTTTTCTTTTGGTGTGATATGGTACAATTTTTTTTGGAGACAGGTGCAAAACTGGTTGAATTCCCACCACTCAATGTGAAGATTGTCAGATTTGGTATTTTGTTTGAAAACAAAGACTTTGAATGTGTTATTAATATCCTGTAATATTTTGGGAAGTTTTTTATTCACAAGTGCAGATAGTTTAAATCTAAACCCAACTTTATTCATTTTTGGAATGAGATAAAACTCTTACAAAAACTTTTAAATTTGTTCAAAATAGCCCTTAAATTCACTTATCTTTTGGAGATACGTAATTTAATTTAAAAGCCCTTATTGTTATATTTTCTTTTGATATATTCTACTTATTTATTTTCTTTTCTTTTGGTTTAGTTTAGTTCATTTTGATGCTTTTTTTTCTTTGTTATATTTCTGGTTATGCTCAACCAAAGCTGAATAAGTTTGGCTATATGTTGAATATGATTATGAACCTTGTTTGGTTGTAAAGTGATGCAATAAAAAAAGAATAAAAATAATAATAAAAAGTTGATTGCACTATTGTTTAACAACATAGCTACAGACTGTTCAGCTGCCGAAATGTCTTTCTTTCAGTATACAGAACTCCTTAAGACAGTTTTAAAATTTGTGAGTTGTTATAATTACATGATCTAGGACCGCAGCCTCGTTTTCATCCATGTTAAATTCGATATGGCTTCAATAGTATACTGTTACTATACTGTAGTATATATTATGCACAATATATTGTGCAATATCGGGCCATGCCAATAAAGCAAAGGGGGCAGGAGGTCAGCAGGAGGAACTGAGAGACAAGAAGTGTGCGTTTATCTTATCATTAGAATACAAAACAAGAGATGACATGCTGTTGTCATATCGTCAAGTACAAATCAAGAGAGGACATGCTGTTGTCAATCGATTAAACTAAATGAAAATCATTTGAAGTTTAATTACTAAAATTACTAACATTAAAACTGATATTGAAGTGGTTTTCTGTGAATGTGTGAGATTTCCAGTTCATTAGTTTTTTACAGCTAAAAATATAAGCAAATGACACCGGAAGCCAAAGACATAACATTTTCAGTTGGCCATGCCTGGTCTTACAAGAAAAATAAGGTGGATAAATAATACATAAAAAATTAAAACCATCAATTAATAAAAAATATTCATAAATAATATATAAATATATGAATATACATTCAGAAAGTATTAAGACCCCCTTCACTTTTTTAAATTTTGTTATGTTGCAGCCTGATACTACAATTGTTAAATGTATTTATTTTTATTCTTATTAATTTACACTCTGTACCTCATAATGGCAAAGTGAAAACTAAATTTTAGAAATGTCTGTAAATGCATTAAAAAGAAAAACCTGAAGTATTCAAGACCCTTTGCAACAACACATAAAATTCAGCTCTGGTGCCTCCCATTTCTCTTGATCATTGTTGAGATGTTTCTACACCTTGATTAGAGTCCACCTGTGGTAAATTAAATTGGACATGATTTGGAAAGGCACACACATCTCTATAACACACAGCTGACAATGCATATTAGATCAAAAACCAAACCATGAGGTCAAAGGAACTGCCTGCGAAGCTCAGAGACAGGATTGTATCAAGGCCTAGATCTGGGGATAGCTAAAACAACAAACAAACAAAAAAAAAATTCCTGCACTGATGAAGAGCACAGTGGCTTCCATAATTCTCAAAAGGAAGAAGTTTGGCAACAACCAGGACTCTTCCAAGATTTGGTCACCCATGGTCACTCTAGTTGAGCTCCATGATCATATGCAGATGGAAGAAACGTATAGAGGAACAAACATCACTGCAACACTGATCTGGGCTTTATGGCAGTGTGGCCAAGCTCAATTATATCCTCAGTGAAGACACATGAAAATACAGCACCTAAAAGACCCTAAACAAGATTATCTGGTATGAAGAACCTTAATTCTAAGCATCATGTTTAAAGGAAACCAGTTCTGCTCATTACCTGCAAATCCTAAAAGTAAAGTGTGCTGGCGCAGCCTCATTCTGTGGGGCTGTTTTTCAGTGGCAGGGACTGAGGGACTCTTCAGAGTAGAAGAGAAGCTTATTGCACCAAAATATTGAGATGGCCTTAATGAAAACCCAGGATAGAACATTCAGAACCTGGGCCAAAGGTTCACCTTCCAGCATGACAATGACCCTAAGCACACAGCCAAGGCAACATAGGAGTGGCTGTCCACTGACAGTCCCTAACCAGCCTGGCTGAGATTGAGAGGATTTGCAAAGAAGAATAGCAGAAAATCCCCCAATCTAGGTGTGCAAACTTGTTGTGTCATACCCAAAACGACTAATACTGAGTCTGAATACTTATGTAAATGTAATATTTCAGTTTTTTCTTTTCAGTAAATTTACAGACATTTCTATAAGTCTTTTTCACTTTGTCATTATGAGGTACAGAGTGTAGATTAATAAGAAAAAAAAATAAACAATTGCAGTATCAGGCATCAACATTAAACTTTCTGAACGCACTGTATTTTTTATTTTATGGACACAACAAGGAAAAACTACTTTATTAAGATCATTTTAATATAAACATCTATTTTAATATAAAAAAGATTTAGGATTAGGCTATTAATTAAATCAGCATAAGCATCAGGCACATGCACACATAGACATCAAAGGGGGCTTGAGCAGGTCTGTGTACTTTTGCGTCCATTCGTTTTTCGTTTTTTGACCATGACGGAAAAATGAAAAAAGAACGGTTATTGTATTTTTAAATGCAATGCTGAAAACAAAAATTGAAATTAAAACCGTATACACAAAATGGTGTGCAAAATAATAAACATTAACGTGGGTCCGTGTACGTTATCATTTGTTTTTCAATTTGAAATTAAATACGCAGAAAGGGGAAAACGGTTCCTTTATTCGTTTTTTCGTTTGTTCGGAAAAATGAAAAACGAGATTTTGGCTCGATTTTTCGTTTCACGTGTAGAAAACGGATAAACGACTTCAAAATTCGTTTTCCACTTGTGGGCAGTCACGAGACGCCCCCTTCCGACGATTGGTCAACCAAATCTGGGCCGGTGAACCTGTTCCATTCAACAAAATAGCCTAGTCCTTTATTTATTTAGGCTATTTTCATTCTTTTTTAAATTGCAATCTTTAGAACACGAACATGCAAGGGCAATAACATAAATTACATTAAAATAAACTAATAATAATAAAATAGGAAAAGCAATAAGAAAATCACGTCCATAACTACAAATAGCCTAGTACAAATTATTCAAGCAATATTTGTAATAATATTTTTTAAAAATGTACAGTTTTTTTTTTTTTTTTTTTAACAGTGTAGCCTACTTATTTTTCGGCTTTGTGTATAGGCCTACCCACTTATGCGCATCATTCTGTAGTGTCCTGCATTAGCCAAAATCATAAGTCCTCCACATCCGTCTCCCTTTCCCCAGATGCTGCCTGTTCATGTGCGAGAGCATATCAAGGGAGTCGGGCATGATTGGTAAAATAATAATTATTATTGATCACTAATTTTAATCAGTGCATAAAATTATTTTTGTTTTTCAACAAAATGTCCTCGAACTGGGCTTTCTGTGCAGCCTACCCGTTTCACATAAAATATGTATTTCAGAAATATTGATCTGCAACCAGCCTGTTTTATTTTGCTGTACGGATTTAAATCTGAGTGGTAAAGCTGTGGTACCCAATAGACAGAGCAAAGAAGCGCAGATCAGTGTCAAGTGTAGACACACAGCAACTTTACTTTAAATGCAAATACTCTAATGCAAATCGGCTGAAGTTATAGACAAAATTACATTTTACTGTAAATATTTCATATTTAACATCAACATTACCATATTTCATAGCCACTGGAACGTTTAATTCTGCCAGGATTTAATTTATAATTGTGCACAGATAGATGCGTAAATAAAATAAAATGATTATTAGATAATAACACGTAGGCTTGTGAAAAGTTGGTGTTTCACGGTGTTCGGCCATCCATCGACTGAATCACTTGCCCACCGCCCAGCATCGGTTTAAATAAGCCTACGAGTTATTTATTAGCTATCTACCTATAGCTATTTATCAACATTTTACTCAAGCGACTAGTTGTGCACACTTATTCCTGGCAAAATGAATGGCTGTGATACAGTACAGTAAGAATTGAATTATCCATCGTCCGTACCTTCAGCTGATTTGTATTACAGATTTACACTGACCATCGCTTGTCCAAAATTGAGCATAATGTCTAAAAGAAAAGTTCTGACTGCTTATTGTATTTAGGCTACACTTGGGTGAACTTGATGCGGTTCTTTGCGAATTGCAATTAAAAAAGAATGAGAATATAGCCTAAATAAATAAAGGACTACTAAGGCTATTTTGTTGAATGAAACAGGTTCAACTGATGATGCCACCGGCCCAGATTTGGTTGACCAATCGGCGGAAAGTGGCGTCTCGTGACCGCCCACATGTGGAAAACGAATTTTGAAGTCGTTTAGCCGTTGCACGTGAAACAAGAAACGAAAAATTGAGCCGAAATCTCGTTTTTCATTTTCCCGAAAAAACGAATAGCCTAAAGGAGCCGTTTTCCCCTTTCTGCGTATTTGCACACCATTTTGTGTATACGGTTTTAATTCCAATTTTTGTTTTCAGCATTGCATTTAAAAATACAAGATGGCTGTAGCCAGCTATGAGGTCACCGAGGTCCGGACCTGAGTGACTCATTTACGCTTTGAAACTCCTCATACGAAGGTCTACATATAGGCTAACAAAGTTTTGCCAGTTTCCAAGAATGATCGCTACGACGAGCAGAGTTGCCAGGTTTTCACAACAAAACTAGCCCAATTGCTACTCAAAACAAGCCCAAAACTAGACCCATTGACGAGGCTTGAAAAAGTTGTGAGGACGTGGGCGCAGATATAGTTATTGTAAGCTTCTTTGGATTTGTCTTTTCCACTTAATTTGACAGTTTTGAAAGTTAATGAAGTGGAAGTTGTAGGTTTGAGATAGCGATAACTTTATTTTATATCATTTGCATAAGATTTGAACTAATTTCGCTTAATTTATTTATTTTTATTTATTTGTCGTTTTTTATTAATATCTGGCAACACTGCAGCGCAGGCGCTTGAACAGGTTATTGCTGTCAGGATACCCCATTCTGTAAGGCAAATGCAAAAAAACCATCATGATAACATCATGACACTTAAGTGGCTTAGTTTCCTTTGTTGTTGCCTGTTCTTGTGATAAAATTAGTGAATGCTAAAGAAGACCATGGTCTCTGTGAACTGATTTTGTAGACATCTGTTAAAAAATGAACAACAACATGAAACAACTGGGTGAGTGTGGGGGAATTAACATAAATTGGTAAGTAAGTCATAGTTGTTTTAACATATTTACATTGTTTTAACATTTTGTTTAGAAAAAAAAAAAATAGATATGAAAAGTGCCCTTTTTCCACTTGAGCCCCTGGCCTTCAAAATGTCTGTGCACATCGCTGATAAGCATCATTGTGCTCCAGAGCAAAACATGGACAGTAACTCCACACACCCTTCCTACAAGAGTATTGTAAGTCATTTGAGAGAAAGTAATTACTTACTGTAAATGATAAGACCTCAAATGATTGCAGTTGGAAGGAGTCAAATGCACAGATAATGGCTGGGTGGTGTCAATGATGTGCAATTGTGGCTTTCACCTCCCAGCTGTCACAACTGAATAGTACACCGTAAAACAATATTCATTTCGCAATCAGATACATCAGTTTCTGAAAAACATAATCTGAGAGTGTGGATTGTAAAAGGTGTGTCACAATAAAGGTGAAATTAAAAAATCCTCCTGATCTCACTTAAATCAAATCATAAGTCTTACGTAAACTAACACACGTGTGTGTAGCCGTTATGAATATACATAAAAATGAACCCTGAAAGGAGAAATCTGGTGTAGGTTCATGATGCTTTAATGATGTTTGATTAACCAACTCGTGTGCAATTATTTTGAAATTCTATTTGTGCAAAGGTTAATAAAAATTAAGATAGAGGATGATTATCATATCAGGCATATGTTCCTGATAAAATATCAGACTTATATCTGACAATATTTAGGTCATGTTAAATAACCCTTATTCTCACTGGAAATTTTATTTTAAATAATATTTTTTATGCACTTGTGCATTACCCTTTAGTTGAATACATTTTAATGTGCAAAGGAACTGAACTTTTGAGGCTCTAGTTGAATTTATTGTATTTCTGTTTAATAAATATTCATATTTTTTAAATGAAAATAGTTTGCGATGACAATCCACAAGACTCCAATTTATCAATTTATGTCTTGTGACCTTTGCAGTGTAGAAAGCAATATATGAATATGTGAGTTGAGGATTATGTATCTGTTTCTTACAAACACACAGTTTTTCAATTCACAAGGTGTTAATTGATGGAATGGATTTGGGAATTACTTGTTTAATATTTGTATATTTTTATCAGCTGTTTGGATTCTCATTCTGACGGCACCCATTCACTGTAGAGGACCCACTGGTGAGCAAGTACACTGTAAAAAAAAACAAAAAACACAATTTGTTGAGTCAACTTAAAATTATTTGTTACCCTGCTGCCTTAACATTTTAAGTTCAGTCAAGTTGAAATGTTAAGTTGTACTAAGTGACAACTTAGAAAGTTGAGTTGACCAAACAAAAAAAAGTTTGTTAAACTTAACAGCTGTGTTTGTTACTCGGCTGCCTTAATTTTAAGTTGAATCAACTCAAATATCTAAGTTGTCACTTAGTAAAACATAACATTTCAAGTTGACAAAACATTTTTTTCCGAGTTGACTGGATTTAAAATTTTAAGGCAGCCATGTAACAAATTATTTTAAATTGACTCAACAATTTTTTTTTTTTAAAGTGTAATGCCACATTTCTCCAAATCTGTTTCAATGAAGAAAAAACTCATTTACATTGTGGTTAGAGTAAATTTTCAGGAAGCAAGTTTTCATTTTTGCTTGCATTATTCTTTAGGAACTCTTGAATAAAACCAATAAGGCACGCAAGGCAGTGCTACATAAATATTAAAAGCTAAAGCTATACGCCATGTATCAAGCTATGATGACCATCTGCACATTCACATTACTGCACGACCTCCAGTATCCAACAGTTCAACAACAATTTTTTACAATAGCAACAAAAGTTCAAGGTTTGTACATGGCAAATAAAGAATACAACCTCACATATAAATGAATGAGATTTCATTGCACAATTCAAAAGGGTGTGAAGACAGACAATTTTGCACCTAAAGCATATACTCTACAAGTCAAAAGTGTATGTTTTTAATGTTTTTTTTAAGAAGTCTCTGCTCACCAAGCCTGCATTTATTTGATTCAAAGTCAAAAGTTTGTTTTTTAATGTTTTTTAAATAAGTCTCTGCTCACCAAGCCTGCATTTATTTGATTCAAAGTAAAGCGAAAACAAATAGTGACATATTTTTACTATGTAAAACAACTGCTTTGTATTTAAATGTATTTTAAAATGTAATTTATTCCTATGATTTTTTTTATTATTATTCCTGTGATTTTTGCACCTAAAGCATATACACTACAAGTCAAAAGTCTGTTTTTAATGTTTTTTAAGAAGTCTCTGCTCACCAAGCCTGCATTTATTTTATTCAAAGTCAAAAGTCTGTTTTTTAATGTTTTTTTAAGAAGTCTCTGCTCACCAAGCCTGTATTTATTTTATTCAAAGTCAAAAGTCTGTTTTTTAATGTTTTTTTAAGAAGTCTCTGCTCACCAAGCCTGCATTTATTTTATTCAAAGTCAAAAGTCTGTTTTTTAATGTTTTTTTAAGAAGTCTCTGCTCACCAAGCCTGTATTTATTTGATTCAAAGTACAGCGAAAACAAATAGTGACATATTTTTACTATGTAAAACAACTGCTTTGTATTTAAATGTATTTTAAGATGTAATTTATTCCTGTGATTTTTTTGTATTATTATTCCTGTGATTTTTGCACCTAAAGCATATACACTACAAGTCAAAAGCTTGTTTTTAATGTTTTTTTAAGAAGTCTCTGCTCACCAAGCCTGCATTTATTTGATTCAAAGTCAAAAGTCTGTTTTTAATGTTTTTTTAAGAAGTCTCTGCTCACCAAGCCTGTATTTATTTGATTCAAAGTACAGCGAAAACAAATAGTGACATATTTTTACTATGTAAAACAACTGCTTTGTATTTAAATGTATTTTAAGATGTAATTTATTCCTGTGATTTTTTTGTATTATTATTCCTGTGATTTTTGCACCTAAAGCATATACACTACAAGTCAAAAGCTTGTTTTTAATGTTTTTTTAAGAAGTCTCTGCTCACCAAGCCTGCATTTATTTGATTCAAAGTCAAAAGTCTGTTTTTAATGTTTTTTTAAGAAGTCTCTGCTCACCAAGCCTGTATTTATTTGATTCAAAGTACAGCGAAAACAAATAGTGACATATTTTTACTATGTAAAACAACTGCTTTGTATTTAAATGTATTTTAAGATGTAATTTATTCCTGTGATTTTTTTGTATTATTATTCCTGTGATTTTTGCACCTAAAGCATATACACTACAAATCAAAAGCTTGTTTTTAATGTTTTTTTAAGAAGTCTCTGCTCACCAAGCCTGCATTTATTTGATTCAAAGTACAGCGAAAACAAATAGTGACATATTTTTTACTATGTAATACAACTGCTTTGTATTTAAATGTATTTTAAAATGTAATTTATTCCTGTGATTTTTTTTATTATTATTCCTGTGATTTTTGCACCTAAAGCATATACACTACAAATCAAAAGCTTGTTTTTAATGTTTTTTTAAGAAGTCTCTGCTCACCAAGCCTGCATTTATTTGATTCAAAGTCAAAAGTTTGTTTTTTAATGTTTTTTTAAGAAGTCTCTGCTCACCAAGCCTGCATTTATTTGATTCAAATACAGCGAAAACAAATAGTGACATTTTTACTATGTAAAACAACTGCTTTGTATGTGAATGTATTTTAAAATGTAATTTATTCCTGTGATTTCAAGCTGAATTTCATCATTACTCCAGTTACATGATCTTTCAAAAATCATTCTAATATTCTGATTTGCTGCTCAAAAACATTTATTATTATGATGATGAAAACAGCTGAGTAGAATTTTTCACGGGTTTCTTTGATGAATAGAAAGTTCAGAGGAATAGCATTTATCTGAAATAGAAATCTTTTGTAACATTATAAATATCTTTATCATTACTTTTGATCAATTTAAAGTATCCTTGCTAAATAAAAGTATTCATTTCTATAATTTTATACATATACTGACTCCAAGCTATTAAATGGTATATGAAGAGTTCAGATGCAAACCAGCTAAAAGCCATCTTGGTCAAAAGTGATGATATTATACGTCCATCAAATACTTTTGCTTCAAACTCGCTAAAATCCCACCCTCAGCCCAATCAGAAGTACCAACACTTACATAGAAACCTATACATCAGAGCCTGATGTCAGATGGATTTAGAGGCTTTTGCATCTTCATATAGTCTATAATGTTACAAAAGCTTTTTGTTTCAGATAAATGCTAATATTTTAATATTGCTAATAATAATAATATAAAATGTTTTTTTGAAGACTGGAGTAATGATGCTAAAAATTCAGCTTTGAGATCACAGGAGTAAATTACACCTGTACTTTGGATCAAATAAATGGGTAACGCTTTAAATTACAGCCCGCAAAGAACTATGTAAGTATGCTGAACTTACAGCGTACTTATAAAGAACACTAGATAGACTATTTCTTATAGCGTAGCTACATATTTAATATTAAAGGATACATGATGGAGATTTCACAACAAAACTAGACATCCAGTGAAATGAGTTGAGTTTATAATTTATCATTCACATGTCTCCTTACCTTATGAAAGCTTATTGATTACCCTCTTGTATCCTTTAATATTAAATATGTAGCTACGCTATAAGAAATAGTCTATCTAGGCCTGTAAAAAACATTAATATAAAATTATGAAAAGTACATCGTCTTTTTAAATCATATTCACAACATAAGACTGTTGTTTAGGCCATATACAGTACACTGTACCATACGATGTAGCCTAATTATAGTAGCCCTTAGTTTTAAATAGCCTAGTTATAAATGATAGGCTACAGTATAAAAAAAAAATTCACAGGTTATTACCCCCGTTATTTCCCAAATATCGCATGCTATTCCCTTATACCTACATGGATGTACTAAATAGGTATACTGTAATTACAACAAAGTTACGGTGTAACTTCAGTTTACTTACATAGGTCTTTGCAGGTTAATTATCAGTCTTATTACCCCTTTATTACCCGAACGTAACATATTGTTCCCTTATACCTACACGTACGTTCTTTATAATTACACAGTAAGTACACCGTAAATTCTTTATACTTACATAGTTCTTTGCAGGTTAATTATCAGTCTTATTACCCCTTTATTACCCGAACTTAACATATTGTTCCCTTATACCTACACGTACGTTCTTTATAAGTACGCTGTAAGGTCAGCATACTTACATAGTTCTTTGCGGGCTGTAATTTAAAGCGTTACCAATAAATGCAGGCTTGGTGAGCAGAGACTTCTTAAAAAAACATTAAAAACAAGCTTTTGACTTGTAGTGTATATGCTTTAGGTGCAAAAATCACAGGAATAATAATAAAAAAAATCACAGGAATAAATTACATTTTAAAATACATTTAAATACAAAGCAGTTGTTTTACATAGTAAAAATATGTCACTATTTGTTTTTGCTGTACTTTGAATCAAATAAATGCAGGCTTGGTGAGCAGAGACTTCTTAAAAAACATAAAATATGAGTGATATTGTACATGTATAAGAATAACTGAGCTTTCAGGTGGATAAGGCAGTGCGTAGCTTATTAGATATAGATATGGGCTAGTAAACGAAAGGTTGTAAATTTGAACTATGCAAGAGGTAATAAAAGTCAATCTGTTTAAATCCCAAACAGTTCCTGGAAGCCACAAAATAAACTTTAGTTTGATAAATGTATTTGCTATATATATATTGTTATAGAAGGGTTATGGAAGCTACCATAAAATATAATAAATATATATATTCCAAAAACTATATTTATTCAGTAAGATTTGTAATGTTTTTAAAGATTCTAATGCTCACCAGTAAACAAAACTAGTCAACAGTCTCTTCGCATCTTTAGATTTCAGAGAGAATAACTGTGCAGTAAAATCTGTCACATTATTGTTAAACTGTGCAGCACATGTCTTGGCTGATGTGACTATATTTCAGAATACACGTGAACAACGGCACAATAAAACAATAAGCAAAATTACATCATAAAAACATTCCACTTTAAGGACTTTTAGCCCAACTTTGACAAACAGTAGATTTGTTTGATATATATATGTATATATATTTTTTTTTACTTAGGTCAGTGTTTTGAGTTTAGCATTATGATAAAAGCAACATGTGTTTCTGTTCCATGGGAAAAAAAGCAGAAGAAAACTTGTTAAAAATACTTTTTTTAGTAACTGATAAATGATCAGCAGTTTGTCTTTCATTGATCCAGTCATCCAAAAACTGGATGCACTTTATGACTGCATTACACTGAACTTTGTCCTAGAGCGTGCTCAGTCTTGCTATATTAACTCTGTGTGACTTCCAGGCAATCTAGAACCTGTTTTGTTTTGACACAAAACTTTCACTGAAGGATTCCTCCCTTTTGAAGCATTCACAGGATTTCAGGATGAGGAAACTTATGAGCAGAACCAGCAAAAATGTCCTGGTGGTTTCGTTTGGATTTCTGTTCTTATTCACAGCATTTGGAGGGCTGCAGAGTTTACAGGTAACAAATATTGTTTTTTTGTTTTTGTTTTTTCCTCGAGATAACACAATGTGTTATGTTGTTTGTGTTCCTTATTTGTATGTCACTTTGGACCAAGTTTGATATTGATGCCTAATAAAATTTAAATGTAATTAAGCAAACATATTTTTATTGATAAAGCATGTTCAATAAAATATAATATTTGATGTAACATTCTTGCATAGATGTGCAAATAAAAATTGATCTATAAATTGTGTAGCATGATGGTAAACGACAGCATTATTGTTTATAGCTAAATGTTCAAATTGCACACATAAATATCTACACAAATAAACATGATACTTTGTAGGTGCTCAGTTTTTAAATTTTGGGCGGGAGCAAAATTGCAAAAAACAACAACTGTAAAATGTAAAATTAATGAAAGAGAAATAATTAAAGTCTGTTTTCTAAAAACAAAGAAAACATATTCCAAAAGGAGAGAACAATTACTTAAATTAAGAGACACTCTTAGACTGATTTGTAACAAAAATGAGTGTATCATTGGTATTGATTTGTGCATGCATTTATATTGACACATGACACATGTTTGTGTGTTACAGAGCAGTCTCAATGCTGAGGATGGAATGGGTGTTATTTCGCTCAGTGTCATCTATGGAGCCATCATTTTGTCCTCAATGTTTCTGCCTCCGATAATGATCAAAAATCTGGGCTGTAAATGGACCATCGTCATGTCTATGGGTTGTTATGTAGCATATTCCTTTGGAAACCTTGCACCAGGCTGGTGCGTGCATTTTTCTGCCTTTTGTACTTACTGATTTGTTAAACGATACAAGTTTATTTGCATTATAAAATTACAGTATAATATTAAACTTTAAAAAACTGTTTACTATTTGAATATAATTTAAAATGTATTTTATTCTTGTGATGCAAAGCTAAATTTTCTGCATCATTACTCCAGTCTTCAGTGTCACATGATTCTTCAGAAATCATAATATGTTGATATGCTGACATTTCAACGTTTAACAGTTCTGTTGGGTTAGAAAGAAATACACAGTATTTTCCAGCACCTCTCTGAAATCATTTTTGTCTGCAGGCCAAGCCTGATGATCACCTCTGCCATTCTGGGTTTGGGAGGTTCACCACTGTGGTCGGCAAAATGCACCTATCTCACAATTTGTGGAAATGAGCGAGGCCTGAAATCCAATAAGAAAAGCCAGGATCTCATCAACCAATATTTTGGCATCTTTTTCTTTATTCTACAATCATCTGCGGTATGGGGAAACCTCATGTCATCTCTGATATTCGGCCAGGATACTAACATAGGTACAGTCGGATTAAATACTCTGCCAGTGTCTTTATTTATATATATTTTTTGCCGAACACTGAGTATTTTTTTGTTTCTAGAAGTCCATGAGGAGAACCTGCAGTACTGTGGTGCATTGTCATGCGTTGAAAATTTCACAATCGCAAACTCAACCCTTCCAGCAAGACGCCTTGTGAACACACTCCTAGGCTGCTACATTGGTTGGTAGCACTCATTCATATTTGTGTCCAAAAACTATTTTAGTGACTTCATTCATACTATCCACTGAATAGTGTCTACAGTAGTTTTCCAGATTACTCCTTCTGTATTACAGTAAACACAAAAAACAGTTCACCTTCAGTATGTAAGCCATTAAGCATTTTGTGTAGGCAATGGACTAGAACTATTCAGAACACTCTAGAACTACCAGTAAACGCCTAGCAATAGACAAGGACCATTCACATTTCTTTTAGAAAATACACAAATCCAGTATTTATTTCTAACATAGCGTTTCCTGGTCCATGCAGGTGTGGGGGTTTTTGCCATAATTTTTGTGGCAGTGTTTCTGGACAACATCGACCGAGATCTGGCCAGAGAATTTCGTAAGACCAAGGGCAACAAGTCATTTTGCAGCACCTTTTTGGCTACCTTCAAGCTCTTGAGAGATCCTAAATTGCTGATGCTAATCCCATTGACAATGTACAGTGGGTTTGAGCAAAGTTTCCTCGCTGGAGAATACACAAAGGTAAACCATGTCTTGAACATTTGGGGACATTTTGAGAAAGAAAGTTGAGTAGTTTGTAGTTACTTTCATTAGTTCAGCATTTCTATTATTAAACAGTTTTGCTATTATTAAATATTACATTTTTGCTTCCATCTTACCTCGCTGTCTTTCAACATCAAAGCTGACGCTTCGATACGGAACTCGCACTCTGTTTCTGTGAACAGTAAACCCTACCTACTTCAATTTGATTGACCATCTCTGTCATTTTGACATTGAATGAAATTAAAATAGATTTTTTTTGTCTTGTAGTAGTCTAATCTACTAAAACGATATCTTTTCTTGTAATAACGAGATGTTATGTCTTTAAAACAACATAATTATCTAGTTAAAACATCCTTTTCGACTAATAAAGAAATGTTATATTGTTAAAACGGCATCTTTACTCGTAATAACTAGGTGTTATGTCATTAAAATGACATCTTTTCCTGTAATAACGAGATGTTGTCGTTAATGCTACATCTTTTTCTCAATAAACCTACATATTTTTTCATAACAACAAGATGTTGTCATTGAAACAACATATTTTCCTGTAATAACGAGATATGTCGTTAAAACGGCATCTTTTCTCGTAATAACGACATAATTCTTTTCTCTGAATAACGAGATGTTGTCATTAAACAACAATTATCTAGCTAAAACAATATATTTTCTTGTAATAACAAGATATTATGTCGTTAAAACAACGTCTATTCTTGTAATAACGAGATGTTATGTCGTTAAAACGGCATAATTATTTCGCTAAAATGGCATCTTTCCTCCCAAAAACAAGATGTTATGCCATCAAAACAACATCCTTTCTTGTAATAACAAGATGTTATGTTGTTAAAACGATATAATTATCTTGTTAAAATTACATCTTATCTCACAATAACATTATTTTGTTAAAATGACTTCTTTTCTCTGAATAATGAGATGTTGTCATTAATAAACATAATTATCTCATTAAAAAATATCTTCTCCCATAATAACGAAATCTTATGTGTTGAAACAATGTCTATTCTTGTAATAACGAGATGTTATGTCGTTAAAACGATATAATTATATTGTTAAAACAACATCTTTTCTCGTAATAACAAGATGTTATGCCGTTAAAATGACATAATTATCTTGCTAAAAAACATATTTTCTCATAATAACAAGGTGTTATATTGTTAAAACTACACCTTTTCCCTTTTAAAACTACACATTTTCTCATAATAACAACAAGATGTTATGTCATTATGTCAAACTGTCTTTTCTTGTTAAAACCTTATTTTTTCTCGTAATAACGACATGTCATAAAAATTATGTTTTTTTCAATTATACAAGATACATAAAGACATAACATTACGGGAAAAGATGTAATTTTAACAAAACGCCATTATTATAAGAAAAGATGGTGTTTCAACAAGAAAATTTATAAAACGACACGTCTCGTTATTACAACATAATTGAGTGGGTGTTGCCATTCTATACAGATTGAAGTAAATGAATACTAATTTGTCCTAATGAAATATGAGTCTAATGTGCTTGTAACCCTTTTTCCCCTGCAGAACTACGTGACTTGTGCGATAGGAATACACTATGTCGGCTTTGTGATGATCTGCTTTGGTGCTGCTAACTCCCTGTGCTCATTCACGTTTGGTAGATTGGCTCAGTACACTGGAAGAATCGCCCTCTTTTCCTTGGGTAAAAAATAAACAGGTTGACATATGGTTTGAAGGTTGAATATGGTGGCTAGAATTTATGTTCATTCTGTCTTACTGCATTTTCACAGCTGCGCTGACAAACCTGGGCTGTTATGTGGGCCTTTTGTACTGGAAGCCTCATCCAAACCAGCTGGGACTGTTCTTCGTGTTTCCGGCCCTCTGGGGGATGGCAGACGCTGTGTGGCAAACACAAACCAATGGTGAGTGCTTCATACGGCATACTATTTAGTTACCTATACAGTTAAGTTATTACTATAGATTAAAAAAAATAGTTTTGGGCGCAACATCTGATAAACAGCCTACAGACACAATCATAAATGGCTAAAATCAGGCTAAAGGACTTCTGAATCTTGATGAGTATTATTTGTGTTGCCTCACAACACAAAATGTATTATACAGTTGAAGAATTATTAGCCCCCTATAAAATATTTCATTATTTTTCAAATAACTCCCAAGTGTTGTTTAACAGAAAGACGATTTTATCAACACAGCATTTTTAAACATAATACTTTATTCAGGAAGCTTTTAGGGTTTGTAATACAAAAATAAATAAATGTATAACCAAGAATTTAAAAAAGTCTACTGGTCAAAATTATTAGCCCTCTAATGTTAATAGTCAATAGTGTATCCCTTTTGTTTGATAACAGCCTTTAGTCGTTTGCTGTAGTTCTCAATGAGTTTCAAGCATGTCTCCTGAGGAATGACAGCTCATTCTTCCTTAGCAAATCTCTCAAGCTCCTCCAGATTTGATGGTCTTCTGGCACAAACTCTGGACTTTAGTGTACCCCACAGATTTTCTATTCACTCACTTTGCTCATTTGGAGGTATTTCTTCACCAGATGTGAAGTATGCTTTAGATCGTTATCATGCTGGAAGACAAAATGTTGACCCAAACCAAGTTTTCTTGCAGACTGTATGAGGTTTTCTTTCAAAATCTTCTTATAGTCTTCCTTTTTCATGTTTCCTTCAACCCTGACGAGATTCCCAGTTCCAAACGCACTGAAACATCCCCACAGCATTATACTCCCACCACCATGTTTCACTGTGGGAACGGTGTTCTTGGGGTTGAATGCCTCTCCCTTCTTTCTCCAAACACAGGCAACATCTCTATGGCCAAAAAGCTCTAGTTTTGTCTCATCTGACCAAAGGACACGTTTCCAGTATGCATCACATTCCCCTAGGTTGTCCTCAGCATTCTAGAACTTCATATGAACCTAAACTTCATTCTAGCTTGGAGGTGTCTCTTCTTCAGAAGTGGAGTCTTTCTTGGTCGGCAACCTCACAGTTCATTCCTGTGCAGGGCTCTAGTGACTGTCTTCATTGAGACATCAATCTCAGACTTGGCTAGGTTATTCACTAGTGTCTTGGCAGTTGTTCTTGGGTCTTTAGAAACCTCTCTCACTAGTTTTCTTTCCAAAGTTTTTGAAATCTTTCGCTTCCTGCCTCTGCCCGTCTTGTTCTCCACTGTGTTGGTCTCTTTAAACGTCTTGATAATGCATCAAACTGCAGTTCTTGACACTTGAAAACGCTTTGATAAACGTGTGTATTTCACAGGGGGGCTAATAATTTTGTCTTCAACTGTATATTAAAATACTTATATACAGAAGATTCTTCCAAAGATGTTTTAACTATATGCATATAAGTATATATAAAATGTAATACAGTGTTTTTTAATATTTAAATATACTGTACAGTCATTATACTGTGTGTTTGTTTCATTTGCAGCACTTTATGGCATTCTCTTTGCTGAACACAAAGAAGCAGCATTTGCCAACTACCGCATGTGGGAGTCACTTGGTTTTGTTATAGCCTTTGCTTACAGCACATATATCTGCCTATCCATCAAAATCTACATTTGTTTGGGTGTTCTTGCCGTTACCATGGTAACTTACCTTTATGTCGAATACAACGAGTACAAGAATCCAACTTCACAAGTGGCTTACGACTTGGAAAAACCGGAAAAGGCCGACCTTAAAGAAATTAATGAGAAAGAATTGAATGAGAAAGAGGTTATTGCCCAGACACAAATGTAAATAGATTTTGGTTAATATTTCTCCCCTAATATATATCTCAGTATGTAAAATGTTGATTTCTTTTTTGCCATTCAGAGATTATTTTTACAGTATGTTTGCAAAGTGTTTAGAAACTATAGTTTTTTTATGTACTGTGTAAATGTTTTGATCATTTCTGTATTATTTTTTTAAATTTCTGTACAAAAGCACAAATAATTTTTGTATATGCATTAAAATACTTTTTTTCCTTTCATATGTTTATTGTACTTACCTCATATTTACAGTAAGTGGAGTAGATTCATTCTATATGTTAAAAGTGAACATGGAAGGTTAATGTTTTAAAGCAGGCTTGTATCATTTTGAGACTGAAGTCTGTATGTAGTAAATCAGCTGTTTATCCCAAACATGACCGCTGACTGTGCATTCCTATTGCACCATTGTGCTGAGTCAAAGATCACATGCCAAATCTACAATATGAAAATCACAGAATGAGATCCAAATAATAAAATTAACTTAAGTTTAACTGAGCACATTTATGTATAAAATAATGAAATTACAAAATAATCTTACTACAATAACATAATATAAAATCAGCCAAGTCAGAATATTATATGAAATACATCATTTGAAACTTTTTAAACAATATTTATAAGTAATAATAAACTAACTAGTTCTGCACAGACTATAAACTTTACAGCCTTTATCGGCAATGTCTAAAGGGCATTTCCACATTTTACAGGATATGCTCATATAGATAGCATGAGTGAGCCATTATAAAGCCTTTTCACATAAAACTAAAATTCATTTGCAGATTACATATTTCCTGAAGCAATGGCTTTTACTGTTGTTATGTAAGAAATTTAATGTGTAGCAATGTAACAGAGATTTAAAATAAAGTAACTGAACTGCACACTGTGCAGGCAATAACTGTGGTTAAACATCTCTGAATGACAGTAATAAATATGTGACTAAGACATTCCATTTTTGGTAACTGACAGAAATGAATTCATTCCCCAATACTAACACCTGCTGGACTATTACATACTGTCTCTGTACGCCACCTGCATGATGCTTTAGAGACTGCAGTGTAACTCCTGTTTTCTCTCTCTATATGCTTTATATGCTTTATAGCCTGTTCATTAATGCAAAATATATTATAATATTACAGATCAACCACACTACAGCCACTACAATGCTTTGCGTTATTAGCCTCCACGCCGTGCATTTAAAATACTTTAATGCACGGCAAGCCATTGATTATCCTGCGTATTCCATTGTCATTATTGGTGGTATGGGTAGGTTTAATGTTGGGTAAGGGACCAACAAGTGTACATGGGTCAGTTTGATTACTATAAGGGAACACAATTCAATCTGTTTATATTGCATTGTTTTGATAAATGAAGTATTTTCTTAATCCCCACCCAAATTACAACGTGTGACATGTCTTTACCAAGCATTTAGCTAAACTTCACTAACCATTCTATACACAAACATTGTTAAAGTAGCTAAAAGTGCAGCGCCAAAAAAGATAATAAAATAGTAAATATTTATAAACATATACAAATGAAGCAAAACATGAAAAATGATTAATACATGATCTGTAAAGATGTGGAAGAGGAGATTGTGTTCATTTGGTCACTTTTTGCTATAAAAATTACTGCTCATAAAGGTACTAACGTTTACTAAATGTTTAAAACATTCACAATTGAATAGTTTCCACTTTAGATTGGGTTCTGCAAAAACATTAACATACTATTAATAAGTAATTTAAGATGTGCAAATAGTAGAAGTCTACACAACAAACAAAGACCAAATATATGACCTTTAGAGACTATGAGTTAATGAATATATTAACATGAATAGTTTGTGAAGTGCCTATAAGCAATGTTTTTTACAACATTTGTACATGTAAAAATGAGCATTAGCTAATATGTGAACTGAAGTTTAATGACATTTGTAAGCATTCAAAAGTACATAAAATAATTTGTAGATTTTTAAAACACATTAAAAGTTTAATGATATTTGTAAACATTAACTAATGATCTATTTAGCATTATATAATGTTTATTAATGGTTTATTAATAAAGCTTCTAATCATTGTAAACCATATGTCAAAATCATTTGAAGATTAAAAAAAGTACATGGTCACGTGAGTTGAAAGTTCATTAGTTAATATTAACAACCACATTATCTCATATTTCTGGATATGTGAATATGTATTAAGTAAGCTAATGATTTCTTAACGAAAGTTATTATAAAGTGTTACCCATAATAAAAAAAAATAAAAAAAATGTTTGACTAATAGGGGTGGTATACTAAACTTATTGCAGTATTCCAATGTATTGCATAGATAGATATAACATTTGAGTACTGATTAAGCCAAATACAAGTCTTCCTGATCTCATACATACCTGTTACTGTACAAATACAACATTTATTCAACATCTTTCCTTGGCTCAAGTAAGCAAACCTCTTTGCCACATGCACTGCAATATGTATTATACTGAAAGCTACATTTTCAAATGAAGATGCCAATATGATCGTTTTATAAAGTGAGGGGGGGAGTTATTGACAACTAGATAAGTATAATGGAGATTATGGTGAGTTGTCTGTAATATTTTTGCTATCATATGGTAAATAATTATCGTATATATTATGGCAAGCATTTAGCTGCTAAATACTTAATGTAAATTGTAAATGGACTTTGAAGTTGGGCGGTGAAGTTTTGAAGATGTTTATTATTCATAAATATAAATAGTTTGTTCTACTTTCATGTGCTATATTCATTGTTTGTGAGTTAATGTAACCTATAATTAGTTTAATCCCATTTGTCAATGCTGAGATAACTGCACAATATATTATTTCATAACAGTTTTGTAGTATACTTATTTATTTTAGGCTTTACTATACATCCATGTGGATTAGGAAGACCAGCACTTTTTTTTTTTTGCAATCAATTATTGGCGTGATTTAGTTGTTAAATAAGGAACAAGGAAGTTTATTTATTTATTTGACATTCACAGAGAGCATTTTGTTGTTGTTTTCCTGTATGCTGTATGTCTTGTCTTGGGAGCACCCTTTGATTTTACATCTCGTAATTATCAGTTAAGGTAATTGACCTTGAAATGTTTTAGCAGGTACTATTTCAAGATTTTTCTATGTTTTTGTCTTCCAGTGTGACATTCCAAACATACAAAGATGGTTTTACAATGATGATTTACAACGATTTACTCCAGCCCACCATTACATTTGCACTCCTTTCTGACCAGTTTAAATAAAGCTTAATTTAAATTAACCAAGTTATTATGTGTGTGTGTGTGTGTGTGTGTGTGTGTGTGTGTGTTATTTGAGACATACCTCACTGCTGCTAAGCATAGCTTGTTCTCCACTTGGAAGGGCATCTTGTAATGTTTCTGCACTGTAATATAATTTAATATCTTTGTATAATTAAATTAATTTAAATTAAGCTTTATTTAAATTGGTCAGAAAGGAGTGCAAATGTAATGGTGGGTTGGGGTAAATGTTCTGTATCTACCTTTCAGAGAAAACCCCAAAGTTCTCCAGAAGAATAAGTCCACCATCTCTGTATGTTTGGAATGTCACACTGGAAGACAAAAACAGAGAGAAATCTTGAAATATCACCTGCTACAACATCATAAAGGTAAATTACCTTAACTGATAATTACAAGATGTAAAATCAAAGGGTACTCCCAAGACAAGATGTACAGCATACAGGAAAACAACAACAAACTGCTCTCTGTGAATGTCAAATAAATAAATAAACTTCCTTGTTCCTTATTTAACAACTAAATCACACCAATAATTGGTTGAAAATCTTCCTAATCCACATGGGTGTATAGTAAAGTCTAAAATAAAATAAGTATACTACAAAACTGTTATGAAATAATATATTGTGCAATTATCGCAACATTGACAAATGGGATTAAACTAATTATAGGTTACATTAACTCACAAACAATGCATATAACACATGACAGTAGAACAAACTATTTATATTTATGAATAATAAACATCTTCAAAACTTCACCGCAAAGCCAATTTACAACACACAATCCGAAAATTAATGCTATGACAACATATTCAACCTTCAATAAGATGATAAATCAAAGCACAAATTAAGTATTTAGCAGCTAAATGCTTGCCATAATATATACGTTAATTATTTACCATATGATAGCAAAAATATTACAGACAACTCACCATAATCTCCATCATATTATGTAGTTATCAATAACTCCGCCCCTCACTTCCGGTTCTGTGGCTGCAGTTCTGAAACTGCTGGTGCTGCGGGTCTGCAATTATCGGTTTACTGCATACCTGCCAGCCAATCAGAATCCAGTATCCAGACATTCCATGGAACCCTTCTCGAAATTCACTCCCCGGACTCCGTCCCCACGCGTCCCCCTATTTCCAGGCCTGGTTGTATCTCGGCCAAATGTCCTATTTTGTCCTACATCAATGGAAAGCTTATTTTTTCGGCTTTCAGATGATGTAGACATCTCTTTAAAAAAAAAAAAAAAGACCCTTATGACTGTTTTTTTTTTTTTTGGTCCTGGGTCACATTTTATATAAATAAAAAAAACCTAAAGAAGCATCTAAACTTAAAATCAACAACAGCAACAACGACAACAACAAAAACACAGTGGGCTGATAATGCTGTGAAACTGTACTCCTTTTCTTGAAGTAGTGAGTATCTTACATGACAAACCTCCAATTTCGGTAACTGTGACAGAAATGAATTCATTCCCCAATACTAACACCTGCTGGACTATTACATACTGTCTCTGTACGCCACCTGCATGATGCTTTAGAGACTGCAGTGTAACTTACTGTACTCCTTCTGCTTTCTCTCTAATAGGGCCTATATATGGTTTATGCTTTATAGCTGTTCATTAATGCAAAATATATTTATAATCTTACAGATCAACCACACTACAGCCTGTACAATGCTTTGCGTTGTCCAGCAAATAGCAGCATTTTCAATGATAATAAACTGTTTTTTACATTTCTAGAAGTGTATTTTGATCTCCAGTGGGTGGCGGTGTTTTATTCTTGTCTATTATGTTAGGATCTTGTGTGAGGATAGAGATAACATTTACAGAGAAAATAATTTGTAATGCCATTGTGTGACATGAGGTCTTCATGATTCGACCTCTAAAATGTGTAAAATACGGTTAACCAGTTAATTTACTTTATTTGTATCAATTAATAACATATTTAATATAAAATATCTTATAAAACACACTTACACATATACTAATTTCCCACATGAATTATTTTAGAAGATCCAGAAAGATCTTGAACAGAGGCAATTGTAAACAAATCTGTTATTTTCCCATTTCGTCAGTGTAGCTGTAATATATTTAGTTAAGATCTCATATTTGGACGGATATATTAAATGCAATATTTAATGTTTTGAAAATGCAATATTTTGTACGACTGGCAAATCGCTTTGGTCTAATTACCGCTGAATCACGCGTGGTGACGTCACCTGCTTCGACCGCGCAACGTAACAGTAAGCAGCTCAAATGGCGCGCTTTTATTCAAAAGTTTCCTAGCAACGAAAGATGACCAGAGCAGAGGACAGGACACAAAAGGAGACACAACCTGTCTGACAGGAACAATCTACCAGGGTAACAGCTTGGTCAGGTAAGAGGGATTTTTGCAGATATACTCTTTGAAATCGAAAAAAGTGTGAAATTAGATCTATATACACGACTAGTCAAAAGCTTTTAACCAGTAAGATTTTTAACGTTTTTATAAAGAAGTCTCTTCTGCTCAACAAACCTGAATTTATTTGATCCACAGTACATCATAAACAGTAAAAATGTAAAATGTCTTTTTTTAACATATTTTAAAATGTAATTTATTTCTGTAATTTCAAAGCTGAATTTTTAGCCTCATTACTCTAGTCCCACAATTCCTCAGAAATCATTCTAAAATTCTGATTTGCTGCTCATAAACATTTATTATTATGTCAAAAACAACTGAGTATAATTTTTCAGGTTTCTTTGATGAATAGAAAGTTCAGAAATACAGCATTTATCTGAAACGTGTCTTTTGTAACATCATGAATGACTTTATCAACACTTTTGATAATTTTAAAGCATCCTTGCTAAATAAAAGTATTTATTTTGGATCAAATAAATGCAGGCTTAGTGAGCACTAGACAATTCTTAAAAAAAAAATTACACAATTTACTGTTCAAAATGTTTTGACTTGTAGTGTATGTGACTAGATGCACTAAAACTGGTTAAAAGCTATGCTGGTAATACAAGCTTTATTTCTTGCTTAGCAACTGGGTGTCTTGCTTTTGAGTCATAAGAGTACTATGACTGTGTTTACATGCACAAGAATGATCTGGTATTAATCAGTCAATGAGTAAATGTATTATCATGACTGCCATAACTAAATTAAGTCAATATTTCAGTTTCTTGGTGCCTTTAGACAAGGAGGAACAAAAAATAAGAGTATAGTTCTAGTTAAGAGATAGTTTACCCAAAAATGAAAATTCTTTCATTAATTACTCACCTTCATGCCATTCGAAACCCGTAAGACCTTTGTTCATCTTCAGAACACAATTGAAGATATTTTTGATGAAATCCAAAAGCTTTCTGACACTCTATAGTCAGCAAGGGACATACCATGTTCAAGGTCTAGAAGGCTGCCAAGAACATCAAAATAGTCCATGTGACATCAGTGGTTTAAACGTAAGTTCTGTCAGATTCATCACGGATTTCATCAAAAATATCTTAATTTGTGTTTTAAAGATGAAGTAAGGTCTTACGAATTTGGAAGGACATGAGGGTGAGTAATTAATGTCAGAATTTTCATTTTTAATGAATTATCCCTTTAAGATAAGGAATAATTAGATTAAAATAAATGACTGTATTAATCCTTTTTTTTTACTGTTTACTTATTTTATTTAAAAGTAGTAGTTGTATTCACATGACCTATAATTGTATAAGCTGTATTAATTACTAACTGATCTGCATAATAAGTAGCAAAGGCAAGCATTTCCAGTATTACCAGCAGAATCCACTGCAAAATTAAACCAATGTGATTTCCCCTATTCCATACAGATTTCAGCGAACTGACTTACATGATTTCTAAAGCACTGGGATCTTCTCTATGGCCGAACGGGAATGTAGTGTTGCTCCCCTGGTGTTCAGACTTCACGGAGGAGCTCCACAGGTGGTGCGTGAGGTCCTGCTGGAGCGAGGCTGGGAAGAGTATGATGAAGAAGATCAGGAGGAAGGAGACTGGAACCTTTACTGGAGAACCTCTGGCTTCCGAAAGTCCGACTATGAAAACATCCTGCCTTGGCAGAGATTGAACCACCATCCCAAAATGAGCCAGATTACACGCAAGGACTGTCTGGCACGACACATGAGAAGAATGAAGACCGCTTTCGGCGCAGCCCTGTACGACTTCAGCCCTGGTGCATTCATATTGCCTAATGAATACACAAAATTTCTAGGGGTGTACACTAAGAATCGCACGACTGACAGAGGGAAGTCACGCTACTGGATTTGCAAGCCAGTTGACCTGTCGAGAGGAAGAGGTATATTTCTGTTTGAGGATATCAAGGACTTAGTCTACGACTCTTCGGTGATTGTACAGAGGTACATCAGCAATCCGCTTCTCATTTCAGGCTACAAGTTTGATTTACGCATTTATGTTTGCGTGAAAAGCTTCTCTCCTCTAGTGATTTACATGCATCAGGAAGGCCTAGTGCGCTTCGCAACAGAAAAGTACACCCTTACTTCTTTAGACAGCCTGTACTCTCATTTGACAAACACCAGCATTAATAAATTTGGAATGCGCTACGATACAGACAAAGAACGAGTGGGTCGAGGATGCAAGTGGACCATGAGCAGATTCCGCAGTTTTCTTCACAAACAAGATGTTAACGAACTTCTCCTGTGGCACAGGATCAGCAATATTGTTACGTTGACTCTGCTCACAGCACTTCCTTGCATTCCATCCAGCCCCAACTGTCTGGAACTGTTGGGGTTTGACATCCTCATCGATGCCAGTTACAAACCATGGCTTCTAGAGGTCAACTACAGTCCGGCGCTTTCAATGGACTGCCCTGCTGACGTAACAGTCAAGAAAGGGCTGATCAATGATATCATCGACCTGATGAACTACAGGATGACTGACAATTTCAGACAGAAGGGATACCTCAGGAAGGGATCGAGTAGCCGGTATTTGCGGCCAAAAATCTCTCAAGGGTTTCTACTGCCGAAGACTTGGCATGCAACAGGCAGCAAAAGTAGGAATCATTCTATCTCAAGCTCTTCAAGTTCTCAAGATACTAATTGCCAATTTCACCCCATTTCAAAATCTGTTGGACATGAAAAGGCCTCTCAGAAGTTTAAGGAAATTACAGACAAGGTGGAATGTGATGACCTAAAACTCACAACGTTTAACAGCACGAGGCAATCACGCAGAAATACACCATCTACTGTATTCAAGTTACCGTCTCTTAATGTACGTAAAATCAAATCTTCAGGTGTCCTGTGGAATAGCACGACTCAAGACAGAGACGTCCCTCCTTGTCGCGTTGGCGACTTCATACTGACATTTCCCTTTAATGAGGCTACGTGGAAAGCCTCACAGGACCAAGCGGATGTTAAAGCTATTGTAAATGAGGTTCATAAGCTCACAAACCGACTGGCAACTTCGTTTAATGAAAAAGAGAGGACGAAGACGGAAAGCAGTCAAAGTGTTGGTGTCGGAGACAAATTTGAGCCTCTGCTTTGGGGGCCGAAAGATCCACCTCTTCTCAGCGAATGCTGCTCCTGAAATTCAAAAGTCAAGTAAAATGATTTAAGTTGGCCCAGTGAATGTTTTAATATATTTGATTTTTTTCTGTTTTTAATGTAATTTATTCCTGATGCAATGTTGAATTTTCAGCAGCCATTTACCCAGTCTTCAGTCTCACATGATCCTTCAGAAATCATGTTTCCTTAAAGGAGAAGTTCACTTTCAGAAAAAAAAAAGTCCTGATAATTTACCCAAATGTGATCCAAGATGTTCATGTCTTTCTGTCCTCAGTCACAAAGAAATTAAGGTTTTTGAAGAAAACATTCCAGGATTATATAGTGAGCTTCAGTGGCGGCCAACGGGTTGAAGGTCCAAATTGCAATTTCAAGGCACCTTCAAGGTGCTCTACATTATCCCAGATGAGGAATAAGGGTTTTATCTAGCTAAACAATTGGTCATTTTCTAAAAAGCTAAAAATGTATACTTTTTAACCACATATGCTTGTCTTGCACTAGCTCTGCAAAGTGTATGCGTGTCTTCACGCATTACATTATCACATTGGAAAGGTCACATGTGGTTAGTTCTTCGTCTGTGTACTTCAGTTCAAAAAGGTAGGGTAGGGCAAAAACTCCACATCATTTTCTCCTCCAACTAAACAAAATCACCCAGAATCGTTGTTCTCCTTTTTTGTAAAGGGCATTTGACTTGTTTTGACTTTCGTTAAATTTGCGGGTCTGTACTTCCGCCTATGTCGTGACCTTTCCAACATGATTATGTAATGTAATGTCGGGCTGGTGCGAGACAAGCATTTGTTGTTAAAAAGTATATACATTCTTATTGTTTTAAGAAAATGACCTATCATTTCACTAGATAAGACCCTTATTCTTAAGCTGGGATCATGTAGAGCCATTTGAAGCTGCACTGAAACTGCAATTTGGACCTTCAACCCATTGATCCCCACTGAAGTTCACTACATGGAGAAAAAGCCTGGAATGTTTTCCTCAAAAACCATCATTTCTTTCTGAATGAATACATATATGAACATCTTGGATCACAAGGGGTTACCAGGAAATTATCAGGACATTATTATTCTGGAAGGGAACTTATCCTTTAATAAAAGTGCTAATTTCTTAAAGAAACTTTCTAACCCCAAACTTTTGAATGGTATAGTATATTTAACATATACATACTAAGGTTAATATAAAAACATCTACAACCACAAAACACATCCTTAGATTTACATGTAAATACACCAATTAAGATACATTTCTGTAAAACAGAATAATGTGATAAAATCAGGAAAAGAACATGGAATCATGTGTAACTTCTGAGCAAAAGAACTAAACACTATTCAAAATAACTGAACTGTTTCCAGGTTTTAATTTATTAACAATGTTACCAGCGCTCTCTTACTATTACAGCAACTGAAACTAGAGTGTTGCAATGTAGTACAATGTCAGCACTAGGTCAGAGGGTCACAAGTCTTCAACTGCATGCTGTATCAGATGTGTTCATGCTGAGAGAAACTCTCAGCAACACAAGAAGCCTGCTGACAGTGCAAATAAACAGGCTTAGTTCATCCAGTTGTCATACAGTTTATTGATAACTTTAGAACAAAGAATATCGATTAAAATGATTTTAGCCAGTTGAAATCATAATAAAAAGTTGCACTAATGCTTTTTGATGGCTTCTGTAGATTTGTGTCTACACTATACTATAGCACTTACCATTAATAAAGTACAAAACAACACCTGAAATTCCCAAGTCTTTCTGTGATATAAAAAGCAACAAATAAATAAAAAAAAGATTTAGAAGTTCAGTTTTTGTCCATTATAATGACACCCTCATTGTTCTTAATGCGCACCCTCCCAGATGAGAACTTTGTTTCTTGTCTCCCATTTGTGTAGACAGTTTTAACCGTTCCATCCGGGTACATCCTCCGCTTGTACTGTGCAGTATGGATCTCTCTCTGCCCATTAGAAAACTCCACCACCTTTTCCCTGTGTCTGTGGAAAAAGCGTGTAAGGGAGTAAATAAGAAGAAGAAAAGAAACAATCAAACAGGAAATGCAGACATTAATCTTACTGTGATATCTTGACAACAGTTCCATCTGGAAAAATGCTCTCCTCTCGACCATCGCAGTGGAGAATCTTGACCGTGCCATCTGGGAAGGATATTTCCCTTGTACCATCAGGATGGAGTTTTTCTATGGGAAATTACAAATTCAAAGTGAAATTATACTGAAACTACACTAAAGAAAGTTTTACAAAGAAAAGAAGCAATGTAATTTTATTTACACTGTACAAAATTATTTTTATAGTGTATGTCACTGAAAGAACATCTTTCGTATTATTTCTTTCTAACCTCTTTGGTTGTTTGGAAACTGTACAACCTCCAACCCAGATGGATAAGTTGAGTGTGTTGTTTGAGCATCACAATAGTAGTATATCTAAATGTAAAGAGAAAAAACAGTTTAATTGCTAATTTAACCCTCATATGTAGTGTTTTTGTCATTTTGGCCCTGTCCCAAATGGCACCCTAAACCCTCGTAGTCTTCCTCTGAGTCTGCACTTTTGTGACGTAATGCCGCTTTGACTTTCGGGTAGAAGTCTGCTGCGGAGCTCGCACCAGTGTAGGTTTGGCAGAAATGCGTATTGAGGGCGCAAAACGGCCGCAAAGGGGGTGCTCGCTAGCATCCTTCTGAGCGCTAAAATGACGAATGGGACACCCTACGGTCTTGTGTGCACGCAGTGGCCATTGTAAGTCCATAAGACCGCAAGTGCACATGAAGTGTTCCATTTGGGACAGGGCCTTTCATGTAGGTAATGCACTTTTTAGGGGAATGTCTTTCTATGAACGTGTTTTCTTTCGTTTAGCACAGGTTTTGTATTTACTTTTAGAACTGATTGATCATAGGCCCCACTGATTTGAGCTTATTCACCATTTTTTAGTCAACATTGTCAAAATTTAATCTGAGCATAAATTCAGATCAATGAGGTGTACTATCAATCAGTTCTAAAAAGATATACAAAACCTGTGCTAACTGAAAGAAAACGTGTTAATAAAAAGACGATTCATTGATTTAATTAGAGTACAATATAAAAAATAATCCAAATTAGCATTTTGCCTGTGTCAGGTAACGGGCAAAATACTGGAAGTGGTACATTCCAAATACAAGAACCAATGAAACACATTAATAGACCATTTCCCGAAGCTGCGTGATATATTAAACCCATTTAAAAATCGTAATAAACTATAATGCTATCGTAAATTCACAAACACTGCGATTTAATAAAATTAATATATGCAATGCAGGTTAAATATATGCACTTTATTTATTCACATGCACATAGGTTATGTACGTGAGTGTCAGAGCGGCTCCGTTGACACAAAATGTTGTTTGTTGTCATTTACATGTATGGAACATCTCAAATGCCATCTCTGCATATTGCTGTGAGTTTGGATTTATTATACCGTTCATCTTGGAATGCCAATTAACCTACCTACGCAAACACAGTAGAATACATCAATATCTTTCTTAATATGCTAACTGTTCATCATGATTTTTAGAATAAAAGTTTACACATTTCAGTGTCCACATATTCAAAAAATTACAGTGGCTGTAGCAATTCTTTTGTAAAGAAATGGGCAAATATTAAAGTTTAAGTGGACATTTGAATGAAATGTTGTTTAGTCAATATTCAACAAGGATTAGATTACGCAGTAAAGTGTAAAAACAATCGTCAGGCCATTGATGCTCTGTCATTTCTTACAATTTGTAATTTATTGTAACAGGTTTAGTCAATAAAACCATATCAGTACTTGCTTTTAAATCTTTATCTAAACTAATTATTGTTGCCTCATTGCTATTATTATGGCTATTGTTCACAGGTCTATTTTTATTACAACAAAAAATATATAAATTTACGATTATTCGATTAATCGACCGATTACTCAATCACCAAAATAATCGTTAGTGACAGCCCTAATCCAAACCATCAAAAAACAAAAATCATTTAAAAATTAACAAAAGACTGCCTGGATTTAGTGCATTTGAAGCACCAAACAAAGAAAAAAACAACCAACCAACAAACAAACAAAAAACTACTTCTGTGATTTGTGGTGTTTTTGTATAACTGTTAAAAAAGAACTGAATAAAAGGAGAAATTGAAACCACACTGAAACTGGAAACCAAAATACAAAACTAAATAAAAAATATATAAAAACTGTAATAACCCTGATTCGAAGGGTTATTAAAGTTGAAAGTGTACCACACCTGTGAAATCATGACACACAAAAACCAAAGGTTTGGGCCTGTAAGAACATGTTAGTGTTCTGCTGGATGACCACAAAGTAATTTGTGAATTTTGAAATGTTGCAATACGCCAGTAACTGTGGGAACAGTCTTCCTTATTCACTCATGATACACACCACAGTCCCGTCAGCAAGTGTGCGTTTAACATCTCCATTGAAGAACTTAACAGTGACTGACTTATCAACACTGATCTCTTTTTTCGTTCCATTGCGGAATGTGATGACACGACATCCGTTCCAATAAAGACGCTCTACCTAATTAAAAGAAGAGCATTTTAGGTGTTGTAAACTTAGGTGTAATTAAAATTTCTAATCGCATATCACCCTCATTACCCTTCCATCCGGGTAGCAGGTTTCCTCTCGTACTTTGTCTGATCCCATTTGTGTATCACTGCAGTCAGTATGATGATAAAACAAACTTCCCTGTGGACAAAAGTGTTGTTATGATACTATGAGGCATTGTACATTTCATAATAGAAACTAGGTCAGACTGTTCCGTCATAATGAGTGATACAATTGTGATACCAAAATGTGTCATTACTGATGTTGGCTGACTGCAATAGGTGAACTATCCCTTTAAGAGAAATGTAAATACCTTTCCGCCTTGTGTAATCATGGCATTGTTCAGTGGACTGTCAGTGGAAAGTGCAGGATTCTTTCCTTTTGGAAAAACAAAACACACAAGATATAGCAAGTTGTACATAGTACTTCTAATATGTGATGACAACCTGTATGTTGGTTTATAGGAGATACATACTTACTCAAAGAGATGGACGTGCTTTCTGTTAGTCTTTTAGCTTTGGTAACAGAGCGTCCATTTTCCTGGCCATTAAAGGTCAAGAAAAATCAGATGATTTCAATAAAATGCAACAGTACCACTGCACAACAAATTATCAATATTTTTGTTTTCCAGTAAAAATATGTAAAAAAACGACATTTATTTTATTTTATAAATTCAGTTTGAGTGTATGCTTAAAACAAGAACATGTTCTATAGAGTGTTTTCATGAGCTTCAGTCAGCCATATTGGCAGCACTGAATGTAAACAATGCCACAGAACCAAATGAAACTCGCATATTTTGCTGATTATTGATGCTGAAAATGGGCAGTTATTGTCATATTTTAGGCAGTACTAATCGGTCAGACCGGGAAAAGCATTTGGAGTATTATAGACTGCCAAAAGTTATAAAAAAATCAACGAAAAGCTTCTTTCCTGCTCCTCTATATGATTTAACAGCTTCCGCATGTTTTTTCTGTGGTTTACACAGCATAAATTAGCAGAACAACATATTCATCAGTTAACTGACCAAATCGTGACATAAGTGCAAACCCTCTATATACTTATGTGTGTCAAAAACAAGCACAGTGATTGCATAAATATATGACATGAAAGTGATGCATACGCTGGTCTGGCTAAATGTGCCAGTGTCATTTATATTAAATAGCTTTATGTGCTCATAAATTATGAACAGCGCAAACAATTACAATATAAAATCAGGATTTAACACTTGCACTGCATGAAATGGAGAAGGGTAGATGCATTGCACATGCATGAATTAATTATAAAGTACCGAGTCAATTATCTGACACTGGGCTTTGAGAGTCACCATGAATTATTTCTGATGAGCTTAAAGGCACTTGAGAACATATTACACACCTCAACGGGTTTACAGGAATTGAGTTTAGCTCAACTAGTTGTATGGGTCCTTACCTAACAAATGACTTTAAAAAAAAAGGGAACATTAAATTTAAAGCTAATGGTGTGACTTTATGGATCCGGCTTACGGTCTCATCCGTGTCCAGCTATTTAGCTGTATAAAACAGCTTGTTTTGCTGCTTGATATTGCAAATTGGTGTGTCTTACCATATTAATTTAATGTATTATCTTATCTTTTATCTTTTGTAGTTTTACCGTTTACTACACATTGTTATTCTTTTTGTTTTTTCCCTATGGCGGATAATAAACCAGAAGCCTCACCCATAAGCTTACTTCCGTGTTGAAGAAAAAGGTGTTGAAAAATGATTTATGGATCGATAAACAGTTATTATTGTTATTAATGCTTATTAATGTTGTTGGCATACTCACGTCTAGTTGTGTTTTATGGATTGAGGGTTTGTTAAAGGCCGGAGTTGCGCTTCTTACGTGAGGGGTCCGCTGTGGTTCCTCTCTTCTCTGTTCAAACTGAAATACAACACGTTATTCAATGAGGCACAGTATTAATATTCTTTTATTAGATTGAAATCACATATAATAATAAAAAGTGAATATATAAACAGTAGGGCTGTGCAATATATCAAAATTATCAAAATTAAAATGATTACACTAATATTTAAAATTACATTTTTAGAATAAAACACTACTGTTCACTTTCTTCTCACAAAAAGTGAAACGTATGCTAGTTATATTAGAATTAGCATCAGAATGAGGTTTATTCGCCAAGTGTGTGCAAACACAAGGAACATGTTGTGGTTTTACTCTTAATACATGCATATAAATAACCATATATATATGACACAGATTATAGAAGTTAACAGAACTGACTCACTAACATCTGAGTAAAACGGTTTCATCTGAGCATATTTAGTTATGGCATGTCACATTTTTCTTCAATATTGCACAGCCCTAATAAACCGATTGTTTTTTTTCGTTTTGAGTAAAGATCATAACCTGCATTAGGTAATATTCCCCCCATGTTTTATTATTCCTTACATTTTGAAGATGCTATTGTTTTAGATATTTTTAATGAAAAAAAATAATAGCTTGAATTTCTCTTACTGTGTTGTATGTTCCAGGTTGAAGAGCAGAGGAACCAGCGCTCTTGAGCCTGCTCTGAAGCTCCTGGTTTTCTTGGGTGAGGGCTTCAACACGGCTCTGGAGGAGATTGTGGGCCTGTGACCAGTGAGACTCCCTCTCCATCAACTGCTGCTTCAGAGATGAGATCTGCTGTCTCAGATCCTACACGCACATCAATGTGAGCATAAGATATTAAAGGGTTTCTCCACCCAAAAATGTAAATTCTGTCATTAATTACTTATCCTCATGTTGTTCCAAACCCGTAAACATTGCCATTTTTGGAACACAAATTAAAATATTTTTGATGAAATCAGAGAGCTTTTTGACCCAACATAGACAGCAATGCAACTGAAATGTTCCCAGACCCAGAAACATAGTTCAACCACAATTTTACACACAAAGAAAACAAAAATAACAACTTTTTTCAACAATTCTTCTTTATTCTTCAAAACGATGTCTTTGCCATTATTATCCTGCCATCATAGTCCATACAACATTTCTAGACCTGGGAACATTTCAGTTGCATGGTCAGAAAGCTCTTGGATTTAATAACAAAATATCAAAATTTGTGTTCTGAAGATGAATGAAGGTCTTACAGGTTTGGAACAACATCAGGGTGAGTGGGTAAACTATCCCTTAAAGTATTTTCTTATCGTATTCACTATTAAAATGTCATCAATGGTTCCATGAATAAACTTTAACATCTATAAAACCTTTTCACTAAACAAAAAGTTTTTTAAAGTTAAAAAGGTTTTTCAGATTATTAAAATATTCTTTACGCTTTTTAGAACTATTTAGTTAAAGGTTCTTTTGGCAACCCAAACTGATTCTTCTATGGAATCACTGTGAAAACCCCCTTTTGGAACCTTTTTTAATAGTATATGTGACTTGGACCACAAAACCAGTCTTAAGTAGCACGGATATATTTGTAGCAATAGCCAAAAATACACTGTATGCCAAAAATCATTAGGATATTAAGTAAAGATCATGTTCCGTGAAGATATTTTGTAAATTTCGCAAAATTTAGTCTTTTTTGCACCCTCAGATTCAAGGATTTCCAAATATTAATAGTATCTCTGTCAACATACATTAATGGAAAGATTATTTATTCAGATTTCAGATGATCTAAAAATCTCAATTTCAAAAAATGTTCCCTTTTGACAGGTTTGACTCTTTGTGATCCAGGCTCACATATGTGGTGATTCACACATGATGTGTTGATTCTACCTGAGGTTCTTTCTTAATCCTGAGTGAAGGTCTGCAGCCATCTTCACCATTAAAACCATGCTTTCCCATCTCTTCCCTAGTCAGTTTCGGAAACATGTTAAATCAGAGATAGAAACTTGAGCTTGAGGGCTAAAGTAACTTTTCAAAATACAAAATTAGGTAAAAATCATAATCTTTCAACAAAACCTGATTGGAGTATGTGGTTGCTCTTGTCCCATGCTATGAATGGTGTCTTCGGGAGAAACTTTGACTTTTGGGAACATCTTTGTGTGGGGAGTAGAAGTTTGTCTAAAGTCACTGTCAGTCGTCCCTTCTTCTGTTTTCTTGCAGTTACCCATAGACCCCTGTAAGCTCTTGAGTTCAGAATCACTGCTAAAGCTTGAAGAACTAGACGTAGGAGAAGAAGAGAGATGTTCTTCATTGCATCGAGTGTCACTTGGTGCGTCACTAGCATAGTCTCCATCTGACAAATCCAAACACTGATCTTTGTGATCAGTGTGCCTTGAGAGATAATGAGGTAATGGCTGGTGAGACTGAGAGTTGGGTCCATTCTCACTGCTAGTGCTGTCATGAGAATCGCTAAGAGCCAGTGACTCCATCACCTCGTCAGTTAGTCTGATGTCTTTAACCGTATGTCCACTCTGGATTTTGACTATGTGGTCATTGATTTTTTTAAAGCCAACACTTTCTTTGCTTTGTGCCAGAGCAGATCCAATTGACTTGTTTCCATTGGGTTTACCATAATTCCTCACGACTCCTACACTGTGCTTACTTTTAAGTGAGACTGCACTGTTATTAGCAGTCAAACCTTTGCCTTTCCCTTTGTTGTTTGATGATAAATTATGATCTTGTAGACCAATAGTCTTCTTTAGTAAGTCTTCCAGGCCAGATCTTTGGTCAACAAGGTTTCTGACTCTCTTCAGTCCAGGACTGCTCCTATTTGGGATCTCTTTCTGATTAAATTCAGCAGGAAGTACTGTCTGCTGACTGAGCTTCATGTTTAGCAGTTGTGGACTAACAGAGTGTCTCCTCTGGAGTCTTTGTGAGCAGTCCTTAACCTTTGAAATTCTAGAAGTTCCTTCTCCTTTACGAAGGAAATTCCTCTTCTCTGCTTCTCTGATTTGTGCATTAGTCTGTGAAATAGAGAGGATATTGCTTAGAGCACACTTAAGCTGCATGTAAGTTGCTTTTTGAATATTGATCATACCTGAATCTCATGTTGCAGAATAGCTTTGTCTGTTTTGAGATGTTCTTCAACAAAATCTTCAAATGTTTTTTTCTCTTCTCTCAATCCTGGTCGAATAGGCCTGTGTTTAAATGATATTACTTTTACTGTACAGTCCTTATACTATCTGTAAGATATGAAAAGACGTCTCTTATGCTCACCAAAGCTGCATTAAAATGCAGTAAAAACAGTAATATTGTGAAATATTAATTATTATTATTTTTTATTTTTACAGAAGTTAAAAGTCTACATACACCTTAAAGAATCTGCAACTGAGTGACTCATATGCATCTATTACAGAAGGTTCAAACACTCACTGCAAACAATGCATTAAGCGCTGTCCGGTGAAAACTTTTTGAATTTGAAGATCAATGAACATTTAACTTAATTTGTCTTCTGGAAACATGTAAGTATCTTCTTTAGCTTCTGAAGGGCAGTACTAAAAAAAAAATATATATATATATATATATATATGTAGGCAAAATAAGAAAAATGTACACTTCACTCTGTTCAAAAGTTTACACCCCTGGCTCTTAATGCATTGCTTTTCCTTCCTAATCATTAGTGAGCGTTTGAACCTTCTGTAATAGTTGCATATGAGTCCCTCAAATGAGCTCAATGTGAAAGATGGATCTCAAAATAATACAGTCATTGTTGGAAAGAGTTCAAATACACAAAAATGCTGAAAAACCAAAGAATTTGTGAGACCTGAAGGATTTTTCTGAAGAACAGCAGGCAGCTTAACTGTTCAGGACAAACAATGAACTCATGAACAACTATCATAAAACAAACAAACAAACAAACTGTAGATAATTTCAGTATTAAGAATCAAGTGAATGTAAACTTTTGAACAGGGTCATTTTTATAAATTCAACTATTATTTTCTCTTGTGGACTATATGTAAACACCTCTTACGTGAAGTATCAGGTCAGTAGCACTAAATAAAAAAAAAACACATGCATTTTGTTAAATCTGTCTTATTTTAAAATAATTAACATTTTGCAGATTCTGCAAGGTGTATGTAAACTTTTGACTTCAACTGCACGTCTATATACGTACTACAAAGTCTTTTCCAAATATATTTTTGCATCATATAATACCTTTCCTCTGGGTTTGGTGGGAGACTTTGTCTCGATCCGAAAGGGCTAAGAAGACAATCTTCTTGTGCATGTTCTGAAGATTCTTCTGTAATAGGAGACAAGCGTCTGAGCTCTGCTGATGGTGCAACATCTGCAATGCAAATTGAAATCTCATTTAATATTATTACCCAACACAACTGAGGTAACCCGAAGTTCAAGAAACAAATGTAATGCAATCCATTTTTTCAACATCATGCAAAATGTCATTTTGAAAGTGAACGGCTGCATTGTTAAGAATACAGAACGACTGTAAAAATCAGCTTGTTATGCAAATGAGAGGGGTGGCAAAAAAGGCAGTACTTGCCCTCAGCTAAATTTCTTCACAAAAACCCTTCAGTCTACTTAGGCCTGTCTGGACAAGCCACCAATAGTCAAATAAAGGTGTTTAAATCAGAATATCAATATCCACCACATTTTTTTACGTACATTTGTTATAACTTGCACGGTGAAGTCAACACGCCCCACTATTGTACTGCATAATATGCTCTGCTCTTATGAGATATGATTTTTGCAAATAGCTACTTTTTTTTAAAGTGTGCATTCGCTTTGTTTATTGTGTCGGCCTTCCGGACAATTGATCTTATCAGTGACACTCACTGAGTGCTCTATAAAAGATTTAAATATTAGTTGTCTTTGATGACGGCCCTTTTTTGTCCTTTTCATGGCAGTTCGTGACATCAGGCATTTAACTTCTCAACAGGTAGAGACTTGAATGCTCTAGCAGAGGAGGTGCTTTGCCTTTAAATGCTCTGCCTTGGTAGAACAGACGTTCACAGTTGTGTACTTACACGTTTACATTAGAACCAAGAATCAAAATATGGAGGACAACACCACAGATGACCAAACAGACATAAACTGTCAGGCTCACGTCAACGAAAACCAGGCGCTGTATATTTTTTATTCTTCTGTGGTAGTGGTGGAGTTTATCTTGGGTCTCCTGCTGAACTTTACAGTCATCCATCTCTTCGTCTTCAAGCTCAAGTTCTGGAAGTCTAAAACCATTGACATTTTCCTGTTCAATCTGGTCCTGGCTGACATTTTGTTGCTGATTGGATTGCCCGTCAAGGCGTATAACTTTCAGCAATGCAGTGAACAGAAGGTAGTGTGCAAAGTACAGCTCTTTCTGCAGTTTCTCAACCGAGGAGCCAGCATCGCCTTCTTGACGGTCATCTCCATTTACCGATATTTTAGCGTAGTCCATCCTGGGAAGAGGAAAGTCTTGAGGATTTTGAAACAATCACCTCAGATTTCTGTATTCATCTGGGTGCTGTTGGGAATTTTGACCATTCCTGCCATGTTGCAAAGTTTCATCCGATGCAACAGCAGTGAAAAAGACGAGAAACTCAGCCCCATTGTTTTACTGAGGGAAATTGTGTTTTTCACTCAGATTCTTATCCCCTTTTTTGTTCTTGTGTACTGCTCAATACGGATTATCAAAAGACTTGAACAGAAGTCGGTGGGCGACAAGACTAAACTCCGCAAAGCGATGTTCCTCGTCACTTCGGTGGTTCTCGTCTTCGCGGTTTGCTTCTTGCCATATACCATTACAAGAGCGGTGCAGTTGAAAGTAAGTGGGCTTGTGATGAAAGAGGAAAAAGTTACTGTCGTTAAACTGTACGACGGGCTTGTCTGTCTCTCTTATCTGAACTGTCTGCTGGATCCGATCCTGTACTGCCTGAGCAGCAGTAAATTTAAGAAGTTATACATATCAATGTATCTCCCTTTTCTACTGGAGAAGCAACAACCGGAAAGTTCAGAAGATACTGCAGATGATTGAACTAAGTAAAAAAGACGATGCTTTGAAAAGGATGTTGGGAGAATTGCTTGCAATATACTTTTTTTTTAATACATTTTGAATAGTAAATGGGTAGTTAACACGGTATTGTGCCAAAGATTTTATTTATTTTTTTTAAGTTTGATTAAAATTTATAGGAATGTATACAGTCAAACCAAACATTATTCAGACACAAGATATAATCTGTTTTTTACTAGTGGGTGAAGGACACTATTGTTCATTTATATAAGAGAGGATTGCAAAATAATGTAAACTGTGATTACACCCAAAAATTGGATTTGACACCATGTCACATACCTTTCTATCAATGTTATCTGACATTATCAAGATCAGTTTGTTCTGACACAGTTTAATTCTTGAGTTCTTGTCATATTTTATTACCATTTTCTAAACTATAATTTATAGAAACTATAGTTTCTATAAACTGTGATAATGTGAGAAATGTTGAAGGTGTCTGAATACATTTCGGTTTGACTGTAAATTGCAGAAACATATTTTAGGCACTGTGACCGTTTTAAATCACATTTGTTTACTGCCTTCAATAGTTTATTTTAAATTGCCCTGCAGTGTGACAGATGTACAAATAGTTAATGTAGTCATTATGAATTCAGCGCATGACCTCATATTATTTTAGTATTTAACAATAAATAAAATGATATGAGGTCATGAAAGTTGAATGCATGCACAATAATGACAAAACAATTAGCTATATACTTTTAAAAATAGTTTCAGATGAAGTAGCATGTCAATACATTTTTTAATTCACCTTTTGTTCATGTGTCTTCTTTATGTTGGACTTGATTTGTAAATGTGACTCATGATTTGTATTCTGGAAACTAGAAATGTATGATTTAAGGAACTTCTCTGTCAGGCACAGAGAATGAAATGTGTAAGATTTCATGTTTTAATAGCATTTTTTTTTTTTTTGCATGTATAGTTATGATTTGACTACTGATGTGTATAGAACATTGTATCTCAAATTGAATTGTAAATGTAGATTTTTCTAAAGACCATAAAGATAAAGGACTTCTTGATTCTTACCATTGGTGTTATTAGTTGCCAGATCCTCTGACTCATTCTCAACTTCACCAGAATATGTGGCTTTGGTTGGGAATTCCTTGAAGGCATCTAAATTCCCAGTAGGGTTGAGGGGATCAGCATCTGAAAAGCTCAGAGATGTCTGGACTTGCCAGTGCGCTAAGAATGTGGGAGATAAGATCTGTCCTGAAAGAGAAAGTCAAGTTCTGTAATGAAAAAAAGAGTGGTGCATTTATACTGTATTTGTAGTGCTCTGTTGCAGGTTTAATCACAGATAAAACTGTCATTTGCATATCTTCCTGTAAACATAATTTTGAAATATAATCAGAACTGAAAGCATTAAATGCTGATTTTCTCAATAACCAACATAAACAGCTTAAATCGCTGTTATGTAAAAGTTTCTCCTAACGTACCTGGACTGATAAGAGAGAGCAATGTATTCTGTTCCTGTAAAACCCTCTGCAACTGCTTCACCTGAAGCTGAAGGATAATTTTCTCATTTTGGCATGTATTCTGTTCAGAAAGAGATATGATCAGATGTAAAAACAAAAAATCTGAATCCGCCTTATTCCTCAATGCGGAAGTATATGGGCTGCTATAGAGAAATAATGAGAATAGTACTGTAAAACTGTTTGCACTACAAACCAGTGTGTTCATAATTAAGATAATACATAAAAAATATAATAAGACACGCCAGTTTGCACTATCAAGCAGCAAAACAAGCACTTTTGTAAAAAAAAAACAAAAAAACAAGCTCTGGACACAAATGACACCGGAAGCTAGATCCATACAATTTACAAATGGCCACACCCTCTCTTATGGGAAAAATAAGGTGGGTACTTTATAATCAGCATTGACACGTGCTAATAGCTAGAGGTTTGATTTTGACACTGGTGGGGACAGCAGACGACACCCATTTACCATTTTACTACCCCATCATTTTAATATAGTTTAACCATGGTAACCACAAATTAGCCATAGTTTTGCCACACTAACCATTCTTTATCCATGGTATTTGTAGTAAAAATGTTGATTTTACAAATGGTAACCTAATCTACACTACTACAATTTTAGTATAATAAAACCATGGTTTATTTTTGTAAGGGATTTGTATTTGTGTATACTTACTTTCTTTCTTTTTTTGTTTTTATAACTGCACTCCCATAATGGTTTGGATGTTTTGTACTGTTTAATAAAAAAGACAGATCTGAATCAAAAGATACACAAACCCCTCCAAAGTCCTGCTCTGAAAATGTTTTGTGATAAATGCTCCGAAGTCCTCATCTAACACAAATGATTCACAATACATGCTACAAAATTTTGAACTAAATTAGCTGATTTGTGAACCCACTCCAAAGTTTCGAATTGTATCAAAAGATTCACAAACTCGCTCCGAAGTTCCAAAAATCAAATATTTGCGCTTTGAAGTTCTGATCTAAATCAAATGATTCACATTTCGAACTCCCGATGTAAATGAAATGATTTGCGATAAATGCTCCAAAGTCCCAATCTAACAAATAATTTGTGATACTTACATTAATTTGTGATACTAGGTTCGCAATCAAATGATTGCGAACCTACACCAAAGTTCCAATGTGAATCAAAAGATTCACAAACCCACTCCGATATCCCAAGCTAATTTGTCTAAAAAATAAAAATAATAAAAAATAAAATAAAAATAAAGGTATGAACAAATGATTAATGTAAAGATGTACAACAAAAAAAATTAAATGCAATACCATTACCAAACCACTAATAAAACTAAATTCCAACAAAAATCAAATCAAAATCAAAGTTTTTTCCAAGACATTTCTTGCTTTCTTGTACAGATCAAATTTGTGTTTTTTTTTTCCAGGACCCTTAAATATCAGAAGATTATTTTCTTTGCACATTTCTTGGTACCTGTAATGTCTCTATATAACAATACCACCTAAAGGTGTTATTAAGACAACTGATTACTTTGTAAACCTGAAAGTCTTGAGACTAACCTCCTGAGGGGATCTTTGAGACATTAGATATTGGGCAGGTTGCCAGGCGTCTCTGCCCATTTCAGACTTCTGCTGTTCCTCAAGCAGCTCCTGATTCACAGACTGAGATGCAAATCCAGGGTCAGATTCACTCATCTGAGGCTGGTTCTCCTCATGATGCTGGACAACAGAGCAGACAGATTGAAGGGTCTTCGGACTCAAACTGCTTTCTACTACAGTTTGGTTTTGGGGTATTTCTGCAGACATTGCCTGAAAGGTAGGGGGTTTTGGAATTGCAGTATTTGTATTGGTGTGAAACACAGCAGGCAGTCGGTAAGGACTGAATACGATGACTCTAAATTGAAGACGCAACAAGCAATGTCTAGTGTCCCTTTAGTTTACTGAAGAACATGTGTGGTTCTGTAAGAATTTGAACAGAGGAAATAAAATTACTGATATATACATACATACAGGTATTGCACAAATATGAACATCCAATGTAGGTAATTAAACTAATCAAATTAACGGTAATGACAGTAATTGTGCATTCTGAACAGTGCTGGGTAATTCTTTAAATGTCCGCAAGAGGGCGCTATTATCACGTTAATGCCGCTGAACCATGCATTAGTGACCATAAGCATGTGACGAACGGCTTCTCAGCGCATAATAATTATCTCCAAATAGCACATACAACCCGCATTAACATGACGATCAATATAATGTCACGTATTATGGCAAAACACAGGAATACACAGATATACACTGAGTAGGAAGATTAATACAGTCAAGAGGTTGCTAATCAACTGCACGGATGAACTAGGGAACAAACAAACAATTCCTCAAATAAACAGAAAATATATTCAATACTCACTTCTTTCACATGCATGCACACATTGACTCAACATAAACTGGAACTAAAGGGAAGTCCACCTCGAGGGAAAGGATAGATCAATATCTGGCTTAGTTCGTAGCTGGCGAACTTTCTACTCTTACTCGTGTGATGCAATCGCTTCCCTTCTCCTCGTCTTCCGCTCATGATGAGGATGCGGTGGTAACATCGAGCACACTGATTGGTTGGTCAGATTATCCAGGACATTCAAGATTTTTCAAGTCTTTTGTACAGCCGCCCCCGAATTCAGGGACTGAATTTGTTCATCTATCAAAGGATAGGAATCCTGACATCAGTCATCCTCAGGTAGAGCTGGGAGCTGAATGAGATGAGCCACAATTCGTGTATAAGTCCTACCTTTCACATCTACACTGGCTGTCCGAACTCTTCCATCGATGCCTGGGAAAATCTGGGTTACCTTCCCCACTGGCCAGAGGGCACGTGGAAGTTGGGGATCAACAATCATAACCACATCACCGATCTCTAGAGTCCTCTTCTCTGTTTTCCATTTCTGGCGGGCTTGGAGGCTGGGTAGGTAATACTTCAGAAAGCGTCTCCAAAAATGATTTGCAAGCAGTTGACCATGGTGCCAGCGTCTGCGACTCAGGATCTCTGAATTTTGGTAGACCACCTGAGGTAAGGAAGCATCTCTACGCCCAATCAGGAAGCAGAACGGGGTAATCGGGTCTAGGTCTGCTACATCCGAGGAGGTATACCCAAGTGGCTTCGAGTTGAGGATCCCTTCAACTTCAACCAAGACTGTTCTTAGGACTTCCTCAGTGACAGTCTGGGCCCCAATGGTCACTTTGAGAGCTGCTTTGATTGAGCGGATTTCCCTCTCCCAGCATCCGCCAAAGTGAGGTGCACTTGGTGGGTTGTAGACAAATTTAATTTGCTGACTAGCAAGGTGACTTTGTAGTTCATCCTGCATGGCCTCAAAGGACTCACTCAGTTCACGGTCTCCCCCTTTAAAGTTGGTGCCCTGGTCACACAGCAACTCATATGGTTTCCCTCTGCGTGTGATGAATCGTCTCAAGGCCATCAAGAACGAGTCTGAATCAATGCTATGAAGGATGTCGAGGTAGACTGCCCTGATGGTCATGCACTTGAACACTATGCCCCATCTTTTCTCATTGCAGCGGCCAATCTTTATAACAAAGGGGCCAAAACAGTCCATGCCTGTTGAATAGAAGGCTGGTTTGAAGTACCTCTGTCTGGTAAGAGGCAGGTCGGCCATTAGGGGAACTTCTGGACGACCTCTCCACTTTCTGCACTCCACACACTGGCGCTGGTGTCGGCGGATGGCTTCACGGCCTCGTAATATCCAATATGTCCTTCTTATTTCTGCAAACAGACGCTCGGAGCCAGGGTGGCGCAGTCGCTCGTCATAATCCCTGATGATTAGTCTGGTAACCGGATTCTGAGGGTCAAGGACGATTGGATGTACAGCATCCACTTCCAACACATTACAGTGACGCAAACGACCTCCTACTCTAATCAGTCCTGTGGCAGAGTCGAGTTCAGGAGCAAGTGAAGCCAATCTGCTCGTGCCTGCCACTGGTTTTCCTGACTTCAGGAGACTACACTCCATAGGGAAGGACTCGGCTTGGGCTTGACAGAGGATCTTATGTTGAACCTCTCTCTGGGTGTCAGCGCAGGAGGTGTAGGCCGCCCCATGCAGCTCCTGACCACAAGCGTCTACGTAGTCTGGCAGGGAGTCATATTGCTCGGGCTTTGGCAAGGGTGTTGTCACAGTCATGGACCCACAGAATGCAGACCGTCTTAGCTCACTGCCTTGCTCTTCATGAGATAAAGGGGTTTGTTCAGGCCAGCTATCTGGTGGCAGCTTAAGGAATGGTGGTCCCTGACTCCATCGGCTCTCTATCGAGAGGTCTTGAAGGAACTTGCCCCGAGTTATGTCATCTGCCGGGTTGTCGCCAGATTTTACATAATGCCAGGAAGCAGATGCTGTCAGCTCTTGAATCTCCGCTACACGCGTCCCTACAAACACTTTGTAACGGCAGGAACTGGATTTCAACCATGTAAGCACTGTAGTGGAGTCTGACCAGAGTGTAACAGAGTTTATGGGGATTGTAAGTTCTGTAACTAAGAGTTTGGAAAGTTGTGCACCACTAAGAGCTGCACATAGCTCCAGACAGGGTATGGACTGCTGCTTGCGAGGGGCAACTCGTGATCTGGCAGCAATAAAGGCAACTTCCACTTGACCCTCATCATCCTCCGACCGCAGATAAGCCACTGAACCGTATGCCTGTTCTGACGCATCACAGAAGATGTGTATCTCATGCCTACAACCCGGGTGATCTATCTGTGAGCTGAAGTAACATCTAGGCACCGATATCTCTTCAAGTGTGCCCAACTCCTTTTCCCATTCACACCATAAGGTAAGAAGGTCCTTTGGTAACTGTGGGTCATCCCAGTCTCGCTTTTTGTCCCACAAGCGCTGCACCAATATCTTGGCTCGGGTAGTATAAGGGATGATATAACCAAGAGGGTCGTATTGGCTAGCCAGTACGCAGTAGATGTTGCGCATTGTCACAGTGGAGCTGCGCTTCCCTCGATGTTTATAGAGTAGAGTTAAAGAGTGTCCGACTGGCAGTGCCAGTGCAGTGCCAGTGCAGTCCGAGCGTTGACTCACAGACATTTTGCTGGCCTTGGAGGAGCCAGAGGTCACAGGCGTCTGATCTAGACTCAGGTGGGAGGTGAGCAATTGCGGACGGGCAATTACTGGCCCACTGCCGCAGTTCAAAGCCGCCAGAAGCTAGGCATGAACAAAGCCGATCAACCAAGTCTTTGGCTTCTTCCTCAGAGGTAAGGCTATGCAGACAATTGTCAACATAAAATGACCTTTCAACCACTTCTCTGATTTTGTCTTCAGGCAGGCTGTGATCTACCGCGTGCCTCTGCAGGGCGTAGGTGGCACAACAGGGGCTGCATGTCGTACCGAAGGGAAGCACTTGCCATTGAAACACGTCGGGAAGCTGCTCTGGCTTCAAATCCCTCCACAGAAATCGAAGTAAGGGCATGTCGTCAGGGAGCAGCCTCACCTGGTGAAACATGCCTTTGATGTCACTGCTTACGGCTATGGAGTGCTCACGGAAGCGGAGTAACATGGCCAGCAGTGATGCGCTTAAGGTGGGACCTGGCAGGAGGCACTGGTTTAGGTTGTGACCTTCGTATTCAAAGGAACAGTTATACACAACCCGGTTTTTGCTATTATGCTGCACCATGTGGTGGGGAATGTACCACGACTCCTTGGAATCTTCAACCTCACTTGGCTCCAGCTTTACTGCATAGCCAGCCTCCTTCAGTTTGGTGATTTCAGCCTGGTAGGTTGAAGCCTGATCTGGGTTCTTCAGCAGCTTCCTTTCGACACTCCTAAGCTGAGGTAGTACAGCCTCTTTGGGCATGGTTAAGCATGGCATGTTCTTTACCCGAAGGAGCTGGCGAACTTTCTACTCTTAGGTCCTGTCCCAAATGGCACCCTAAACCCTCACGGTCTTCCTCTGAGTCCGCACTTTCGTGACGTAAATGCCGCTTTGACTGTCGGGTAGAAGTCTGCTGCGAGCTCGCACCATTGCGGGCTCGGCAGAAGTGCGTATCGAGGGCGCAAAACAGCCGCAAAGGGGGCGCTCGCGAGCACCCTTCTGAACGCTAAAATGACGAATGGGACACCCTACGGTCTCGTGGACTTAACGGACACGCGCACGCGGCAGCCATTGTAAGTCTGTAAGACCGCAAGTGCACATGAAGTGTTCCATTTGGGACAGGGCCTTACTCGTGTGATGCAATCGCTTCCCTTCTCCTGGTCTTCCGCTCATGATGAGGATGCGGTGGTAACATCGAGCACACTGATTGGTTGGTCAGATTATCCGGGACATTCAAGATTTTCCAAGCCTTTTGTACATTGCCCTCAAGTTTGGTTGTTAAACTTTGGGGGAAGAAGTTTTTGTTTGATTGTTTTTATGAAATCACTATCAACTATCATTATTATCAACAAATTGTAAAATGTCACGGCGTAAAAACAACTGAATTCAACTTCATGTAAACACAAAACCGAAACAAATAACATTTATAACACAACCTGATCTGTGCAATATAAAGTCAACAAAATACAACTTACCTTGATCAATTCTTTACTCTGGTTTTTGTCCTTTTCATGGCAGTTCGTGACATCAGGCATTTAACTTCTCAACAGGTAGAGACTTGAATGCTCTAGCAGAGGAGGTGCTTTGCCTTTAAATGCTCTGCCTTGGTAGAACAGACGTTCACAGTTGTGTACTTACACGTTTACATTAGAACCAAGAATCAAAATATGGGGGACAACACCACAGATGACCAAACAGACATAAACTGTCAGGCTCACGTCAACGAAAACCAGGCGCTGTATATTTTTTATTCTTCTGTGGTAGTGGTGGAGTTTATCTTGGGTCTCCTGCTGAACTTTACAGTCATCCATCTCTTCGTCTTCAAGCTCAAGTTCTGGAAGTCTAAAACCATTGACATTTTCCTGTTCAATCTGGTCCTGGCTGACATTTTGTTGCTGATTGGATTGCCCGTCAAGGCGTATAACTTTCAGCAATGCAGTGAACAGAAGGTAGTGTGCAAAGTACAGCTCTTTCTGCGGTTTCTCAACCGAGGAGCCAGCATCGCCTTCTTGACGGTCATCTCCATTTATCAATATTTTAGCGCAGTCCATCCTAGGAAGAGGAAAGTCTTGAGGATTTTGAAACAATCACCTCAGATTTCTGTATTCATCTGGGTGCTGTTGGGAATTTTGACCATTCCTGCCATGTTGCAAAGTTTCATCCGATGCAACAGCAGTGAAAAAGACGAGAAACTCAGCCCCATTGTTTTACTGAGGGAAATTGTGTTTTTCACTCAGATTCTTATCCCCTTTTTTGTTCTTGTGTACTGCTCAATACGGATTATCAGAAGACTTGAACAGAAGTCGGTGGGCGACAAGACTAAACTCCGCAAAGCGATGTTCCTCGTCACTTCGGTGGTTCTCGTCTTCGCAGTTTGCTTCTTGCCATATACCATTACAAGAGCAGTGCAGTTGAAAGTAAGTGGGCTTGTGATGAAAGAGGAAAAAGTTACTGTCGTTAAACTGTACGACGGGCTTGTCTGTCTCTCTTATCTGAACTGTCTGCTGGATCCGATCCTGTACTGCCTGAGCAGCAGTAAATTTAAGAAGTTATACATTTCAATGTATCTCCCTTTTCTACTGGAGAAGCAACAACCGGAAAGTTCAGAAGATACTGCAGATGATTGAACTAAGTAAAAAAGACGATGCTTTGAAAAGGATGTTGGGAGAATTGCTTGCAATATACTTTTTTTTAATACATTTTGAATAGTAAATGGGTAGTTAACACGGTATTGTGCCAAAGATTTTATTTATTTTTTTTAAGTTTGATTAAAATTTATAGGAATGTATACAGTCAAACCAAACATTATTCAGACACAAGATATAATCTGTTTTTTACTAGTGGGTGAAGGACACTATTGTTCATTTATATAAGAGAGGATTGCAAAATAATGTAAACTGTGATTACACCCAAAAATTGGATTTGACACCATGTCACATACCTTTCTATCAATGTTATCTGACATTATCAAGATCAGTTTGTTCTGACACAGTTTAATTCTTGAGTTCTTGTCATATTTTATTACCATTTTCTAAACTATAATTTATAGAAACTATAGTTTCTATAAACTGTGATAATGTGAGAAATGTTGAAGGTGTCTGAATACATTTCGGTTTGACTGTAAATTGCAGAAACATATTTTAGGCACTGTGACCGTTTTAAATCACATTTGTTTACTGCCTTCAATAGTTTATTTTAAATTGCCCTGCAGTGTGACAGATGTACAAATAGTTAATGTAGTCATTATGAATTCAGCGCATGACCTCATATTATTTTAGTATTTAACAATAAATAAAATGATATGAGGTCATGAAAGTTGAATGCATGCACAATAATGACAAAACAATTAGCTATATACTTTTAAAAATAGTTTCAGATGAAGTAGCATGTCAATACATTTTTTAATTCACCTTTTGTTCATGTGTCTTCTTTATGTTGGACTTGATTTGTCAATGTGACTCATGATTTGTATTCTGGAAACTAGAAATGTATGATTTAAGGAACTTCTCTGTCAGATTTCATGTTTTAATAGCATTTTTTTTTTTTTTGCATGTATAATTATGATTTGACTACTGATGTGTATAGAACATTGTATCTCAAATTGAATTGTAAATGTAGATTTTTCTAAAGACCATAAAGATAAAGGACTTCTTGATTCCTACCATTGGTGTTATTAGTTGCCAGAGCCTCTGACTCATTCTCAACTTCACCAGAATATGTGGCTTTGGTTGGGCATTCCTTGAAGGCATCTAAATTTCCAGCAGGGTTGAGGGGATCAGCATCTGAAAAGCTCAGAGATGTCTGGACTTGCCAGTGCGCTAAGAATGTGGGAGATAAGATCTGTCCTGAAAGAGAAAGTCAAGTTCTGTAATGAAAAAAAGAGTGGTGCATTTATACTGTATATGTAGTGCTCTGTCGCAGGTTTAATCACAGATAAAACTGTCATTTGCATATCTTCCTGTAAACATAATTTTGAAATAAAATCAGAACTGAAAGCATTAAATGCTGATTTTCTCAATAACCAACATAAACATCTTAAATCGCTGTTATGTAAAAGTTTCTCCTAACGTACCTGGACTGATAAGAGAGAGCAATGTATTCTGTTCCTGTAAAACCCTCTGCAACTGCTTCACCTGAAGCTGAAGGATAATTTTCTCATTTTGTCATGGATTCTGTTCAGAAAGAGATATGATCAGATGTAAAAACAAAATCTGAATCCGTCTTATTCCTCAATGCAGAAGTAGCTTATGGGCTGCTATAGGGAAATAATGAGAATAATACTGTAAAACAGTTTGCACTGCAAACCAGTGTGTTCATAATTAAGATAAGCAACAAGCAAAACAAGCTCTTTTGTTCTCACTCCAAAGTTCCAAACCAAATCAAATAATTGCGAACCTACACCAAAGTTCCAATGTGAATCAAAAGATTCACAAACCCACTCCGATATCCCAAGCTAATTTGTCTAAAAAATAAAAATAATAAAAAATAAAATAAAAATAAAGGTATGAACAAATGATTAATGTAAAGATGTACAACAAAAAAAATTAAATGCAATACCATTACCAAACCACTAATAAAACTAAATTCCAACAAAAATCAAATCAAAATCAAAGTTTTTTCCAAGACATTTCTTGCTTTCTTGTACAGATCAAATTTGTGTTTTTTTTTTCCAGGACCCTTAAATATCAGAAGATTATTTTCTTTGCACATTTCTTGGTACCTGTAATGTCTCTATATAACAATACCACCTAAAGGTGTTATTAAGACAACTGATTACTTTGTAAACCTGAAAGTCTTGAGACTAACCTCCTGAGGGGATCTTTGAGACATTAGATATTGGGCAGGTTGCCAGGCGTCTCTGCCCATTTCAGACTTCTGCTGTTCCTCAAGCAGCTCCTGATTCACAGACTGAGATGCAAATCCAGGGTCAGATTCACTCATCTGAGGCTGGTTCTCCTCATGATGCTGGACAACAGAGCAGACAGATTGAAGGGTCTTCGGACTCAAACTGCTTTCTACTACAGTTTGGTTTTGGTCTGCAGACATTGCCCTCAAGTTTGGTTGTTGAACTTTGGGGGAAGAAGTTTTTGTTTGCTTGTTTTTATGAAATCACTATCAACTATCATTATTATCAACAAATTGTAAAATGTCACGGCGTTAAACAACTGAATTCAACTTCATGTAAACACAAAACCGAAACAAATAAAATGTATAACACAACCTGATCTGTGCAATATAAAGTCAACAAAATACAACTTACCTTGATCAATTCTTTACTCTGGTTATAATAAGTGTATACATTTGTAGACTTGTACAGCAGTGCACACCCTACAGCCAACAGCTTCAACTGCAGTAGTTATAGTAACTGTAAACAGTGGATGTTGATACCAGATTAAAAAGCCTGTAGAGCTTGTAGAGCAACGGTCTTTTTTATATCTTTGGTCACTGGGGCTTCCTACACCCTTCAGTCCATGACTGCTCCTATTTGGTGTCCCTTTCTGATGAAATTCAGTGGGACATACCATCAGCTGATAGAGCTTCATGTTCATCATTTGTGGACTAACAGAGCATATCCTCTGGAGTCTGTCCTTACCCTTTGAAATTCTTGATGTTCCTTCTTCTTTAGAAAGGAAATTCATCTTCTCTGTTCCTCTGATTTGTGCATTAGTCTGTAAAATAGTAAGGATACTGTTTTTTTTTTAGTCTGTTCTTATGAGATATGATATTTGCAAATAGCAATTTATTTTTTTAAAGTGTGCATTCACTTTGTTTATTGTGTCGGCCTTCCTGACACTTGATCTTATCAGTGACTTTCACTGAGTGCTCTATAAAAGTTTTAAACATTAGTTGTCTTTGATGACAGCCCTTTTTTGTCTTTTTCCTGGCAGTCTGTGACATCAGGCATTTAACTTCTCAACAGGTAAAGACTTGAATGCTCTAGCAGAGGAGGTGCTTTGCATTTAAAATGCTCTGCCTTGGTAGAGCAGACGTTCACAGTTGTGTTGTTTACTTACATTAGAACCAAGAATCAAAATATGGGGGACAACACCATAGATGACTAAACAGACATAAACTGTGAGGCTTACATTGACTAAAACCGAGCTCTGTATATTTTTTACTCTTCTGTTGTAGTGGTGGAGTTTATCTTAGGTCTCCTGCTGAACATTACAGACATCCATCTCCTTGTCTTCAAGCTCAAGTTCTGGAAGTCTAAAACCATTGACATTTTCCGATTAAATCTGGTCCTGGCTGACATTTTGTTGCTTTTGGATTTGGACAAAATTGGATTGCTTTGCCAAGGCATATAACTTTCAGCAATGCAGTGAACAGAAGGTAGTGTGCAAAGTACAGCTCTTTCTGCAGTTTCTCAACCGAGGAGCCAGCATCGCCTTCTTGACGGTCATCTCCATTTATCGATATTTTAGCGTAGTCCATTCTAAGAAGAGGAAAGTCCTGAAGATTTTGAAACAATTGCCTTAGATTTCTGTATTCAACTGTACTGCCTGAGCAGCAGTAAATTTAATAAGTTATACATATCAGTGTATCTCCCTTTTCTGCTGGAGAAGCAACAACCGGAAAGTTCAGAAGATACTGCAGATGATTGTAAAAAATAAGATGCTTTGAAAAGGATGTTGGGAGAATTAGTAAATGGGTAGTTGACATGGTATTGTGTCAAAGATTTATTTATTTTTTAAATGTTTTTTTTTTTTATAAAAGTCAGGATTTTTGATTAAAATTTATAGGAATGTACACAGTCAAACCAAAAATTATTCAGACACCAGATATAATTTTTGATCTTTTTTACTAGTGGCTGCAGGACACTATAGTTCATTTATGTAAGTGAGGATAGCAAAATAAAGTAAACTGTGATTATACCCAAAAATTGGATTTGACACCATGTCACATACCTTTCTATCAATGTTATCTGACATTATCAAGATCAGTTTGTTCTGACACAGTTTAACTCTTGAGTTCTTGTAATTTTATTACCATTTCCTAAACTATAGTGAATAAATTGTGATAATGTGAGAAATGTTGAAGGTGTCTGAATACATTTTGGTTTGACTGTAAATTGCAGAAACTATAAAGTATTTTAGGCGCTGTGACCGTTTTAGGAGGCACAGAGAATGAAATGTGTAATTGCATTTAATTCTTTTTTTGCCTGTATAGTTACAGGGGTTGGACAATGAAACTGAAACACTGGCCAATATAGTGTTGGAGGTTTCATGGCTATATTTGCGCAGCCTGGTGGCCAATCTTCACTTATTGCACATTCCACCAGTAAGAGCAAAGTGTGAAGGTTGACTATGTGCACCCAATGGTTCAGACATTGTACCCTAAAGGTGGTGCCATGTATAAGGATGATAATGCACTAACATGAAAGTAAAGTTGAATATCTCCCATGGCCTGCACAGTCACCAGGTCTGAATATTATTGAGGCACTTTGGGATGTTTTGGAGGAGCAAGTCAGGAAACGTTTTCCTACACCAGAATCACATAGTGACCTGGCCACTGTTCTATAAAAGGAATGGCTCAAAATCCCTCTGGCTACTGTGCATGACATGTATTTGTCAATCCCAAAATTAAATGATGCTGTATTGGCCACAAAAGGAGGCCCAACACCGTACTAATTGTGGTCTAAAACCAAGTGTTTCAGTTTTATTGTCCAACCCCTGTATGATTTAAGTACTTATGTATATAGAACATTTTATCTCAAACTTACTTTTTTCCACACTTTGTAAATGTAGGACTTCTTGACTCCTACCATTGATATTATTAGTTGGACGAACCCCTGACTCATTCTCATCTTCTCCAAAATATGTGGCTTTGGTTAGGCATTCCTTGAAGGCATCAAAATTCCCTGAAAAGCTCAGAGATGTCTGGACTTGCCAGTGCGCTAAGAATGTGGGAAATAAAATCCGTCCTGAAAGAAAAAGTCAAGTTCTGTAATGAAAATTGTAATGTCATTTGCATATCTGCTTGCAAATACAATTTGAAATATAATCAGAACTAAAAGCATTAAATGCTGATTTTCTCAATAACCAACATAAACAGCTTAAATCGCTGTTATGTAAGAGTTTCTCCTAACGTACCTGGACTGCTAAGAGAGAGCAATGTGTTCTGTTCCTGTAAAACCCTCTGCAACTGCTTCACCTGAAGCTGAGAGATAATTTTCTCATTTTGTCATGGATTCTGTTCAGAAAGAGATATGATCAGATGTAAAAACAAAATCTGAATCCGTCTTATTCCTCAATGCAGAAGTAGCTTATGGGCTGCTATAGGGAAATAATGAGAATAATACTGTAAAACAGTTTGCACTGCAAACCAGTGTGTTCATAATTAAGATAAGCAACAAGCAAAACAAGCTCTTTTGGAAAAAGAAAAAAAAAACAAGCTCTGGATGCAGATGAGACTGGAAGCCAGACCCATACAATTTACAAATGACCACAACCGCTCTTACTGGAAAAATAAGGTGGATACTTCATAACCAGTATCGACATTAGCTAATAGCTAGAGCATAGGTTTGATTTTGACACTGATGGGGACAGCAGACGACACCCACTTATCATTTAACTACCCCATCATTTTACTATAGTTTAACCAGGGTAACCACAAATTAGCCATAGTTTTGCTACACTAACCATTCTTTAACCATGGTATTTTTAGTAAAAATGTTACAAATGGTAGCCTAATCTACACTACTACACTTTTAGTATAATAAAACCATGGTTAACTGTACTGCCTTAATGGTTTGGATGTTTTGTACTGTTTAATAAAAAAGAAAGCCGATCTGAATCAAAAAATGCACAAACCCCTCCAAAGTCCTGCTCAGAAAGTGTTATGTGATAAACGCTCTGAAGTCCTTATCTAACACAAATGATTCACAATACGCGCTAAAAAATTCTGAACTAAATTAACTGATTTGTGAACTCACTCCAAATTTCCAATCTGTATCAAAAGATTCACAAACTCACTCCGAAGTTCTGATCTAAGTCAAATATTTGTGTTTCGAAGTCCTGATCTAAATCAAATGATTTGCGATAAACACACAATCTAACACAAATCATTTGTGATGCGCACTCAGAAGTTATCAAATGATTTGTGAACCCAGAGTTCAGAGTTCTGATCTGAATCAAGAAATTCACAAACTCTCCGAAGTTCTTATCTAAATCAAACATTCACTAAGTCCCGTTTTGAATCAAATGGTTGGCAAACCAGCTCCAAAGTTCCAAACTAAATCAAATCATTCACAAACCTGCTCCATAGTTCCAATCTAAATCAAATCATTCACAAACCCAGTCTGAAGTTCTGTTCTAAATCAAATGATTTGCGATAAACACTTCGAAGTCCTGATCTAGGACAAATAATTTACGATACACGCTCTGAAGTTCCAAACTAAATCAAATGATTTGGGAACCCACTCCAAAGTTCCGATCTGAATCAAAAGATTCACAAACCCGCTTCGATGTTCTGATCTAAATCAAATGATTCACATTTCAAAGTCCCAATGTAAGTTAAATGATTTGCGATAAATGCTCCAAAGTACCACTCGATACTAGGAATGCGCGGTATACCGGTAATGGAAAAATACCGGTATATACAGGTCCTTCTCAAAAAATTAGCATATTGTGATAAAGTTCATTATTTTCTGTAATGTACTGATAAACATTAGACTTTCATATATTTTAGATTCATTACACACAACTCGAAGTAGTTCAAGCCTTTTATTGTTTTAATATTGATGATTTTGGCATACAGCTCATGAAAACCCAAAATTCCTATCTCAAAAAATTAGCATATCATGAAAAGGTTCTCTAAACGAGCTATTAACCTAATCATCTGAATCAACTAATTAACTCTAAACACCTGCAAAAGATTCCTGAGGCTTTTAAAAACTCCCAGCCTGGTTCATTACTCAAAACCGCAATCATGGGTAAGACTGCCGACCTGACTGCTGTCCAGAAGGCCATCATTGACACCTTCAAGCAAGAGGTCTGTGGGAAGGAAAAAGTGTGGCAGAAAACGCTGCACAACAAGAAGAGGTGACCGGACCCTGAGGAAGATTGTGGAGAAGGACCGATTCCAGACCTTGGGGGACCTGCGGAAGCAGTGGACTGAGTCTGGAGTAGAAACATCCAGAGCCACCGTGTACAGGCGTGTGCAGGAAATGGGCTACAGGTGCCGCATTCCCCAGGTCAAGCCACTTTTGAACCAGAAACAGCGGCAGAAGCGCCTGACCTGGGCTACAGAGAAGCAGCACTGGACTGTTGCTCAGTGGTCCAAAGTACTTTTTTCGGATGAAAGCAAATTTTGCATGTCATTCGGAAATCAAGGTGCCAGAGTCTGGAGGAAGACTGGGGAGAGGGAAATGCCAAAATGCCTGAAGTCCAGTGTCAAGTACCCACAGTCAGTGATGGTCTGGGGTGCCATGTCAGCTGCTGGTGTTGGTCCACTGTGTTTTATCAAGGCCAGGGTCAATGCAGCTAGCTATCAGGAGATTTTGGAGCACTTCATGCTTCCATCTGCTGAAAAGCTTTATGGAGATGAAGATTTCATTTTTCAGCACGGCCTGGCACCTGCTCACAGTGCCAAAACCACTGGTAAATGGTTTACTGACCATGGTATTACTGTGCTCAATTGGCCTGCCAACTCTCCTGACCTGAACCCCATAGAGAATCTGTGGGATATTGTGAAGAGAAAGTTGAGAGATGCAAGACCCAACACTCTGGATGAGCTTAAGGCCGCTATCGAAGCATCCTGGGCCTCCATAACACCTCAGCAGTGCCACAGGCTGATTGCCTCCATGCCACGCCGCATTGAAGCAGTCATTTCTGCAAAAGGATTCCCGACCAAGTATTGAGTGCATAACTGAACATAATTATTTGAAGGTTGACTTTTTTTGTATTAAAAACACTTTTCTTTTATTGGTCGGATGAAATATGCTAATTTTTTGAGATAGGAATTTTGGGTTTTCATGAGCTGTATGCCAAAATCATCAATATTAAAACAATAAAAGGCTTGAACTACTTCGAGTTGTGTGTAATGAATCTAAAATATATGAAAGTCTAATGTTTATCAGTACATTACAGAAAATAATGAACTTTATCACAATATGCTAATTTTTTGAGAAGGACCTGTAATATATTTCAAACGGTTCGATATCATCATTTTGCCCAGTTCGGTATTTCATGAGCTGCAGTTCCGATGTTCACCTGTAGGCGGCAGTACTGCCCAAATTGCTGCAAAACCGGTAAATGTGACAAAAGAAAAATGCGATGGATCGTCAAACAGATAAAACTCCATCAACGCGCTCAAAACTAGTAAATAAAGACCGTAGAAGTGAAATATGGCTATATTTTGAATACAAAACTGATGATAAAGGTGAACAAACTGACCTTACTGCACCTGTGTGCAAGCGCTGCTATAAATCACCAAGCATTTGTCACTTGCTCATCCTGATCTTTTCCATGAATTTAGAGATCAACAGGTGAGTGCATCAGTCAAAAATTTCAGATTTTAATAACTTTTATTCACAAATGATAGGGGACAGTAGTGAAGTATTTTTACTTTACTCAAATAAATTGAAAAAGTATCTGTAGTTTATCAGAGTGTTTTTCTTTGGAAAAACATTCCAAAGCATTTTTTACTCCATTCGAAAGCATAATGTCATACTTTTTTCTAAACTACATTTTATAAATAAAAGTTGTTGTTTGTTTTACCTTTGATAATTAAGAATATTAACAGTGTAGTATTTTCTTGTACTCAAGTAAATTTTAGAATTACTTTTATTTGAGTAAAAGTAAGAATGTAATATAATTCTAATGTAATAAAGTATTAAATATTAATACTTATGTAGATGCTGTGATGTCGGTGGTTCTGGCTAACGTGGTTTTGCTGATGACTCGCGTTCCCATGGCAATTGCCAACACGTCAGTAGCCTTAAGGCTCATTATTATTTTTCTGGTCACCATTGGATTTAACCCCTTCATGGAAATTGAGTATATGCCCTGCGAGCTAAAGGCTCTAAATGGGCACTTGCGTCTCGACTCTGTGACGTATGGAAAGTGCCGTTCACTTGGCATTCTGCGGCGCCCGCGGTATTTACATCGGTCATCTAGAAGGTTTTTCAGTATTTATCAGCCGTCGCCTTCTGTGATCCCATCTGTCTGGTCTAGCAACAGGGCCCTGAGTAAGAAGAAACATCCTCTAGCTGAACTGTCGAACTGTCGAACACCGAGATCACTTGTCAGCATAACTACGATTGACACTAAGGATAACGTCACTTCTGCTGGTAGCATTTTGAATAAACATTGTGCTCTTCTTAACTGTCGTTCCATCTCTGACAAAGGCTACTATCTAAACGAACTTATTATTGACAATAACCTGGATATGTTATTCCTTACCGAGACTTGGCAGTCACCAAATGACTATATGCATCTAAACATGCTCAACCCGACTGGATATCATTACCTGTCTAAACCTCGTACAACCGGCAAAGGGGGTGGTCTTGCAGTCATTCATCGTGACTCCATAGATCTTACCCAGCTGAATTTTCACAATACAACAACATTTGAGTATATGGTTTTTAAGATTGGTTTGAAACGTCCTCTTGTAATTTTGTTGATTTATAGACCACCTAAGCAGCAAAATGAATTCTTCTCAGAACTCAGTCAGTTACTAACTTTAGTCAGTGCGGTGTCCTCCCAGGTTATCGTACTTGGTGATTTTAACATCCATGTTGATACTGTCTGTTCTAATACTACCCAACTAATGACTGTACTGGACTGTTTCAGTCTTTTTCAGCACATTAATTTTCCAACTCACTCTCATGGTCATACACTTGATCTGGTCTGTTCATCTGGTTTGAATGATATTTCTGTGAGTGGTCTGGCCATCCCTATCTCTGACCACAAGCTTATTATTTTTGACTTTACATTAACATGTTCAGTTAAATGTACTGATAACATAACTATCTCATATCGTCGTGTAAACGCTGTTGACATCAGTGCTTTCTCTGCTTCTGTTGCTTTCTCTGCTGTTTCTGAAGTCTTAAATTTTACCTGTCCATTTATGATTTATGACATGTACCATTCTGTTATTGCTAATATTCTGGATGAGTATGCTCCAATTAGGACCAGGTCTGTTCCCATGTCACATTCCTCTCCTTGGTTTAATGAAGAGCTTCGTGCTATGAAAGCAAAATGCAGGCAACTTGAACGACGTTTTAGGAAAACTGGTTTAACAGTTCATTACTTGTTTATTTTTTTTTCATTACTGTTTATTCTGATTATATTAAGAACTATAAAACTGCCTTGAATGCAGCCCACTCTGCTTACATCTCCAGCTTCATTAACAAATCAAAAAATAGACCCAAAGCATTATTTAGCATGGTAAACAAACTCACCCAGGCACCAAATCATAGTATCAGCCAACATGACTCTGATGATTTGTGTTCTGCTTTCTTGCACCATTTTCAGGAAAAGTTGGATGTTTTGTGTGGGACCTTTGGTGAGGAGCCACCTGCTTCTAATTGCGAGCAAACTCAGTCTAGTCCATCACTGACTACCTTTTCCTTGACAAATCCATTTCAAATTGCTGAATTACTACAGAAATCGAATCCCTCTTCAAGTCGTTTAGACCCTGCACCTACCTTTCTCCTGAAACATTGTACCCCTGTTATTTCTGCCCCAATCTCCCACCTCATCAATTGTTCTTTTATTTCTTCCATTGTCCCTATTACACTCAAGACTGCCGCTGTTACTCCTATTCTCAAAAAACCAAATCTGGATCCTGTAAATCTATCTAACTATCGTCCAATCTCTAATCTGCCATTTGTATCTAAAATTATGGAAAAGACTGTTGCCTCTCAGCTGCAGTCATTTCTAGCTCACAACAATCTCTTTGATACTTTTCAGTCTGGTTTTCGCTCACAGCACAGTACAGAAACTGCTCTAGTCAAGGTCGTCAATGATCTTTTACTTTCTGGTGATTCAGGTAGTTTGTCAATTCTGGACCTCAGCTTTGCTTTCGATACTGTTTGCCATAGGATATTACTCTCCCGCCTTGCAGAGGCTGGCATCTCAGGTTCTGCATTATCCTGGTTCTCCTCATATCTCACTGATCGGCAATACTTCATCTCACTGCACAATTCCAAATCTCCCACTGTCTCACTCAAACAGGGTGTTCCACAGGGCTCAGTTCTTGGACCTCTATTATTCATACTTTACATTCAGCCTCTTGGTCAAATAATTCGCCGCCATGGTTTTAATTATCACTGTTACGCTGACGACATCCAGATATATACTGCTTGTCAACCAGATTCTACCAGTTCATTGCCTTCCCTATCTCACTGTGTCAGTGAGTTAAAGGACTGGCTACATTCTAATTTTCTTAGCTTGAACTTAAGTAAAACAGAAATTTTAATAACGGGTCCCCCATCTCTAATAAAAAATGAAACTGCTGTTTCTAGCTTTGACCTTGATGCTTTTTCAATTTTTCCATCGGCTACAGTTAGAAACTTAGGTATCATGCTAGACCCGTTAATGGTTTTGGATGACCACATCAGCAAACTTTCCAAAGCTGCTTTTTTTCAGCTACGGCGAATTGCCCAACTTCGTCCTTTCCTGAGTAGAACAGATGCAGAATCATTAGTGCATGCATTTATTACCACCCGCCTTGACTATTGTAATGCTCTTTTTTCTGGTTTACCTGCTCACTCCATCTCTCGTCTGCAGTACATTCAAAATTCTGCTGCTAGACTATTAACTTCCACAAAAAAAACTGCACACATCACCCCTATTTTGTTTAATCTTCACTGGTTGCCTGTATCTATTCGTGTACAATACAAGATCCTTCTGCTTACCTTTAAGGCACTTAAAGGTCTTGCTCCCATCTATCTTTCTGACCTACTCTCTTCTTATATTCCGTCTCGCTCACTTCGGTCTTCTAATTCTGAACTTCTTAGGGTACCTAGGTTCCGCCTATCTTCAATGGGCGGCAGGTCTTTTTCTGTCATGGCACCCAAACTTTGGAATTCACTTCCCCTGGTTCTCAGAACAGTCACCTCTCTCAGTGAATTCAAATCAAAGCTTAAAATGTATCTGTTTAATCAACACTATTACTAAATTGCATTGTGTATTTGTTCCTTTTTGTTTTCTATCTCTATGTCTGTATTTCACAAATTATGTTACATGCAACTGCATTATCTTTTATTACTGAACTGGGTAAATATCCAGTGTCAATTGTCAATTGGTATTGTTCTTTGTTATGAGTATTTGGTGTACCTTGTACAGCGTCCTTGAGCTTGGGAAAGGCGCTATATAAATTAAACATATTATTATTATTATTTATTATATGAAAGAGTGAATTAAAAAGTACAATATTATGCTTTGGAATGTTGTGAAGCAAAGTTTTCTAAAGAAAACACTAATAAAGTACAGACACTTGAAAAGTATTTTCAAAGCAAAGTAAAAACTTTCAGAGTCTGAAATCTAAAAACAATCAGAGAGACAGAGACTTAATAACGTGATTTTGAATATTTTGACTGTTAGAATAACACTTTACAGTAAAGAAACCTTGACCTGAGCTGACCTAACAGTGTTACAGCACTTAATACTATTTATAAATTATAAATAAACTAATACATTTTTAGTTTATTAACATTACTTATTACAGTATCGATTTAGTATTGATACCGAAGTATTACATTCTGGTATCGTACCGAAGTCAAAATTATGGTATCAAGCCATCCCTACTCGATAGGCACTCCGAAGTTCCAAACCAAATCAAATGACCTGTGAACCCACTCCAATGTCCCAAACTAATTTGTGTCTAAAGAATAATAAAATAAATAAATAAAGGTATAAACAATTGATTTAATACTGTAAAACAGTTTGCACTACAAACCAGTGTGTCCATAATTAAGATAAGCAACAAGCAAAACAAGCTCTTTTGGAAAAAAAAAAAACAAGCTCTGCACGCAGATGAGACTGGAAGCCAGACCCATATAATTTACAAATGACCACAACCGCTCTTACTGGAAAAATAAGATGGATACTTTATAACCAGTATCGACATTAGCTAATAGCAAGAGCATAGGTTTGATTTTGACACTGATGGGGACAGCAGACGACACCCACTTACCGCCCAGATATCATCATCAACATTTCTTTTATTTAACCAGGTAAAAACTTTCTGAGATTAAAAATCTCTTTTACAGAAGTGCAAAATTACAAAGTACAAAATGCAGCACAGCATTATCGGGTAAAATCTGTGCTGAGAAACTTCTTCAGTGGCTGCGGCATCATGACAAGCATCGGCATGTTTACATCCTGCCAGGATGGCTTCTAGCGTTTATTTTCTCTGCCGTTTGTAAGCTCTTTCAGTAGCAGTTGTCTAATAAAAACCCCAAAGGCTTCGGGGCTAAAGTGGAGAAAACAAAGACGCTGGACTTTAAGAAGTTTTATTCTTCCACAGGTACATTGCTCCTCTTCTTATCACTAGGAAAAGTAGTGAAGACTTACATCGCTTCTATTCTTGCCCTTCGACTGAAAATTATGACCAAAAGCCGCAAAATGTGGGATTGTATCAGTATTTTATTTTCTGATTTGTTGCAGTAAAAATAGCAACAGGGAGCCAGTAGCTCAAGGAGTACAGCCATTTAACGCCATTGAAATAATGGAGCCCCCCATAGTCCAAAATATGTATAAAACAATGTATATTTTTAAATAACACAAGTCTTTCATATGTTTTCTGCTACATATTTCAGTAAGAGACATCACTTACATCAGGGCTGCCCAACCCTGTTCCTTGAGATCTACCTTCCTGCAGTGTTTAGTTCCAACCCTGATCAAACACACCTGTCTGTAATTATCAAGTGCTACTTCAGATCCTATTTAGTTGGTTCAGTTGTGTTTAATCAGGTTTGGAGCTGAACTCTGCAGGAAGGTAGATCTCCAGGAACAGGGTTGGGTCGCCCGGATTTACGTATATCAAGTCTTACCCAGGGTTCCCTTTAAGACTCCCTTTACAACTCACATAAAACTTATGTTTAAAGTCAACAACACTACAACTTAGATTGTTCAGTTCTTTCATCTGATTAAAGTAAGCATACACATGAATGCCCCAATTGCTGTCAATTCCTCCATTTTCCGTTCAAAACTAGTTTTTCTTATAGTTGCTTGGCTCACTGTTCACAATTGCAAAATTAGGCTGTTTGTGTACTGAGTTAGCGCAGGATGACTCCTGTTTTCTCAGTCGATTATTAACTTGTTGATTTGTGACATTGATGAGAACTTTTTTTTTTAAAGGACTGACTTGAAATGTTATGTAATTAATTGTATTATTTTAAATGCTGTATAAAATTAAACACACTATTAAGTATTCTGGCTCTCAAGAAACAGCAGTTTGTTTAATCAGTTGTTTTATAATTAAAGACTTTATCTGCCTGTCTTTTTTTTCTCTGTCTCATTGTTTTTCAAAGCAATTGTAATACCGAAATATTTGAATGCAAAGTAAGACCACTAAGGTTAATCAAATAAAAAGTCCAGCTCTGATAAATCATGTGATCAGAAATAGTAATTGTGGGTTCAAACACACACTGATCGACAAACACATCTTGACCTGGTCCATGTCCTTGTTAGGACAATGATTGACTGATGAGTAACAGCCCTATGTTGTTTGTTGTACTAAAATGCTTGATTGAAAACGTCTCAAAGTCCCTGCTTGCCAATGCTCTGACATGGAGGTTCACAAAGCAGTTCTTTTACTTTGTCTCTTCCTTTTTACAGGTAAGCCAACAAATATTTATTCATAGCGCTTAATTATAAGGTTATTTCTTCTACCTATAATCTATATAATAGTATTAATTTATCTGTGTTTAACTGATATGATCATATTACCTTCAGGTTTCCTCAGGTGCCACAGCCAAAGCACAGGTAAGAAGGTCTGTTCTTCTGCAAATGTAAAACAAATGTCTTTGAGATCTTTGTATTTTAGAAATATTCTGTAATACAGTTTGGTTGGGGCTTACATGGGCTCTAGTTTAAGAATTTTTGGTCTTGTTGGTTTAGGTAGATACAGTAGCACAGTTCACAATGCCTATTTATCAACACTGATAAATAATGTTTGTGACTTCAAACTCAGCTTATCCTTTTTTCACATCTTTTTGCATTCTTACAGATGTTTTGGAAGCGTATATAAAAACAGATGGGGCCTGGATTGTGAAATTGCCTAAAAGTCAATACACTGTGAAAACAGTGGAAGACTGTGCTGTCAGGTGTAACAAAGAGACTTCCTTTACATGCAGGTACAAGTCAGACCATAAGAAAATTCTATTGTGCTGTACTTGACTGATCTAATGTTAACAGGTGATGTTTTATTCCAATCTATAATTCTAAAATGTATATGTATGTGCTTCACAGGTCCTTTTTGTATATCGAAAAAGATCAGGATTGCGTAACATTACCAGCAAACTCAAAAACCGATCAAATACTGCGAAGAATGAGTGCTGCCCTCTATGAGAAAAAGGGTGAGATTTTATAGCCCACTCTATTTTATTACAGATTTGAAAGTTTATAGCAGATGATGTTATGAAGGATTCCCTAAAAAGTTTTAAATGAACTTTAAGTACATTATGAATTTTAAGAACCTGGCTATGCTTTTTTAAAAGTCTACCTGAGTTAATATATAATCCAGATTTACCAAAGTGTAGTTTGGTCTATGTCAGTAAACAAAAAGGATTATCTAAAAATCTATCGTCCAATGAGGAATAAGTGCAAAGGAATCAAGTACTGTCTAGGTTCATATGTGGGGGGCTTAAAATATGCCTAATGGATATTAAATTCTGTAGATAACTGGTTCACAGCTGGTGCTTCAGGATTTTACATTTAAAATCATGTAGTACCAATATGATCTTTAAAAAGAGATTTATTAATATTGTCAAACTGCGTAAAAACATCTAGAACATTGTATGCGTTTTTGTAATAAAGTCTTGTGCGGTACTTCTTAATTTTTCCACATCACGGAGTCACTATCAATATTTAAATTGCTGTAAATGCAGCTCCTGTTGGATGTAGGGTTGCCAAATCTGTATTTTTCCATGGAATTGGGCTGCTTTTAAACAGTTGCAGCGGGTTGATTTTCTCCCATGGGTTAAAAGTTTGAAATTTTGCATACAGTCCATTTGATTGAAATACTTGTATTGAAACATTTTGCATTCTACATGTGATAAAACTGTGGTAGATATTAGTTTTGAGAAGGATGGCCACTGTGGTAGGAAGCTTTTTAGCTGTGTCAGTGATCAATCTGCATAACGGTGACTGTAAAATATGTAGTTTTGTTATGGATATAATTAACGTACCAGCTTAGAATATTTAAATATGTTGTAATGACTGCACTGAATTCTTTCATACAGAATACTTACTGGAATGTATGAGTGGCATTGGCACGGACTACAGAGGAACAAAATCCAAGACAAAATCAGGGAAAACATGTCAGCGATGGGAGGGAACTTTCCCCCACGTGCCAAAGTATTTGTCTTAATTTGACTTTTTGATTCAATAAAAGAGAAAACAGCTGTATAATATACAAAAAACTACAGTGGTCAACTAATTAAGCAAAACTTTCGACAGCATAACGCCAAAGACACATCCAAAAGCTGACTTGGAGTCAAACTTTTGCCGAAACCCAGATGGAGATCAAGGGGGTCCCTGGTGCTACACCACAGATCCAGGGAAACGATGGGAGAACTGTGATGTCCAAGATTGCACAGGTACATTTAGCAAACAAACTGCTATTAAAATGAATTCAGTAGATTTGCTACTCAGAGTTATGCGATCATAAACAAGAAAATTACTTGTAGGAAATGTCCTTTCACTAACAACTTGGTGCCTTGGACTTGGACTTAAGCCTTTCATGAAAGGATTTAGTTGCTTACTTTCATTCATTCAACACTTTTAAGTAAAGTACAAGGGTGCAAAACACAGTTTGGAATTGACCCTTAATCTTGCTTAAATATCTGCAGAGGAATGTATGCAGTGCAGTGGAGAAAACTACAGAGGCAAGATATCCACCACTGTGAGTGGATTTACTTGCCAGCGCTGGGACTCTCAGAAACCCCACAACCATGGTTACATCCCTTCAGCGTGAGACATTATCCTTTTTAGCACAAATGGGATGTGGTCTATTCTGTGCATATTTTGACTGTGGTCTATCTTTTGCAGCCTTCCTGATAAGTACTTAGAAGAGAACTATTGCAGGAACCCTGATGGAGAGCCCAAGCCCTGGTGCTTTACCACTAGTCCATCTAAACGCTGGGAATCTTGCAGCATACCTCGATGCAGTAAGCAATGTTCTTGTTCATCTGAAACACAATTAATTAGTTAATCATTAACTAGACATTGTTTTCTTCCAGCAACTGAACCACCTACAATTGTACCGGAGCTTACCTGTGCAAGTGGAGAAGGTAGCTCCTATAGGGGCACCATTGCGGTGACATTATCAGGAAAAACTTGCCAGGAATGGGCATCCCAAAGTCCCCACAAGCATTCTAGAACTTCAGAGAACTACCCATGCAAGTACGCATCAACATGATGGGACATTGAGGGACATCAAGGATTTGTTTCAGGTTTTAAACCCTACGCATGGAAAACCATCTTTGTGCAGAGTAACTAATCAAGGTGTTCCGGACTACATGAAAAAACAAAGCAGGGTCAAATCAGAACTCAAGTCTCTCCAGGAGAACTATGGCACACTTGAACTAGAACAGGAGCATTCATTTCTGCTCCTGGAGGGCCACTGTCCTGCAAAGTTTAGCTCCCACCATATTTTAGCCTGAACCAGTTAATCAAGGCCTTCAGGATTACTAGAAACTTCCAGGCAAGTGTGTTGGAGCTAAACACTGCAGGACAGGAGCCTCCAGGACAGGGATAGGCAACGTCGGTCCTGGAGTGCTGATGTCCTGTAGATTTTAGCTCCAACCCTGAAATAATTCATCTGCCTGAAGCCCTAATGAAGACCTTGATTATCTTGTTCAGGTGTGTTTGATTAGGGTTGGAGCTTAACTCTGCAGGACAGCAGCACTCCAGGACCGACGTTGCCTATCTCTGCTCCAGGAGCAGGGTTTGACACAGTTGAAGAACCAAAGGGTTCAGGGTAAAATGATGAAATTGGTCTTGCCCCAGAATGCAACTAAAATTTGTTTCCATCCTAGAGGCCTTGACAAAAACTACTGCAGAAACCCTGATAATGAAAGAAGTCCATGGTGTTACACCACTGATCCTGACACCCGTTGGGAGTACTGCAGTGTACCAAGCTGTGGAGATCAGCCTAGACCTGGTCTGTGTTGAAGGAGCCCTTACAAAACCATCTCATTAAATGTAGATTTTGATGTCTTTTCTTTGTTAATATGGCCCTAGAACTAGTAAAAGAGTCATGTATGACATAAATATGTGATTTGCAGAGGAGCCGGTGATTCCTGTGGGTGATGAATGTTATGAAGGTGATGGAAGCTCCTACCGCGGTGCCATGTCAGAGACTGTTAGTGGAAAGAAATGCCAGTTCTGGACATCCATGGAACCTCATCGACATTCCAAAACACCTCAAAGTTACCCGGCAGCGTAAGACACTGGACCAAATTCCATCATTTTGAACAGTTGTGACCTTTAGATCCACTCATTTCACCTTATGATTTCCATCATGCAGAGATCTGAGGAGGAACTTGTGTAGGAACCCAGATGGTGACCGTGCCCCTTGGTGTTACACGACAGATCCTTCAGTTCGGTGGGAGTACTGCAACATTGAGCGATGTGACAGCAAACCCAGTGTACAGGAACCCCTAACCATTCCAACAGTACCAGTCCAAACATCAGCTCCTCCGAAAACAGGTTCATCTACCTACAAGCTTACAAGTTACATCAAATGTCAAGAGTACCATAGTATTGCCTAGGGGAAGGTGTGAGTTACAATGTGCTTTGATTCTTTTTGCAAGATTGTAAGGTTGGCAGTGGAGCAAGTTACAGAGGTCCCACATCCACTACTATAATGGGAGTGACCTGCCAAGCATGGAGTTCTATGACCCCACATCAGCATGCCAGTTTTACCCCTGAAACACATCCAGACAAGGGTCTAGAGTCGAACGTAGGTCTATGCAGAATTTTAAACATTTTTTGAGGGCAACAACTGAAATTAACACAGTTTTTACTTGGTTACCCTGTTAGCAATGCAGAAACCCAGACAGTGATGTGAATGGACCTTGGTGCTATACAACAGATCGAGATAAGAAGTGGGATTACTGTCAGATCCCAGACTGCGGTAACAATTCTTAGTATTCCTCTTGGGAATGTTTGACTTCAATGGCAAGGGGAATTCCTGAATGCTAATTGCTGATACCGGGGTTTAAATACAAAATATCCTTGCTATGTAAGATACATGACATGCTTGTTCTTACTTTCTAACCAGATGGCCTGAATTGCGGACAACCAGCAACAAAACCCAAGCGGTGCTTTGGGAGGATCGTTGGGGGATGTGTTTCCAAACCACACTCCTGGCCTTGGCAGATCAGTCTTAGGACCAGGTATAAAGGGTTTGCAATTATTTCACTAATTACACAGCCATATTGGAGATATTCTGATGTAAATAACAGCATGGATTGCATGGTTAATGTACTACTGAATACATTGTTCTGCTAATTTAGAGTCATTTAGAGAAGGACTAAGCAGGAAAGTGCACAATATTTTGACAAATTGAAGTTAATAGATGGTAAAGATATGTACAAAAAGTATTAATTAAGATATTAGCCTAATATTTTACCTACCTGACCGGCAATTATAAGAACAAACAATTGTCAAGATTCTTCCCCTGTAAATCCTGGTTCAGTTTGGCCAACCATAAACGGCTTCTTTTCTTAGACAATTTTTTTTGACAATTGTAATTTGTGATAAGGTTTGGTAGTCTATAGTACTCCAAATGTTTACGTTCAGTGCCGCCAATATAGCTGATTAATGACGTGTCGTGAAAACACTCTATACAAATAAACTACCAAAATTTGAGGTTGGAGAAATGCAATTGTAGTTATTAATCATCATTTTCTGTCATACCAGGAGCAAAATTCATTTCTGTGGTGGAACGCTAATTGATGCCCAGTGGGTCTTAACAGCAGCTCACTGCCTAGAGAGGTAAGTGACTAGTTGTTGTTTTTTTTGCAAAAAGGGAAATAAAATGGTATATGATGCAAAAAGGGAATTTTGTCAATATTTAGGAATACAAAAGTGCAGTGCTTCTTACTTTGCTTTTGCTGTGTTTTTCTGTGGACTTCTGAATTGAAGTTAACAACAATGCACTGCACTGCACTAATTCAGTTAAAGTCAAAATTTACATACACCTTGCAGAATCTGCAAAATGTTAATTATTTTACCAAAATCATACAAAATGCATGCTATTTTTCATTTAGTACTGACCTGAATAAGATATATAAAATACATTTACATATACAGTTTACAAACACTGTTTGTTTACGTATACAGTAGTCCACAAGAGAAAATAATTTTTTTGAGATGCATCTTTTCACACTGAGGACAACTGAGGGACTCATTTGCAACTATTATAAAAGGTTCAAACACTCACTGATCCATCAGAAGGAAACACAATGCATTAAGAGATTTTTGAATTTGAAGATCGAGGTAGATTTTACTTATTTTGTCTTCTGGGAAACATGTAAGTGTCTTCTCTAGTGTCTGAAGGGCAGTAGTAAATGAAAAAAAACATGATATTTAAAATACGAAACATTTACACATCTTCATTCGGTTCAAAAGTTTACACCTTGTGGAGCATTAGTGAGCATTTGACCTTTTGCAATTGTTGCATATAGTTGCCCTCAGTTGTCCTCAATGTGAAAAGATGGATCTCAAAATCATACAGGCATTGTTGGAAATGTTTCAAATACACACACACACACACAAAAAAAAATGTGAGGAACCTGAAGGATTTTTCTGAAGAACAGCAGGCAGTTTAACTGTTCAGGAAAAACAATGGACTTATGAACAACTATCACTAAACTAAAACACAGCTGTGGATCATTGAGGTAACAACACAGTATTAAGAAGTGTGTGTATTAATCAAGTGTGTGGTTGTGTGTGTGTGTGCGTGTGTGTGTGTGTGTGTGTGTGTGTGTGTGTGTGAACATTTGAACAGGGTCATTTTTAGAAATCCAACTATTATTTTCTCTTCTAAACATCTTTTAAGGGAAATATCCTTTATAGATCTGTATATAGATCTCAAAGCCCCAAACAGACATGGAATAAAAACCAACCCTTAATGGCCTCTTCATACATCTAAATGTGAACATACCATTATGCAGGTCTGATAGTCCATCTGCCTACAAGATCTTTCTTGGAATCCACACAGAACGTGCAACTGAATCATCAAAACAGGAGCGAGACGTATCTAAGATTATTAAGGGACCAGCTGGAACTGACATAGCTCTTCTTAAGTTGGACAGGTATGTTTCTATTGTCCACCATTCATGTCTGTAACTGGTGCATTGGCACTGCATTTTAGATAACACACTGTGAATCTGGTGAAGTCTGTAACGTTTTAGATGTTTAAATAGAACAGTTAATGCCCCAGCACTGACTGACATGAGTTTTAGGTGGGACTTAAATAGTCACTGTCTTTGCAATTCCAATTGGTGACATTAGACACCCTCTTTTTGCTCCAAACCCATAAGACCTTGGTATTTTAGATGAACTCTGAACATTCTGACCCTGCATAGACAGCAACGCAACTACCACATTTAACATGGACTACTACCTTTTTGGGCCTTGAACATGGTAGTTCCGTTGCTGTCTATGAAGGAACAGATAGCTCTCAGATTTCATCAAAAATATCTTAACTTGTGTTCCAAAGATAAACAAAGGTCTTACAGGTTTGTAAAGACAAGAGGGTGATTAATGACAGAATTAAAATTTTTGGGTTAACTATCCCTTTAAGTATTATTTGACCTTGCTACTTTGTGTTAAATTAAATGCAGTTCTGGCTTTGGAAACTGTACTCTTGTGTAATATATCCTCATTTTATTTATAATGACATTAAGACAGCATGATTGTGTCTGATTTGTAATTGAGTTGATTGTAAAACAACTCATGATTGTATCTGATTTTAGGCCTGCAATGTTAAATGATAAGGTATTGCCTGCTTGCCTACCAGAAAAGGACTACATTGTACCAAGTAATACTGAATGTTATGTAACAGGCTGGGGGGAGACACAGGGTAAGTCACTTTAATGAATACATATAGCCATATGGGTTATTTATTTTTACTTTTTAAACATTTTTGACTTGTATATTTTGACTTGTTTTCAAAGATTTCATACCTTCAAGCCTTTCTGTTTCCTAGGAACTGGTGGAGAAGGTTACTTGAAAGAAACCGGCTTCCCTGTAATTGAAAACAAAGTCTGTAATCGTCTATCATTTTTGAACGGCCGTGTAAAGGAGCATGAGATGTGTGCAGGAAACATAGAAGGTGGAACGGACAGTTGTCAGGTAAGGGGCATGCAGTACAGTCATATTAGGAAAAAATGACTAGATTCAGTGACTTCATTGGCTCAGTTCCAAACCCTAGTAAGCTGCATACCTAGACCATTTGAAGCTAAAGGACATACTATGGATGAAAACTGCTATAATTACTCAATTTTAAAGCATAAATTCAATTTAAACAATAGGTCTACATAATGTCCACGTATGCTGTTCATAGGAGATGTTTTGTATTATTATTTAAACCTATTACTATTAACATTTTTACATAACATTTATTTATTTTATCTCACAAATGCAAGTTTATATCAACTAATTCAGACTTTATAACTCAATTGAACAAAAATAGTGAGTTTTCTGACACAAAAAAACCCATCCCTGTTTTCAGGTCTGTACGACTATGCCACTGATGTCAATTTCGTTGAATAGTTGAATAGTTAAACAAAGACGTTTAATCGGACGTACTATGGTTGAAAACTGCTAAGATTACTCTACTTTTAAAGCATATACATATATATATATATATATTTTTTTTTTTTTTTTTTTTTTTCCGCTGTGAACAGAGCTGTTTTTACTTCCACATGCTTTATTACACAGACAAACAGAAACAAAAACAATACATTAAAGAGAACATTGTCTGCACTTTTTCATTACACTTTTTCCAAATAAAAAAAAAAAACAAAGAAAAAAAAAACAAAGACCAAAGCCAAACAAACATTAAGTAACCCCCAACTCCCCCACCCACAAACCCCTCAGGAGGATTGAAAAGAAGAACAAAAAAAGGTCATTATCTATAATAATAATATAAGAGATATATATAATAATAATTAGTATGTATTCAATTGAGGAAAAAGAAAAGAAAAATGCTTACGTGCAAAACATATATAATATATATTCATAAGTACATGTACATGTATACACACACAACCATGTACATGTGTAAACATATTAATACACTGAAGAAACTCAATCAAAATCTACTGAGGTAAAAGAGTCAAAGAAGTTTAGAATGGGATTCCAAGTTTTGTCAAATTTATCAGCTGAGCCCCGAATAGTGTACTTCAGGTTTCTAGAGAAAGGAATGACATAAGATCTTTTAACCAAGAAGTAGTTGGGGGTGGAGTTGGACACTTCCAATGCAGCAAAATGCATCTTCTAGCAACCAGACAGGTAAATGCAATAACATCTGCTTGTTGTTTTGAGAAAAGAGAAGAAAACATAGACACACCAAAGATGGCAACCATAGGACATGGAGAGAAAGAAATATGTAAAGCCCCTGAAAGAAAGTCAAAGGAGGAAACCCAATATGAGGCCAATTTAGGGCAACTGAAAAACGTATGAACATGATCAGCTGGAGAAAAGGAGCATTTGATACAACAGTCATGTTTCTGGAAACAATTTGTGAAGTCTAGCTTTTAAAGCATAAATTTGATTTTAAACAGTAGGTCTACATTATATTCACATATGCTGTTCACGGGGGGCGTATTGTATTAGCCTAACCCTTAGTAACAACAGCATGAAATATTATTTAAACCTATTACTGTTTACATTTTTACATAACATTTATTTTATCTCACAATTCTGACTTTTTTTTTCTCGCAAATGCAAGTTTATATCTCCTAATTTGAACTTTATAACTCGATTTAACAAAACTAGTGAGTTAATTCTGAGGGAATAAAAGCCAGAAGTGTGATATATAAACTCTGAACCGAGAGGAAAAGAGAGAATGCGAGTTGTTTTCCTCATTAGAGTTGTGAGATATAATCTTGGAATTTCGAAAATAAAGTCAGAATTTTGAAATATAAAATCAAATTTACCTTTTAATCCATGGTTCCATGCAACTGAACCGCCCACAAAAAAAAGGTCATCTCTATTTCAGATCTGGAAGACTTTCCCAATATCTAACGTCAGTTTCGCTAAATAACAGTGCTTATCACTGGGTGACACACTATGTGGAGAACATTTTGAAAATTACATCTAATCAGTATAATCTATAATCTTTAAATCTAAGTATTTTGTGCCGTGTCTGTGTAATTCTCTTGCCGTTAAAACTATCGTTAAAGCACGCAGAAACACCGTCCAACAGCGACACCACCAGGTAAAGTTACAGCGGGAGTCCACATCTTCATCAAGTCCATTGAGTTTGGTGTAAAAATTCACGTGAGAGGAGGCAATGCCTCCATCGTGATATTATTGGATATGACTGGTTATGTTCAGCTCTGATTGTTTCTTCCGATAAATTCTGTCTCTTGTGTTTGTGCACGTTCCGCATTCGCAATTCATTCTGAATGAACAATATAATAGCGTTAATGGGAAGATTAATTATAAGAATTATGTAAACAACTGACAAAAATTAAAATGGCATGAAAACATGATCTGTGGGAGTTTTGAGTTAGTAATCAGCTTAAAAACACTAACTTGATAAGATTCATACTTGTCGGCTTTAATAAATAGAATTGCATTTATGTCACGATTTCTGCAGTTACCCGGATGCGCGGCCCATGTTGGTGATACTCAGATGTAAACAACAGCATAGGTTGCACAGTTTATGTACTAATGAATGTGTTGTTTTGCTAATTTATGCTGTCTAAACCACAGACAAAAATGTGTGGAAGCAGCTAAATCATATAGAGAAAGACTTTGTAAGCAAGAAAGGGCACAATATTTTGACAAACTGAAGTTAATAGGTGGTAAAGATACATACAAGGAGTATTAATTAAGATATTAGCCTAATATTTCACCTACCTGACCAGAAATAAGAACATACACAAAGGTTGTCAAGATTCTTGCCTGGAAATACTGTCAGTTTGACTAACCATCGCCTTTTGTTTCTCGTTTTTTGCATTCTTCTCCTTGATTGTTATAACTTTTGGCAGTCTATAGTACTCCAAATGTTTTCCCAGTCTCACCGATTAGTACAGACCAAAACATGACAAAAACTGACCATTTTCAGCAGCAATAATCAGCAAAATATGTGAGTTTTGTTCGGTTTAGTGGCATTGTTTATGTTCAGTGGCTAATATGAATTTACAGGAAATTTGGTTTTGAGGACTTTTTTTCTCCTCATTTTAGAACACCACTGCAGCAGAGTGACAGGTTTTAATTGAATAACAACCTAAACCGTGACCTATTCTTCACTCTCATTTAGGGTGACAGCGGTGGGCCTCTCGTCTGCTACTCACAGAACACCTTCGTCCTTCAGGGAGTGACATCATGGGGTCTCGGCTGCGCAAATGCCATGAAACCTGGAGTGTACACCCGCGTCTCCAAGTTTGTCAGCTGGATAGAACAAGGCATGAAAGAAAACTGAGAATGGATTAGTCCAAACATAAGCAAATAATGTGTGGAATTTTGGTGTATAACTAAGAATGTAATAATGAAAATGTTATTAATTCACACCCTATTCAGAAGTTCAGTCCACTGTCAGTCTGTAGTTATATGCACATGCCAGATCTGTTCCAATTGAGCCAATTCCAAGTGACCATGTTTAATACAGAACCTTAAAATTCAATAAGATCGAATATACAAATGTTTTCTTACATTAAAGGGGCGGTAAACATCTTTAGAGAAAGTCTCTTTATTTGTGCTCCAGTTTTGCTGTTACAGTAACAATGTTCAAACCCTAGTGAGTGACAGAGTGACAATAACATTTAACACTAGCATGAATAATTTAACCCAACATTTTAAAACATACATAGAGTTATTTGACTTTTTTAAATAAACTTTTTGGTCAAAATTAAAACAATAACCATCTAAGAGACAAAGTACAGTAACTACAGTCAATGACAAATTTCAGTTTGGGAACAATAATTACAGCTCAGAACAATGGTCCTTTTTGGAGTTTTTTTTTTGGGTTAATTACCAAATTAAATTTGTATCTTTAAAGCTAAATAAAAGTTTTAATGGAATGGCAAAACTTGATTAATGAGAAGCGGATTTCAGTTTGTGTATTTGATTAAATCCTCGAAAGAGAAGGGATAAGCAGCATCACTTCATAAAAAAGGAGGTTAAAGTTGATGTTTTCTGTCTCAGCTCAATCAGACTGCTGTAACGTCTTTGTTCGTTGTCACATCAGAGGGCAGCAAATTCTCTAGCTGTTGACTCTTCAGCTGGGTTTCTTTGTTTCTGCATGTACAGTTCACATTTGTGAAGAAAGGTTTAAGGTGACAAAGGTTACCATGGCCAACATGTGCAGTAAAACCTCACCTGTTTGGACATTCGATTTCATCAATGGTTTCTGGAAGAGGCACACCTTTGGTTTCAGGTAACAGCAGAACTAGTCCACCGGCCACAAACGCAAGAGCACCTGTGAGAAAGAACATTCACTTCAACAGCCTCACACTGCAACTAGAACAGTCGACATCACAATATTATGACCAAAGGGTGACCTGTCTTTTATTTCTGAAGATAGGAAATGACAAAAAAGAAAAGCTTTTTAATAGTAGTTTATGTGCAGCAATGGCACCAGGGTTAAGATGTTGCAATAATAGATATTTTGAAATAAACTGCAAGACTGCAACTGATTTTGGAATCGATGTAGAAATGTTGATTGTCAAGGTTTGTATGATTAACATGACCTTACTAGCCCCTGGTGGTAGAGGCTGTAACTACACCATTCAGGAAGCAAGAACCTTATATGAATACATACATGATTAAATAGTATACTAGTATTGATATACCTATACAGTAATACATATTTCACTTTGCAAGTGGCCACTTTTTGCTGATGATTTTTTTTAACAATTATTTTGTTACTTTTTAAACAAATGTAATATATATTATACATTCTATATACTTTTCAAAATATGTAATTTTGTAATATTAAATAATTATTAAGTACATGCTTTTAAAAATATACAGAAAAATGTTTATATAAAAATATATTTAGTACACTTTTCCCAACTTTTTAAAGTAACATAAATCACTTTTTTTTTTTTATAATTATAATTATATATACTTATTTTTGTTGTTGTTGTTGTTGTTGTTTTTGGAATATGTATATTTATTTATATATTCATAAATAGTTTTGACAGAAATTTCTTCAGATTTTTTCCCCCAACATTAAAAATCTCAGATATGTAAAAATGTATACATTTTATATTAATATATTATATATTACTATAATAAACACACTACCAGTCAAATGTTTTTAAACAGTAATGTTTTTAATTTTTTTTTTATTCAAGCCTGCATTTATTTGATCCAAAGTATAGCAAAAACAGTACAATTCTGAAATATTTTTCACCTAATTTAAATAACTGTTTTCTATTGGAATATATTTTTAAATGTAATTAATTCTTGTGATCAAAGCTGAATTTTAGCATCATTACTCTAGTCACATGATCCATCAGAAATCATTCTAATATGCTGATTTGCTGTTCAAGAAATATTATCAATATTTTAAAAAGTTGAGGTTTTTTTTTCAGGATTCATAAATGAAAAGAAAGGTCCAAAGATCTGCATTTATCAGAAATAAAAATATTTTGTAACTTTATACACTATACCATTCAAAAGCTTGGAGTTTCTTTTTGTTTTTTGGAAAGAAATGATAAAAATTAATAGTTTTATTTAGCAAGGATGTTTCAAATTGATCAATAATGATGATACAGATATTTATAAATGTTACTAAAGATCTCTTTCAGATAAATAAAACCTGAAACAAGAAACCTGAAAAAAAAATCTACTCAGCTGTTTTCAACATAATATTAATAATAATGTGTTTTTTTTTTGTTTGTTTGTTTGTTTTTTGAACAGCCAGTCAGAATATTAGAATGGTTTCTGAAGGATCGTGTGACTGGATTATGATGCTAAAAGCTTAGCAATAAATTAACTAAATTAAACTAATAATTTACATTTTAATATATATATATAATAGAGAACAGTTATTTTAAATAGTATAAATATTTCAAAATTGTACTGTTTTTACTGTACTTTGGATCAAATAAATGCAGGCTTAGTGTACAGAAGAAATTTCTTTAAAAATATTAAAATGACTGGTAGTGTATTAATGTATTAAATGTAATGTAGTTATTTCTGCTGCCTCAGGATAGTTTCTAGTGAAGTGTTTGGGACTGTGTGTGTGTACCATCAGCCAATCAGCTGTCAGGATGTAATTTTCCAGCATCTCAAGGTTAATTATTTATGACAACACAGTTCAACTGTATGCAAAATAAAAATTACTGAAAATTTTTTGTACTGAAAATGATGAGAGGTAGTTCTAGCCAGATGACAGCAAGCCTGTAGAGCAGAAACGGTGCTACAATCCCACCAATGTCACACAGCATGGAACAGACGGAAACACACAGATTTCTGACCAAAAAAAAAAAGATAGCATTACTGACCAAAAACAATTATTTACATATAGGCCTATAATGATTCTTGATGTTAATTATTATTTGCATTGCATAATGGAAAAAAAAAAAAAAAACATGGTCATGTTGCATTACAACTTACCTGATAACAGTGGGGTATAGTTCAGTATTCACAAACACGACCATTTCAAAAGCCATAGTGATGCCCAGCCGTCCAACACAAGCAACAGCACTTTTTAACCAGAACATACCTATGGAATAAATAAAATTGACATTAAATATACATATAATCACCTGTTTCCATTCAAATTTAATTATAACTTCAAAATTCGTAACCCACTATCTGGGATGAACGCTGTGATTAAGCAAGCTGACCCTGCCACGATATTCGCAGTTGCAAAAGGAAGCTGTCGACCGATCCGCTCAAATCCTTCTCAGTTTTTTGAATGAAAAAACACATTTCAAATAGATATACTAACATTCAAAATGTTTCTTATTCTCTTCTCAAAAAATACAGTCAAATATGTAATATTCTGAAATATTATTACAATTTAAAATAACAGATTTCTATTTTAACATATTTTAAAATTTAATTTATTCCTGTGATGCAAAGCTGAATTTTCAGCATCATTACTCCAGTCTTCAGTGCCACATGATCCTTTAGAAATCGTTCTAATATGCTGATTTGCTTCTCAAGCAACCTTTCATATTATGATCAATCTTAAAAACATTCCTTATAATTTGATATTATGTGGAAATATAAAGATAATATTATTTTGTGAAAACCCTGACAGATTTTTTCTTAAATCTTACATCTGAACATAATTCAGATGTAAAATAACAGCATTTATTTGAAATATAATTATTTTGTAATTGTAAAATTATAAATGTTACAATAAAGACGTATTGCTTTCTTTGAAAATTAGTGTACTTTAAGGATGTACATGTGACTTCAAAGGTCTGTCTGGGTAAAACACAACAGCATTTGCATCCTAATTTATATTTAATCTATACATTTAATTTACATTTGATAAGAAACAGATAGATAAAGGTGGGTTGGTGGGGATTTTAAAAGGACACAATATTCCAATACAAATTTGCACACAAACATGCAAATAAATCTGGAAAAAGGGATAGTTCACTCAAAAAATAAAAATTCATTAATGTCATTAATTACTCACCCTCATGTCGTTCCAAACCCATAGGACCTTTGTTCATTTTCTGAACACAAACTATGATATTTTTGAAGAAATCTAAGGTTTCTGACCCTGCATAGACAGCAACACAACTGACACATTCAAGGCTTAGAAATGTAGTAAGGATATTGTTAAAATAAAGCTCTGAAAATACTTTTTATGCGTGAAGAAAATGAAAATAACCACTATATTGAATGTATGTTGAAGTTATTTTTGTTTTCTGCACAAGAAGTATTCTCATAGCTTCCTAACATTACAGTTGAACCTCTGATGTCACATGGACATTTTTAACAATGTTCTGACTTGAACATGTCAGTTCTTTTGCTATCTATGCAGGGTCAGAAAGCTCTCGGATTTTATAAAAAATATCTTAATTTGATTACTGAATGAACAATGAACAAAGGTCTCATGGTTTTAGAACAACAAGAGGGTAAGTAATTAATGACAGAATTTTCATTTTTGGGTGAACTAGCCCTTTAAGTGCACATAACTGTAAATACAGGCCCTTACCAATAGTACGTCAGGAAAGGTTAATCAAATAAAAAGTCCAGCTCTGATAAATCATGTGATCAGAAACAGTAATTGTGGGTTCAAACACACTGATGGACAAACACCATCTTGACCTGATCCATGTTCTTGTTAAGACAATGATTGACTGATGAGTGACGGCCCTATGATGTTTGTTGTACTAAAATGCTTGATTGAAAACCTCTCAAAGTCCCTGCTTGTCATGACATGCTGACATGGAGGTTTACAAAGAAGTTCTTTTACTTTGTCTCTTCCTTTTTACAGGTAAGCCAATAAATATTTATTCATAGCACTTAATTATAAGGTTATTTCTTCTACCTATAATCTATATAGTAGTATTAATTTATCTGTGTTTAACTGATATGATCATGTTACCTTCAGTTTTCCTCAGGTGTCACAGCCAAAGCACAGGTAAGAAGGTCTGTTCTTCTGCAAATGTAAAACAAATGTTTTTGAGATCTTTGTATTTTATAAATATTCTGTAATACAGTTTGGTTGGGGCTTACATGAGCTCTAGTTTAAGAATTTTTGGTCTTGTTGTTTTAGGTAGATAGAGTAGCACAGTTCACAGTACTTATGAGTACTTGATCAACATTGATAAATAACGTTTGTGACTTCAAACCCAGCCTTTTTTCACATCGTTTCACATTCTTACAGATGTTTTGGAAGCGTATATAAAAACAGATGGGGCCTGGATTGTGAAATTGCCTAAAAGTCAATACACTGTGAAAACAGTGGAAGACTGTGCCATCGAGTGTAACAACGAGACTTCCTTTACATGCAGGTACAAGTCAGACCATAAGAAAAATCTCAAACTGTATTGTGCTGTACTGATCTAATGTTAGCAGGTGATGATTTATTCCAATCTATAATTCTAAAATGTATATGCATATGCTTCACAGGTCCTTTTTATATAACCAAAAAGATCAGGATTGCGTAACATTACCAGCAAACTCAAAAACCGATCAAATACTGCGAAGAATGAGCACTGCCCTCTATGAGAAAAAGGGTGAGATTTTATAGCTCAGTCTATTTTATTACAGATTTGAAAGTTTATAGCAGATGATGTTATGAAGGATTCCCTAAAATCTTTTAAATGAACTTTAAGTACATTATGAATTTTAAGAACCTGGCTATGCTTTTTTAAAAGTTTACCTGAGTTAATATATAATCCAGAATTACCAAAGTGTAGTTTGGTCCATGTCAGTAAACAAAGAGGATTATCTAAAAATCGTCCAATGAGGGGTTGCTTCTTTTTTAAGTGCAAAGGAATCAAGTACTGCCAAATGTGGGTGGCTTGAAATATGCCTAATGGATATTGAATTCTGTAGATAACTGCTTCTCAGCTGGTGCTTCAGGATTTTACATTTAAAATCATGTAGTACCAATGTGATCATTAAAATGAGATTTATTAATATTGTCAAACTGCATAAGAACATTCAATGTAGAAACCTATAGAGGGTTTGCACTTACGTGATTTGGTCAGTTACATGGATGCACGGCCATATTGGTGATAATCGGATGTAAACAACAGCATGGATTGCATGGTTAATGTACTCCTGAATATGTTGTTCTGATAATTTATCCTTTCGAAACTACGGAAAAATGTGTGGAAGCTGCTAAATCATATAGAGAAGGACTTAGAAAGCTGGGAAGTGCACAATATTTTGACAAACTGAAGTTAATAGGTGGTAAAGATAACTAAATTATAAATATAATAAAGATTATTAAATCACCCAAAATGTGCGCGATTCTGCTTTTGCTTACTCCAGCTGCCATTCATTGTGTGTGTTTTGTATTAAAGCCTTGCTCTGGACTGTTTTCTTAATCCCGCTCCTGCAAATATTCTAATATTGAATGTCATTTTCGCGCTATCAATATTTAAATCGCTTTGGATGCAGCTCCTGTTGGATGTATGGTTGCCAAATCCACGTTTTTTTCCACGGAATTGGGTTGCTTTTAAACTGTTGTGGCGGGTTGAAATTATGCTTACATTCCATTGACTGAAATGCTTGTATTGAAACATTTTGCATTGTACCTTCGATAAAACTGAATTCTTTCATACAGAATACTTACTGGAATGCGTGAATGGCATTGGCACGGACTACAGAGGAACAAAATCCAAGACAAAATCAGGGAAAACATGTCAGCGATGGGAGGAAACTTTCCCCCAGGTGCCAAGGTATTTGTCTTAATTTGACTTTTTGATTCAATAAAAGAGAAAACAGCTGTATGAAATATGAAAAACTACAGTGGTCAGCTAATTCACCATAACTTTTGACAGCATAACGCCAAAGACACATCCAAAAGCTGACTTGGAGTCAAACTTTTGCCGAAACCCAGATGGTGATCAAAGGGGTCCCTGGTGCTACACCACAGATCCAGGGGAACGATGGGAGAACTGCGATATCCAAGACTGCACAGGTACATTTAGCGAACAAACTGCTAAATAGTGGTTAATCATCTCAGATATTAAAATGAATTCAGTAGATTTGCTACTCAGAGTTATGCGATCATAAACAAGAAAATTACTTGTATGAAATGTTGTTTCACTAACAGCTTGGTGCCTTGGACTTGGACTTAAGCCTTTCATGAAAGGATTTAGTTGCTCACTTTCATTCATTCAACACTTTTAAGTAAAGTACAAGGGTGCAAAAGCACAATTTGGAATTGACCTTTAATCTTGCTTAAATATCTGCAGAGGAATGTATGCAGTGCAGTGGAGAAAACTACAGAGGCAAGATATCCACCACTGTGAGTGGATTTACCTGCCAGCGCTGGGACTCTCAGAAACCCCACAACCATGGTTACATCCCATCAGCGTGAGCCATTATACTTTATAGCACAAATGGGATGTGGTCTATTCTGTGCATATTTTGACTGTGGTCTGTCTTTTGCAGCCTTCCTGATAAGTACTTAGAAGAGAACTATTGCAGGAACCCTGATGGAGAGCCCAAGCCCTGGTGCTTTACCACTAGTCCATCTAAACGCTGGGAATCTTGCAACATTCCTCGATGCAGTAAGCAATGTTCTTGTTAATCTGAAACACAAGTAATTAGTTGATCATTAACTAGACATTGTTTTCTTCCAGCAACTGAACCACCTACAATTGTACCGGAGCTTACCTGTGCAAGTGGAGAAGGTAGCTCCTATAGGGGCACCATTGCGGTGACATTATCAGGAAAAACTTGCCAGGAATGGGCATCCCAAAGTCCCCACAAGCATTCTAAAACTTCAGAGAACTACCCATGCAAGTAAGCATCAACATGATGAGAAAATTGAAAATTTTACTTGAAAATTACAGAGCAGGCTCAAAACAGAACTCAAGGCTCTCCAGGATAACTATGGCACACTTGAACTAGAACAGGAGCATTCATTTCTGCTCCTGGAGGGCCACTGTCCTGCAAAGTTTAGCTCCCACCCTATTTTAGCCTGAACCAGTTAATCAAGGCCTTCAGGATTACTAGAAACTTCCAGGCAAGTGTGTTGGAGGTAAACACTGCAGGACAGGAGCCTCCAGGACAGGGATAGGCAACGTCGGTCCTGGAGTGCTGATGTCCTGTAGATTTTAGCTCCAACCCTGAAATAATTCACCTGCCTGAAGCCCTAGTGAAGACCTTGATTAGCTTGTTCAGGTGTGTTTGATTAGGGTTGGAGCTTAACTCTGCAGGACAGTGGCACTTCAGGACCAATGTTGCCTATCTTTGCTCCAGGAGCAGGGTTGGAGACAGTTGAAGAACCAAAGAGACAGACTCTTTGAAGTCTGAATTATTCTTCAGGGTAAAACAATGAAATTGGTCTTGCCTCAGAATGCAACTAAAATTTTTTCCATCCTAGAGGCCTTGAGAAAAACTACTGCAGAAACCCTGATAATGAAAGAAGTCCATGGTGTTACACCACTGATCCTGACACCCGTTGGGAGTACTGCAGTGTACCAAGCTGTGGAGATCAACCTACCCCTGGTTTGTGTTGAAGGAGGCCTTACAAAACCATCTCATTAAATGTAGATTTTGATGTCCTTTCTTTGTTATATGCCCCTAGAACTGGTAAAAGAGTCATGTATGACATAAATATGTGATTTGCAGAGGAGCCGGTGATCACTGTGGGTGATGAATGTTATGAAGGTGACGGAAGCTCCTACCGCGGTGCTATGTCAAAGACTGTTAGTGGAAAGAAATGCCAGTTCTGGACATCCATGGAACCTCATCGACATTCCAAAACACCTCAAAGTTACCCGGCAGCGTAAGACACTGGACCAAATTCCATCATTTTGAACAGTTGTGACCTTTAGATCCACTCATTTCACCTTATGATTTCCTTCATGCAGAGATCTGAGGAGGAACTTGTGTAGGAACCCAGATGGTGACCGTGCCCCTTGGTGTTACACGACAGATCCTTCAGTTCGGTGGGAGTACTGCAACATTGAGCGATGTGACAGCAAACCCAGTGTACAGGAACCCCTAACCATTCCAACAGTACCAGTCCAAACATCAGCTCCTCCGAAAACAGGTTTATCTACCTACAAGCTTACAAGTTACATCAAATGTCAAGAGTACCATTGTATTGCCTAGGGGAAGGTGTGAGTTACAATGTGCTTTGATTCTTTTTGCAAGATTGTAAGGTTGGCAATGGAGCAAGTTACAGAGGTCCCACATCCACTACCATAATGGGAGTGACCTGCCAAGCATGGAGTTCTATGACCCCACATCAGCATGCCAGTTTTACCCCTGAAACACATCCAGACAAGGGTCTAGAGTCGAACGTAGGTCTATGCAGAATTTTAAACATTTTTTGAGGGCAACAACTGAAATTTGAATACAGTTTTTACTTGGTTACCCTGTTAGCAATGCAGAAACCCAGACAGTGATGTGAATGGACCCTGGTGCTATACGACAGATCGAGATAAGAAGTGGGATTACTGTCAGATCCCAGACTGCGGTAAAAATTCTTAATATTCCTCTTGGGAATGTTTCACTTCAATGGCAAGGGGAATTCCTGAATGCTAATTGCTGATACCGGGGTTTAAATACAAAATATCCTTGCTATGTAAGATACATGACATGCTCATTCTTACTTTCTAACCAGATGGCCTGAATTGCGGACAACCAGCAACAAAACCTAAGCAGTGCTTTTGGAAGATAGCTGGCGGATGTATTTCCAAACCACACTCCTGGCCTTGGCAGATCAGTCTTAGGACCAGGTATAAAGGGTTTGCACTCATGTCACAGTTTGTGCGGCCACATTGGAAATACTCAGATGTAAACAACAGCATGGATTGCATGGTTAATGTACTACTGAATATGTTGTTCTGCTAATTTATGCTGTATAAAAAAAAACATGTGGAAGCTACTAAGTCATATAGAGAAGGACTTAGTAAGCAGGAATAGGCACAATATTTTGACAAAATGAAGTTAATAGATGGTAAAGATATGTACAAACAGTATTAATTAAGATATTAGCCAAATATTTCACCTATCTGACCAGAAGTAAGAACAAACAATTGTCAAGATTCTTACCCTGGAAAACTTGGTTCAATTTGGCCAACCATAAACGGCTTCCTTTCTTAAACAATTTTTTTTGACAATTTTAATTTGTGATAAGGTTTGGTAGTCTATAGTACTCCAAATGTTAACATTCAGTGCCGCCAATATAGCTGATTAATGACGTGTCACAAAAACACTGTATACAAAATAAACTACCAAAACTTAAAGTTGGAGAAATGAAATTGTAGTTATTAATCATCATTTTCTGCCAATCCAGAAGCAAAATTCATTTTTGTGGTGGAACACTAATTGATGCCCAGTGGGTCTTAACAGCAGCAAACTGCCTAGAGAGGTAAGTTACTTTTTTCTTTTTCTTTTTTCTTTTCACAAAAAGGCAAATAAAAGGGTTATATGATGCAAAAAGGGAATTTTGTCAGTATTTAGGAGTACAAAAGTGCAGTGGTTCTCACTTTTCTCCTGGGAATCCACAACCCTGTACATTTTGTTTGTCTGTGGACTTCTGAATTGAAGTTAACAACCATGCACTGCACTAATACAGTGCAACTCAAAAGTTTACATACAGAATCTGCAAAATGTTAATTATTTTATCAACATCATGCAAGTACCTTCCCTAGCTTCTGAAGTTTAGTACTAAATGAAAAAAAAAAGATATTTAGGCAAAATAAGAAAAATGTACACATCTTCATTCTGTTAAAATGTTTACACCCTTTTTTAAGATTTATTTTTGGCCTTTTTATGATAGGACAGATCATAGCTGACAGGAAGCAAAGTGGGAGAGAGAGAATGGGGTAGGGTCATGAAAGGTCCTCGAGCCGGGATTCAAAATTGGGACACCTGTAACGCAATGACACTGTATGTTGGCGCACTGCCCACAAGGCTATCGGCACCGACAAGTGTTTACAACCTTGACTCTTAATGCATTGTGTTTTCTTCTGAAGCATCAGTGACCATTTGAACATTCTGTAGTAGTTGCATATGAGTCCCTCAGTTGTCCTCAGTGTGAAAAGATGGATCTCAAAATCATACAGGAATTGTTGGAAAGGGTTAAAAAAAAATAAAAAATGTGGGACCTGAAGGATTTTTCTGAAGAATAGCAGGCAGTTTAACTGTTCAGGGCAAACAAGGGACTTATGAACAACTATCACTACACACACAAAAAAAACAAAACAAAACACGCAGCTGTGGATCATTCCGGTCACAACAAAGTATGAAGAAAGTGAGTGTGTGTGTGTGTGTGTGTGTGTGTGTGTGTGTGTGTGTGTGTGTGTGTAAACGTTTGAACAGGGTCATTTTTATAAATTCAACTGTTTTTTTCTCTTCTAAACATCTTTTAAGGGAAATATCTTATTTAGGTCAGTACTGAATAACAAAAAAACATTTTGTATGATCCCTCCTATTTTGGGAAAATAATTCACATTTAGCAGTTTCTTCAAGGTGCATGTAAATGTTTGACCTCAAAGCCCCAAAAAGACATGGAATATATATATAAAAAAATAAAAAAACATAATGGGCTCTTCATACATCTAAATGTGAACGTACCATTATGCAGGTCTGATAGTCCATCCGCCTACAAGATCTTTCTTGGAATCCACAAAGAACGTGCAACTGAACCATCAAAACAGGAGCGAGACGTATCTAAGATTATTAAGGGACCTGCTGGAACTGACATAGCTCTTCTCAAGTTGGACAGGTAAATTTCTATTGTCCACTGTTCATGTCTGTAACTGGTTCATTGGCATTGCATTTCAAATAACATACTGTGAATATGAAGTCTGTAACTTTTTATGTTTAAATACAACAGTTAATTCCCCAGTACTGACTGACATGAGTTTTAGGCGGGACTTAAATAGTCAGTCTTTGCAATTGGTGACACTAGACAACCCGTAAGACCTTTGTATTTTAGATAAACTCTGAGAACTTTCTGACCCTGCATAGACAGCAACAAAACTACCATGTTTAACATGGACTGCCAACTTTCTGGGCCTTGAACATGGTAGTTCCGTTGCTGTCTATGAAGGGACAGATAGCTCTCAGATTTCATCAAAAATATCTTAACTTGTGTCCCGAAGATAAACAAACAAAGGTCTTACAGGTCTGAAAAGACAAGAGAGTGAGGAATTAATGACATTTAATTTCTGGGTTAATTATCTTTTTAAGTATTATTTAACCTTGCTACTTTGTGTTAAATTAAATGCAGTTCTGGCTTTGGAAACTGTACTCTTGTGTAATATAACCTCATTTTATTTTTAATGACATTAAGACAGCATGATTGTGTCTGATTTGTAATTGAGTTGATTGTAAAACAACTCATGATTGTATCCGATTTTAGGCCTGCAATGTTAAACGATAAGGTATCGCCTGCTTGCCTACCAGAAAAGGACTACATTGTACCAAGTAATACTGAATGTTTTGTAACAGGCTGGGGGGAGACACAGGGTAAGTCACTTTAATGAATACATATAGTCATATGGGTTATTTATCTTTACTTTTTAACATTTCCAGCCTTTCTGTTTCCTAGGAACTGGTGGAGAAGGTTACTTGAAAGAAACCAGCTTCCCTGTAATTGAAAACAAAGTCTGTAATCGTCTATCATTTTTGAACGGTCGTGTAAAGGAGCATGAGATGTGTGCAGGAAACATAGAAGGTGGAGCGGACAGTTGTCAGGTAAGGGGGCATGCAGTACAGTCATATTAGGAAAAAAAATGACTAGATTCAGTGACTTCATTGGCTCAGTTCCAAACCCTAGTTAGCTGCATACCTAGACCATCTGAAGCTAAACTGTAACAAACTGGGCTGAGACGAGTGGATCCATTCGCAAGACTATAATAGATTATAATAGCTTATAGTGAAACAGGCGAGGTCAAACACAGCAGACGGGTGCAACACAGGTAATCCAAAAGGGTAGTCAGTCCGAGCAGAATAGTCGCAAGGGGCACAAGCAAACAATCATAAAACAAGGAACAGGCGAGGGTCAAAGGCGGCTGGAGAACAATCACAGGAACCACGAACAAGGGGAGTCAACAATGGGACAACAAACATGGAGAAAACGCTCGGAATTGCCAGTAGTTACTAAACAAGACTTTGCGAGGAAACAGTGAACAAACCGGGCTATTTACACTGTGTGAGTGTAATGAGCAAGATGGCTGAATAGGGTGAGAGGTGAAAGGTAACAGGAAGTCTATGAGAACGGGGTTATGGGAAATGTAGTGAGTTAATAGTCCATAGTGAAATGAAGGCTCCCTCTAGGGCCAGTTCATGACAGAGTGCCGAAGTGGCAGCAAAGCAACAGAGCTGCCTGATATGCTCAGAAAACCACCAAGACGGAGCAGACATACTCTTGAGCGGAGTCGGCAAAGCGGACAGCCCCCAGGGCGGATCAGGTGAATCAGATATCCTCCAGGGTGGAGCAGGCGAATCGGACACCCACCAGGGCGGAGCAGATGCCCTCCAGGGCAGATCAGGCGAATCAGACGCCCTCCGCGGCGGATCAGGCGAATCAGGCAAATCAGACGCCCTCCGGGGCAAATCAGGTGGGGCAGGCAGAACGGGAACCCTCCAGGGCGGAGCAGGAGAGACAAGCACCCTCCAGGGTGGAGCAGACGAATCAGACGCCCTCCAGGGCAGATCAGGCGTAGCAGGCACCCTCCAGGGTGGCACGGAAGCCCCCCAGGGCAGAGCAGGCAGGACAGGACCCCTCCAGGGCGGAGCGGAATCCCCCCAGGGTGGAGCAGACAGGTCAGGAACCCTATAGGGCAGAGCGGAAACCCCCAGAGCGGGGCAGACAGGACAGGAGCCCTCCAGGGCGGAGCGGAATCCCCCCAAGGCGGAGCAAACAGGACAGGGACCCTCCAGGGTGGAACGGGATCCCCCCAGGGCGGAGCAGACAGGACTGTAACACAGAACAGAGACAAACAGAGAGAGAGAGAGAGAGAGAGAGAGAAAGCTCGGATACTGAGGATTTTTCAGAGTATGATCATCTAACGGCAGCCCTGCCAGTGGCCATTAAAGGGATAGTTCACTTTGAAATTAATTTTTGATATGTTTTAGCTTACCCCAAGTGTAGGTGTCTTTGTTTCCGCAGTAGTTCCAATTTTGATATTTTTAGGTCCAACCGTTCTTGTCTTGTCAGTCATATAATGCATGCCTATGGTCACTTTCTAATAGAAAACGCACAGATTCAAATTAAACAGTCCAAATAAAACAATTCCGTTGATGGCCTAAGACACGAAACGAGCGGTTTTTGTGAGAAAACAAACTGTTTTTATATCGTTTTTTACCTCTTGTATACAACTATGTCCAGATTGATGTGCACACGCGTCTTGGTGTGTGACCGCGGGTTCTGGCTTAGTGTGCGCGGGCGCGAATCACGCAAAGCGCCGGAAGTAAACTCGCGCAAAGCGCCGGATGTAAACTCGTGCAAAGCGGCGGATGTAAACTCACGCAAAGCGCCGGATGTAAACTCGCGCGCGGCCACGTCACAGAACAGAGATTGTAGGTAAGACGGCTAACAAAAATGATACTAGTTTGCGCTTATCCGGGATGTTTAAACCGACGAAAAAAAAAAAAAAAATTACGTATGCTCGCGCGATCGAGTTTACTTCCGGCGTTTTGCGCGAGTTTACTTCCGGTGCTTTGCGCGATTCGCGCCCGCGCACACTAAGCCAGAACCCGCGGTCACACACCAAGACGCGTGTGCACATCAATCTGGACATAGTTGTATACAAGAGGTAAAAAAAACACGATATAAAAACAGTTTGTTTTCTCACAAAAACCGCTCGTTTCGTGTCTTAGGCCATCAACGTTTACTTACGATGTGGAATTGTTTCATTTGGACTGTTTAATTTGAATCTGTGCATTTTCTTTTAGAAAGTGACCATAGGCATGCATTATATGACTGACAGACAAGAACGGTTGGACCTAAAAATATCAAAATTGGAACTACTGCGGAAACAAAGACACCTATATCTCGAATGCACTTGGGGTAAGCTAAAACATATCAAAAGTTAATTTCAAAGTGAACTATCCCTTTAATAAAGTCCCTGTTCCCTCTGCATGCTCCCATGGGCTTATATCTAGTCTGGGGGATCAGATGAATCAGACACCCTCCAGGGCGGATCAGGCGAATCAGACTCCCTCCAGGGCAGATCAGACAGGACAGGAACCCTCCAGGGTGGCACGGAAGCCCCCCAGGGCAGAGCAGGCAGGACAGGACCTGGGTTGATTGAACCCCCGGCATACAGAAGGCCTCTGTGGCCGAATTAGTGCCGGGTGAGGGCTCTCTGGAGTGGCGTGGGTTGCTGGGCGCTACCTCCGTGCAAGGAGCAGGTGCAGTGCTGCCGACAGCAGCCCCCTCCGTTACCCAAGAGGAGGCCAAAGAAGGCAGCACTGTAAACTCTCAGCCACTCTCCGTTAGCGGCCCCCTCCGTTACCCAAGAGGAGGCAGAAGAAGGCAGCACTGCCCCCAGGGGTTCCGCAGGATGAACTGCCATCCCTGGAGACTCAATGGAGGTGTACGCGGCCCAAACAACCCACAGCGCAACTCTAACGAGGAGTGCAGCTTCTGATAAAGCTGGTTTGGGTTGAGTGGCTGAGAGTTTACTTGGCTCAGGAACAGTGGCTCTGGTTTGACTTGGCTCAGGAAAAATGACAGTGAGATTTCTTGGAGCAGCAGCGACAGGGCTTGACTCGGGAGGCGGAGCAGCTGCAACGGGGCTTGACTCGGGAGGCGGAGCATCTGCGACGGGGCTTGACCTGGGAGGCAGAGCAGCTGCGACGGGGCTTGACTCTGAGGGAGGAGCTACGGCGGCCATCTTGTCAAATTTGGGAGACTGGGCAGACTGAATTCTGGCAAGCACAGACCTGACTGACTGTATTGGTGGATCCCCCAGACTAGATATAAGCCCATGGGAGCATGCAGAGGGAATAGGGACTTTATTAATGGCCACTGGCAGGGCTGCCGTTAGATGATCATACTCTGAAAAATCCTCAGTATCTAACAAACCCCCGCACCACAAGGCATAATCAATAAAGTCTGAGAAACATGAGCGTGGGCCTTCATATTCCTCCAAAGGCATACCTGCTTCTTTGAGTTGGCGAAGCTGGTTGAAAGGGTCCATGGTTGAGCTGGGGAAAATAAAGTCGCTGGATCCGGTTGTGGCGAAGTCTTCTGTAACAAACTGGGCTGAGACGAGTTGATCCATTCGCAAGACTTTATTATAATAGCTCATAGTGAAACAGGCGAGGTCAAACACAGCAGACGGGTGCAACACAGGTAATCCAAAAGGGTAGTAGTAGTAGTCAGTAGTAGAATAGTCGCAAAGGGCACAAGCAAACAATCATAAAACAAGGAACAGGCGAGGGTCAAAGGCGGCCGGAGAACAATCACAGGAACCAGGAACAAGGGGAGTCAACAACGGGAAAACAAACACGGGAGAAAACGCTCCAAATTGCCAGTAGTTACTAAACAAGACTTTGCGAGGAAACAGTGAACAAACCGGGCTATTTATACTGTGTGAGTGTAATGAGCAAGATGGCTGACTAGGGTGAGAGGTGAAAGGTAACAGGAAGTCCATGAGAACGGGGCTATGGGAAATGTAGTGAGTTAATAGTCCATAGTGAAATGAAGGCCTATCTTTTTAGCGGTCTTGGTCCGCTTGTTTGGTGCGCACCAGGGTCCGGATGGCAGCGTTCACACTTACTCAAACGAACCGCACTATCAGAGCAATCGCACCAGGGTTCGTTTTAATCGAACCAAACATGACAAGTGTGAACGCACCCTAAAAAGATAGGTCTCGGTCCGCTTCCAAACGAACTCTGGTGCGGTTCGAATGATATATGAACGCAACACGGACCAAATAATTCTAAACGAACCAAAACCAGGAAGTAATGACAAACTCCCGGGTTTTCTGCAACCATGCTGCGCACGCAGAAACACTGTCCAACAGTGACACCACCAGGTAAAGTTACAGCGGGAGTCCACATCTTCATCGAGTCCATTGAGTTTGGTGTAAAAATTCACGTGAGAGGAGCAATGCCTCCATCACGATATGATTGGATATGACTGGTTATGTTCGGCTCTGATTGGTTCTTCCGATAAATCCATTCTCTTGTGTTTTTGCACGTTCCGCGTTCGCAATTAATTCTGAATGAGCAATATAATAGCGTTAATGGGAAGATTAATTATAAGAATTATGTAAACAACTCACAGAAATTAAAATGGCACGAAAACATGAACTGTCAGAGTTTTAAGCAGTGTACTATAAAGTACCTGAAAGCCATACTTAAGTAAAAGCACAATATCTTACCAGAAAATGACTTTGGTTTAGAATATTACTTGAGTAAAAGTCTTAAAGTATGTGATATTTATTGTACTTAATTACAAAAAGTATTTGTTTTGTAGTAAACGTACTTCAGTATTGAAAGTAAAAGCACAAGTAAATGCAAAATAGAAAAGAAGCAAATAAATATATATAAAATGTTCATACAAAGCTTGAGTAGCGAAATTGTGTTCTGTTTTAACTCCTCCTTACATTTTGTATTTTTGGGTAAGAATAAGAAGCACTTCATCCGGTAGCCTACTTAGTGTCTTTCATTTCAACATAAGAAAACATTTCTGGAATCTGCATTTGAAATAGCATTTATATGTATAGGGGGGACATTAATACATTTAAACGGCAGTTGCAGATTCATTAGCGTAATGTTTACTTAAAACGTTAAATACTGATATTTTAAATAATTTAAGACATGAAAACGAGTTGAAATGTGAAATTAAAACCGCCAGTGGGTGGCACACGTGAGTGAGTTACTGAGATTCAACCGATTCATTCAAACTGCTGAACTATTCAGTAAAAGCATCTGACTGTGTTAGTGAGCGAATCAGTGAATCATTTTCATCAACCAATTTGTTCAAAACGCTAATTCATCATTCAAGTAAATACCGTCCATTGCCCAGAGACGAAAAGCAGTGCTGCGATCTTTGTTTGGAACTATTTTCGTTGGCAAAATTGAGCAAAAACAAGCAATATTATGTCTAAAACGTAAGTCACTTTTACTTTACTGAACTTGTATAATATTATTATTAAATGTGTTATCATGATAAAAACGGTACTCTTTGTGGGATATAGATCAAGTTAATTAGATCAAATTATAGCAATATAAAATACAGAAGCATTTTGTCGTCTACAATTTAGAAAGTAGACTTGAGTTTTTTGTGTGATTTGGTGATATAGCCTATTTGATAATGTAAAATCGCACGTTATTACAACAAAACTTACCACATTGTCGCATAAAATACCGCACACCCCAGGCTCCACTTGAGTGGAAAATGAATCATCCGCGGTTGTGCGAGCACTTGTTTGTCTAACTTGCGAGCGCCAGACCACTGATTCGTCAAACCTGCTTTCCTGCAGTCAGTGTTCTTCTGACTATTTTGTAGTAAGTAACGAATATGCTTTAGGGAAATGTATCGGAGTAAAAGTATACATTTTAATTAGGAAATGTAGTGGAAAAGTAGGCTGAATTATAAAAACTCAAGTAAAATACAGATACTGCCAAAAAATAGGCCCTACTTAAAAAGTAAAAAGTACTGTAACGAAGTATTACTTTGTTACATTACACCACTGGTTTTAAGTTAGTAATCAGCTTAAAAATAGCTTAAAAATACTTGATGAGATTCATACTTCTCGGCTTTAAAGGGTTACCCCACCCCAAAATTAAAATTTTGTCATTAATCACTTACCCCCATGTTGTTCCAAACCCGTAAAAGGTTCGAACTTCATCGGAACATAATTTAAGATATTTTGGATGAAATCCGGTAGCTTTTTGACTGTCCCATTGACTGCCAAGGCCCAGAAACATATGAAAGACATTGTCAAAATAGTCAATCTGCTATCAGTGGTTCAACCATAATTTTACGTAGCTACAAGAATACTTTTTGTACGCAAAGAAAACAAAAATAATGACTTTAGTCAACAATTTGTCTCCTCTATGTCACCGTGGTGCCATATTGGAAAGTATCCACTGGACGTAAACAGCGTACGCCAGAGGTCTTCAACCCTGTGCCTGGGGACCCACTATCCTGAAGAGTTTAGCTACAACCCTAATCAAACACATCTGAAGCGGCCAATCAAGCTCAAGACTGCTTGAAAATTGCAGGCAGGTGTGCTGAAGGCGGTTGGAAATAAACTTTCCAGGAGAGTGGGTCCCCAGGAGCAGGGTTGAAGACGTACGCTGTTCTGTGTCAGCCACAACACACTGTGACCTATTTTTCACTCTCATTTAGGGTGACAGCGGTGGGCCTCTCGTCTGCTACTCACAGAACGCCTTTGTCCTTCAGGGAGTGACATCATGGGGTCTCGGCTGCGCAAATGCCATGAAACCTGGAGTGTACATCCGCGTCTCCAAGTTTGTCAGCTGGATAGAACAAGGCATGAAAGAAAACTGAGAATGGATTGGTCCAAACATAAGCAAATAATGTGTGAAATTTTAGTGTATAACTAAGAATGTAATAATGAAAATGTTATTAATTCACACCCTATTCAGAAGTTCAGTCCACTGTCAGTCTGTAGTTATATGCACATGCCAGATCTGTTCCAATTGAGCCAATTCCAAGTGACCATGTTTAATACAAAACTTTAAAATGCAATAAGATCGAATATACAAATGTTTTCCTACATTAAAGGGGCGGTAAACATCTTTAATGAAAGTCTCTTTATTTGTGCTCCAGTTTTGCTGTTACAGTAACAATGTTCAAACCCTAGTGAGTGACAGAACAAATAAGTACAATAACATTTAACACTAGCATGAATAATTTAACCCAACATTTTAAAACATACATAGAGTTATTTGACTTTTTTTTAAATAAACTTTTTGGTCAAAATTAAAACAATAACTATCTAAGAGACAAAATACAGTAACTACAGTCAATGACAAATTTCAGTTTGGGAACAATAATTACAGCTCAGAACAATGGTCCTTTTTTTGGCTTAATTACCAAATCAAACTCATATTTTTAAAGCTAAATAAAAGTTTTATTGGAATGGCAAAACTTGATTAATGAGAAGCGGATTTCAGTTTGTGTATTTGATTAAATCCTCAAAAGAGAAGGGATAAGCAGCATCACTTCATAAAAAAGGAGGTTAAAGTTGATGTTTTCAGTCTCAGCTCAATCAGACTGCTGTAACGTCTTTGTTCTTTGTCACATCAGAGGGCAGCAAATTCTCTAGCTGTTGACTCTTCAGCTGGGTTTCTCTGTTTCTGCATGTACAGTTCACATTCGTGAAGAAAGGTTTAAGGTGACAAACGTTACCATGGCCAACATGTGCAGTAAAACCTCACCTGTTTGGACATTCGATGTCATCAATGGTTTCTGGAAGAGGCACGCCTTTGGTTTCAGGTAACAGCAGAACTAGTCCACCAGCCACAAACGCAAGAGCACCTGTGAGAGAGAACATTCACTTCAACAGCCTCACACTGCAACTAGAACAGTCGACATCACAATATTATGACCAAAGGGTGACCTGTCTTTTATTTCTGAAGATAGGAAATGACAAAAAAGAAAAGCTTTTTAATAGTAGTTTATGTGCAGCAATGGCACCAGGGTTAAGATGTTGCAATAATAGATATTTTGAAATAAACTGCAAGACTGCAACTGATTTTGACTGGAATCGATGTAGAAATGTTGATTTGATGGGTCAAGGTTTGTATGATTAACATGACCTTACTAGCCCCTGGTGGTAGAGGCTGTAACTACACCATTCAGGAAGCAAGAACCTTATATGAATACATACATGATTAAATAGCATACTAGTATTGATATACAGTAATGCATATTTCACTTTGCAAGTGGCCACTTTTTGCTGATGATTTTTTCAGAAGAATTTTTAGTTACTTTTTAAACAAGTAAGAAATCACAGCTTTAATATATATTATACATTCTATATACTTTTAAAAAATATATAATTTTATAATATTAAATATTAAAGTACATGCTTTTAAACATATACAGAAAAATATAAACAAAAATGCATTCAGTACACTTTTCCCAACTTTTTAAAGTAACATAAATCATAAATTCATTTTTTGTTATGTGTTTGAAATATGTATATTTATTTATTTATTTATTTATTTATTAATAGTTTTGACACCATCTTTTTAATGTTCAAGAAATATTATCAATATTTTTAAAAAAAGTTGAGTACTTTTTTGCAGGATTCTTTAAAGAAAAGAAAGATCCAAAGATCATTTATCAGAAATAAAAATATTATTTCTGTAACTTCATACACTATAATATTCAAAAGCTTGGAGTCAGTATAATTTTGTTTTTGTTTTTTGCAAAGGATGTTTTAAATTGATCAAAAATGATGAAGATATTTATAATGTTACTAAAGATCTCTTTCAGATAAATGAAACAAGAAACGTTTTTTTGAACAGCCAATCTGAAGGATCATGTGACTGGATTATGAGGTTATAAGCTTTGAAATCACAGGAATAAATTACATTTTAATATATATTTAAATAGAGAACAGTTATTTTAAATACTATAAATATTTCACAATTTTACTGTTTTTACTCTACTTTGGATCAAATAAATGCAAGTACAGAAGAAACTTCTTTTAAAAAAAAAATACTGGTAGTGTATATTAATACATTAAATGTAATGTTATTTCTGCTGCCTCAGGATAGTTTCTAGTGAAGTGTTTGGGACTGTGTGTGTGCCATCAGCTACTCAGCTGTCAGGATGTCATTTTCCAGCATCTCGAGGTTAATTATTTATGACAACACAGTTCAACAGTATGCAAAATAAAAATTTGTTTTTGTACCGAAAATGATGAGAGGTAGTTCTAGCCAGATGACAGCAAGCCTGTAGAGCAGGAACGGTGCTACAATTCCGCCAATGTCACACAGCGTGGAGCAGACAGAAACACCCAGATTTCTGAGCAATAAATAAATAAATAAAGAAAGAAATAAGATAGCATTACTGACCAACCTGACCAAAAACAATCATTTACATATAGAAGGCCTATAATGATTCTTGACGTTAATTATTATTTGCATTGCATAACAAAAAAAAAACATGGTCACGTTGCATTATAACTTACCTGATAACAGTGGGGTATAGTTCAGTATTCACAAACACTACCATTTCAAAAGCCATAGTGATGCCCAGCCGTCCAACACAAGCAACAGCACTTTTTAACCAGAACATACCTATGGAAGAAATAAAATTGACATTTAACGTACATGTAATCACCTGTTTCCATTCAAATATAATTATAACTTCAAATGGTAACCCACTGTCTGGGATGAACGCTGTGATTAAGCAGGCCGCCCCTGCCACGATATTCGCAGTTGCAAAGGGAAGCCGTCGACCGATCCGCTCAATAGTGATGAGGATGAGAAAAGCTGCTGGCAATTCCACGATTGCAGATATGAGGAAGTCCACATACACGTTTCCTCCGAGGATTCCGAGCCTCATAATCAGACCCTGGTAAACCACAGCACTGGTAAACCTGGCAATATAACGGACAGGTTACAGACGTGTAGCTTACTCGCCGCACTACATCTAAAGTGGTGTTTATTATCATCTGACATACCAGTTGAAGCTCAGGATAAATGTGTATTTTCTTAATTTGGAAGTCTTGAACAGGTCCATGAAAGATGCAGTCGAGGTTGAGTCTGTGTTTTCATCAGTCAGGGTCTGATAGATGAATTTAGATGTTTAAGAGACACTTCAGTGTTATTGTATGCTCATTGCTATAATGTAAACTCTGTACCTCAATAATTTTGGACAGGGTTTTTTTGTTCTCCTTCGCTATTGCTTTTGTGATCTCCAGTGCTTCGTTTCTCTTGTTTTGGCTCAGGAGCCATCTTGGTGATTCAGGGATAAACCTAAAATTCGTAGTGAAATTCATTTACATAGCTACACTTATCCAACAAAGTGTCACTCAATCAAAAGTTTACAAAAAAACTTAACTACATTGTAAAAAACATTTTCTTGAGTCAACTTAAAATAATTTACCTGGCTGCCTTAAAATTTTAAGCTCAGTTAACTTGTATGTTACATTTTACTAAGTGACAACTTAGATATTTGAGTCGATTCAACTTACAATTTTAAGGCAGCCGAGTAACAAACACAGCTGTTAAGTTTAACAAACAAATTTTTAGTTTAGTCAACTCAATTATCGAAGTCTTCACTTAGTACAGCTTAACATTTCAACTTGAATAAACTTATTTGAGTTGACTGAAACTTAAAACTTTAAGGCACCAGGGTAACAAATTAAATTAAGTTGCCTCAACAAATTGTGTTTTTTGTTTTTTACGGTGTACACATAAATATCCTAAACTAATTTACTCCCTCGCTAAGATTGTTCTTTGGAGAGGTTTTGGAGGTTTGGAGAGAATAATGACAATGTTAAAACATTATAATGTTGATTTGATAAAGAGTTCATTATCTGCAAATATGCATTTAAATTATGTGAACATATTAACAAAAAATGAATTTGATGACGCAGAGGGAAGGAGTTTGGGGAGTGAATTTCGAGGGGGGACGGCGTTTCAGTTCCAACTTCCAACTGGTTAGTTTTATTTGGAAATTAAAGTGATTTCTATATTTTATCCATTTAAAACACTACGAAAGCGATCCCAGTTCTGCACATAATGTAGCACAATGTAGACTAAAAACTTAAATGAATATTTGTCTATGTACCCTCCACCACCACCCACCACTTCATTAACAGCTGATGATTTTGCAAAATTCTTCACAGACAAAACTAGAACAATCAGCAGTCAATTCTCAGCCCCTCACACACATGACCTACATCCAACCACACCCACTTCTAACACTCTCACTTTCTCCTTTTGTCCCCTCACTGAGGCTGAAGTATCAAAACTTCTCCTCTCCAGCCACCCCACAACATGCCACTAGATCCCATCCCATCACACCTTCTTCAAGCAATCTCTCCTACTCTCTTACCAGCACTCACACACAACATCAATACATCTCTCCTCACATTCTATTCTGTGGCGTGCAAAGGTGAAATGTTGTTGCTGATTTCATTTGACTGGCAACTTATTCTTCTTGATTGATTGTATTATTTTTAAATAAATGTATTGTTTAATTAAAATTGTTGAAAAAAATATAAATCTAAATTTGTTGGTCACAAATGATGACATACATTTAATAAATTTAGAAAAATGTCATTACAAAAGTTAAAAAAAAAAAAAAAACAAACAAAAAAAACTTCAAGGAGTCCCTTTATAATGGGAAGTTTAATTTCTATCAGTGATCAGAAGGTGTTCCTAAATTGTTGTTTATTGTATATCTATTAAAAGGATAGTTCACTCAAAAAATAAAAATTCTGTCATTAATTACTCACCCTCATGTCGTTCCAAACCTGTTGGATCTTTGTTCATCTTCAGAACAAAAATGATGATATTTTTGATTAAATAAGAGCTTTCTGACCCTGCATAGACACAACTGACACATTCAAGGCTTAGAAATGTAAGGACATTGTTAAAATAGTCCATGTGGCATCAGTGGTACAATTTTAATGTTATAAAGCTACGAGAAAATAAAAATAACCACTTTATTGAATGTGTTATAGACTAACACAAAGAAAACTTTTGTTTTCTTTGTGCACAAAAAAGTATTCTCATAGGTTCATAACAGGAGCGGCTCCTGACCAAAAATTTTGGATGGGCAGTTTCTGGGTCGTAAGCCATGAATACACAGGGAACTGGGTTATTTAACAAAAACGAACGAACTATTTACATGAACAAATCTTTTTTTTTTTTTTTTCGTTTTTGTTTATTTTTTTATTATTGTTGTTGATGTTATTCATTTTATTTGTAGGCCTACTTTTGCAATTCTTGCCCAAACTAATGTTAGTCTATTTACAGGCTATTTACATGAGCACGTTAAACCTTACATTTATTTGTATAAGAACTTGGCGCGCCGTTGCTTCATATTAGCAAATTTCTCGATGACTGCTTGTTGAATTCGGGGATATGTGTTAAACTTTTTTCTATTGAAAGCATCGCCAAAGCATTAAGTCTTTCCTGTGACATAGTGTTTCGCAGAAATGTTTCGTTTCAATTCGTTTCGTTCTATTGAACGACCTACCATTGTCCTTTGTTTGCTGTACAATTTTTTTATCTGGTTTGTCAGGGCCAAGCTGTTTAATTACTAATTTCTCATTAATTGACAATCTTTCAAACGAGTTCTGCAACAGAAACTCGACACTATTACACGCAGCATGATCTGTACGCGTTCGCTTAACTGAGACTCATATACACTTTGCTGACGCGGATTAATAATATACGTTCAAGTAACGTAAAAGCAAGTGGGGCAGTCTCAAATCTGTCAATATGGCTCTTAATTAGAGCGCGCTGCAGTTCCTTTTTTCACCACAAATTTACATTGAGAAAATGTGTGGCGCTGTTGAGCTCGGGAGGGCAGAGAGACCCTCTGCCCCGCTTATCAAACCTGAAGCAATGCGATGAAATTTTAACATATCCACCTCACTTTATGACTTATAACAGTCTAAAATGTTTTCAGAATAAGGATGAACATTTTTGAGTTAACAGTTAATTAGGACTGGTCCAGTTTATATAGAGTTCTATGTTTTCAAGTGGCTGAATAATTTGGTGGGGCTCTGCCCCACCTGCCCATACAGACAAGCCGCGCCTGCTTCATAACATTACAGTTGAACCTCTGATGTCACATGGACATTTTTAACAATGTTCTGACTACCTTTCTGTGCCTTGAACATGTCAGTTCTGTTGCTGTCTATGCAGGATCAGAAAGCTCTCAGATTTTACAAAAAATATCTTAATTTGTGTTTAGAACACCACGGGTTTAGAACACCATTCATTTTTGGGTGAACTAGCCCTTTAAGTGGACATAACTGTAATATAGCATGTACAGGCCCTTACCAATAGTATGTCAGGAAGCAGATGTAAGGTATAGTGAAGACCACCTGTAGCCAGCGCCAGTTTGGTATGAAGTAAGCTAAGAGAGGAAGGATGAGAAGGCCCAAGCTGAAGACCATTTGATAGGTCACTCCCACCATCCTCCTGTACTCCACCCCAACCAGCTCTGTGACTGCAGGCAGGAAAACAAAAGATGGAAACATGAGGATATTTGAACTATCAAAGCTCCTAGTAAACGTTTAATGCAATACCACGGCATCTGAACCGAAACAAACATGCTAGTCAGAAACATACTTAACGCAAGTGTAATTAAACTATTTGAAATGTTTCGTTACTTAGCACGTATCCAACCATCCAGCCGCCCTTCACTCCAAAGCCAAAGAGAACTCTGAACACCAGCAGTGCGATGTAATTAGGAGACGTGGCCACCAGAATCCCTGTTACTGCGATGAAGAAGTTGGTCATTAGGAAACTCTTCATTCTGCCGTATCTAAAAGAAAAAAATAAGAGCAAATGTGAGTACAAAACCAGTCTTAAGTTGCACGGGTATATTTGTAGCAATAGCCAAAAATATGGGTCAAAATTAGCAATTTTTCTTTTATGCCAAAAATCATTAGGATATTAAATAAAGATCATGTTCCATGAAGATATTTTGTAAATTTCCCACTGTAAATATATTAAAACTTAATTCTTGATTAGTAATATGCATTGCTAAGAACTTCATCTGGATGGCTTTAAAGGTGATTTTTTTTTCAATATTTAGATTTAGATATTTAGATTTTTTTGCACCCTTAGATTTCAGATTTTCAAATAGCTGTATCTCGGCCAGATATTGTCCTATCCTAACAAACCATACATCAGGGACACAAATGTTAATCAGTTAGATGTTTACTGAAACAATCTAAACAAATACTTGGGTTTTATTTTGTATACTGATTAATAAAATTTGAACTACTATTTGGGGATGTTTTAATAGTTTTTAAAAGAAGTCTTGCATTAATTTGATTAAAAAAATAATATTGTGTATATTAATACAATTTGAAATAGCTGTTGTCTATTCAATTATGTTTTAAAATGTAATTTATTCCTGTGATGCAATGCTGAATTTTCAGCATCATTACTCTAGTCTTCAGTGTCACATGATCCTTCAGAAATCATTCAAATATAATGATTTGCTCTCAAAAGAACATTTATTTAAACAGATGTTTAATGTTATTGTAACATTAATTTAATGCATCCTTTCTGAATTAAAGTATTATATTTTTCTTTATTTAAAAAAAAAAAAAAAAACCTTCCTCAAAACTATTGAACTAGTGTAAAAAACTTAAAATTAAGATAATGGGGATTCATGAAATCATATGACAAGTATTTTTGGTCTCATTTTCCTTTAAAATACCTAAAACCCTTGGAACAAGAAACATTTACCTAAAATACAACACTGCATAAAATCTTTGTTGGCACATTTTTAAGTATAAAAAAGCTAAAAACAAACAAACAAACAAAACATTTACAACCAGTCAAAAGTTTTTGAACAGGAAGTTTTTTAATGTTTTTCTTTTTAAAAGAAGTCTCTTCTGCTCACCAATTCTAAAACAGAATTTATTCCTGTGATTTCAGAGAATTTTTTCAGGTTTCTTTGATGAATAAAAAGTTCATAAGAACAGCATTTATTTGAAATAGAAATCGTTTGTAACATTATATATATATATATATATATATATATATATATATATATATATTATTTGGAAATTAATATATATATATATATATATATATATATATATATATATATTATTTGGAAATTAATTATAAGAATTTAATACTTTTATTTATTAAAGATAAATGCTGTTCTTACGAACTTTCTATTCATTTATATATACTTACTTCAAGCTTTTGAATGATATAGTGTATAATATTTAAATATCTTTTTATTTCTTTGGATCTTTTTATTCATCAAAGAATCCTAAAACAAATTTACTCAGCTGTTTAATAATAATAATAATAATAATAATTTTTTTAAACAGCAAGTCAGCATATTAGACTGATTTCTGAAAGATCATGTGACACTGAATATTGCAGTAATGATGCTGAATAGTTAGCTTTGATCACAGGAATAAATTACATTTTAAAATATATTAAAAAAAAAAGTTATTAAAAGAGTAAAAAAATTGCACACTATTACTGCTTTTGCTGTATTTTGGATCAATGCAGGCTTTGAAACTTTAAAAATCTTACAACTCTTACTGTTCAAAAACTTTTGTCTGGTAGTGTACTTTTACGATACAATCTAGAAAGAAAAAAACAACAATCTCCAAAAAATATTCTTGTTATGAATTTTAAATATGAAATTTTATTTAATTAATTAATTAAAATAATAAAAAATAAGAGAAGGAGGATTGGGAAAGCCTGTAGTAAGCGTTGTTCATACTTGTCTGCTAGGTATCCAATTGCAATGCTGCCCACTAAGAAACCAACACTGAGCGTGGCCTGGAACATGTCAACATACCAGGCGTCTGCGCACACTAGGTCAAACTGCAACACAGATGTTGAACATCAGAACATTTTGTTTTCTCAATTGCAGATCTCACAACATGTTTTGTCATCCCACCACTTACCTCAGTGACAAACGACTGTCTCCCTTCATAGTCGTACTCCCAGCCGTCTGTACAGCCTGTCATCGGGGCCTGGAAGAGCTCACTTTCTGGGTAATCGCAGGTTAGACCAGTGGCATTCCAATCCACCTCCAATCTCTGACACTGACTGTACGTCACCCCTGTGGAGCTGTTCATCAAGGGTACAGTCGCCCTGCGTGCGTCTTGAAGACTCCAGCCACATCTCTCCCGAATCTCAGTGACGACCGGGTCATGGCACCAATGTTCGGGTGTGAAGCCCTGGAACACAATCCCCACATATATGAAAGAAAACGGTATGGAGACCAAACAAAATGTGGAGACGATTCGCATCTGGCTCCGACCAAACTTGCCGGCCTCCTCTAAGATGTCTTCGAAAGTGGTCATGGTCACTGTACGCCTGGTGGTGGAGGACCTGAAGGCGTCCGCAGCTGTAATAAGAGATCTGCTAAGACGAGGCACAGGGTATTTACCCCCAGCTGGCTGACCAAAAGTCCAGAGGAGGTTGAAATTTGATATATTCATGCTGCGATTGACCAATTACATGCTGCGATGGGACAGGGGCCACCAAGTTACATTTTAACTCCAGTGACATCTGAAGCCTGTTATGTAATCTGTGTAATTTCTGTTTAGCAAGTGTTGTATGAAAATGGTTCAGTAAGTGGTTCAGTAAGTAGTCTTTGGCAGTGTATCAACAGACAATGTCAAAGACTACTAACTAAACCATTACTAAATGAACCCTGAAACCCTGGGTAGACATTTTGTCTAGACTTTAATGGTGAAAGAATAATAAATTAAAATATTAGATGAAAAGTTTGATTAAATGAACATTAATGTTTTTTTTTTTTGACAACTAACACATAATTTGAAGCATTCAAATTACTCATTTGAAATAAATAAAAGCTAAAACTGAACCAAATTAAAAATAAAAACATTTAAATAACTTTTAACAATGCCAAAGACTCCATTAAACCATTAGTAACTGGACTGAACCCTGAAACACTGGGTATACTTCTTGTCTACACTTTAATAAAATAAAATAAATAAAACAAAATAAAGATATCAGATGAAAAGTTTGCGACTGAATATACATTAAAAATGTTTTCTTGCCAACTACCAAATAATATGAAGCGTTAGAATTACTCATTTGAAAGAAATAAAAGCTAAAACTGAACCAAAAAAAGTAATATTTAGTCAAAATTACATTTAAATTTTACAATGTCAAAGACTACTTACTAAACCATTACTAACCAAACTAAACACTGAAACACTGGGTATACTTGTTTTCAATAGCAATAATAAGCAATAATTTAATAGCAAAAATAAAATAAAATGAAAATAAAAGCTAAAACTGAACCAAATAATAATAATAATAATAATAATAATAATAATAATAATAATAAAATATTTAATATTTAGTAAATACTTTTGACATACAATGTCAAAGACTACTTACTAAACAATTACTAACCGAACTACACCCTGAAACACTTTTTGTATAATTTTTTTCTAGACTTTAATTGCAAAATATCAAATCAGAACAAAACAAAAGAATTATATGAAAAGTTTGAGGCTAAAAATGAACATTTAAAATGTTTTTTGACAACTAACAAATAATTTGAAGCATTAACATTTCTACTTTGAAAAAAAAAAAACAACTAAAATTGAACCAAACCATAACCATATTTAGTTAAAATTACCATTTCATTTTTACAATGTCAAAGACTATTTACTAAACCATTACTAACCAAACTAAACCCTAAAACACTGGGTATACTTATTTTCTAGACTTCAATAGCAATAATAAGCAATAATTTAATAGCAAAAATATAATAAAATAAAAATAAAATACTAGATGAAAAGTTTGTAACTAAATGAACATTAAAAATGACAAATAAAAACTATTTTGAAATAAATAAAAGCTAAAACTGAACCAAATAATAATAATAATAAACATTTAATATTTAGTAACTTCTTATGTTCTTTTTCCATTTATTAGTCAAAATTACTATTTAATTTTTACAATGTCAAAGACTACTTATTAAACCATTACTAACTGAGCTACACCCTGAAACTCACAGAGTATACTGTTTGTCTTAGACTTTAATGGTGAAATATCAAAACAAAATAAATGAAAAATTTGAGACTAAATGAACATTAAAAATGTTTTCTTGACAACTAACAAATAATTTAAAATAAAATGTCTAATTTGAAAAAAAAAGCTAAAATTTAATAATATTAAAAATAAACGAAACATTTAATATTTAGTTAAAATTACCATTTAATTTTTACAATGTCAAAGACTACTTACTAAACCATTACTAATAGAGCTAAAGCCTGGCCTGAAACACTCTAGACTTTTTGTCTAGACTTTAATGAAATAAAATAAAAATACTAGCTGAAAGGTTTAACTAAATTAATATTGAAAATGTTTTCTTGCCAACTAACAAATAATTTGAAGCATTACAATTACTAATTTGAAATAAATAAAAGCTAAAACTGAACCAAATAATAGTTTAAATATATTATATATATATATATATATATATATATATAAACTGTGTTTTTTACATTTATTTTTACAAACACTGTAGGTATACTAGACTTTAATTGCAAAATATCAAAATAAAAGAATTAGATGAAAGTTTGAGACTAAATGAAAATTACGATGTTTTCTTGACAACTAACAAATAATACGAAGCATTAAAATTACTAATTTGAAATAAAAGTTAAAACTGAACAAAACAAATTTTTTTTTTAAATATTTAGTAACTTATGTTCTTTTTCCATTTATTAGTCAAAATTACTGTTTAATTTTTACAATGTCAGAGACAACTTACTAAACCATTACTAACTGAACTAGACCCTACAACTACCTTTCATCCAGATTTAAGATACAAAATAAAATAAAATATAAAAAGCTTGAGACTAATTGATCATTAAAAATGGTTTCTTGACAACTAACAAATATTTAAAGCATTTAAAATACTAATTTGAAAGAAATATATATATATTTCTTCATTTATTATGTAAAATTACAATTTAATATTGACTAATAAAGCTAAAGGAACATAAAAGACTACATATTACATTTAAAATAAAATATATAAGATATTTAAAATAAAGATGAAATAATATAAATATAATATTAGATTAAATATAAACACATGAAAAAGAGTGCACTGTGAATATTAACAATATTAATTTAAAGCACCAAAATTAGAAATAAATTAAACTAAAAGCTAAAACACTAAAATAAAAACATATTCTTTCCAAATCGTAAAAAACAAAAAACAAAAAAAAACACACACCAATACACATGGAAAGACCCATGTAAAAAACAAACAAACAAACAAACAAACAAACAAACAAAAAAAAAACAATAAAAACGTATTTGTTAAAAAAAAAAAATAAAAAAAGATTATTTAAAGTGAACCACAATAACTTCTAATAAGAATGCATGCAGAGGAGCTGACAGTTTTATTAAAATAATGCCATAATATCTCAGTATAAACTATTAGAATCCCAAAACAAGATGCTGTAAAACATGAGAAGAGCTACAGCCTCTCTCAGGAAAAAAAAAAAAAAAAAAAGTCTATTTCAGGACCTTCTATTTAAATATTTCAGAGAATTGTACCGTACAATATCCCATACAGAAGGTGCAAATATTTTTTCAGCCAGGAAAAGGGGAGCATGTGATGACCAACAGCTATCGTCCACCATCTGCCCTAAAGGACGGGGAAAAAAAAACAACTGTCCACGTGCAAAGTACTAAAATAGACACCCAGGCATGCTTTAATGCATCTTGACATACCGTCTCAAGAGCAGTGAGTAATGACAGATATACAGAACTGGTGTGGCTTTATTTGGCAACCATATATGTGAGGAATACACTGACGGATGGTAATACAAGCCTATGAGACAAACTATTAGAGCAAAGAGCACTGAGCCAAAGTGAAAAACACTGTACACATGCTGTCAAACAGGACTAGTGTCCCGTTGTACCTTCACTGCCATATGAGAATAACGTTTTGGTAAATCATTTCTGGAGAGCCGACAGCAACCCTGCAACATAACTTATGTCAACGTATGCATCTTTTTTAAAATCAGCAGAACAACGTGAGCTGAAACCGACTCAGCAAATAAAACACTATTTTTTGCAGGTGTTGTATTCGGTTAACAAACGGGAAAAGTGCTTTGTAAAAGGCTTTCTGTCACCTGCTGTACTTGCGGCTTCTTTCATAGGTACTGATTTCTTCTGTGCAAAGCGTAAATTAAAATAACGAAGAAAAATGATTAAACAATAGATAACACTTTACAATAAAGTTCAATTTGTTAATGTTAAAGTGCATTAGGTGTCAACAATTAACAACACAGAATTTATTAATCTAGGTTAACGTAATTTACAAATTTTAATGCATTTGCTACATTTCAAGTTGTATCAATAAACATTAGTTAATGTATTATGAACGGATATGAAATAAGTAACAGAATATTTATAAAATAGAATTAAAATAGATTAATAAATTCTGTGTAAATTTTTTTTTTCACTTTTAGTTCATACAATGGAAATTGTGGGAAAAAATAAGCACTTCTGCATTTTCTCGCAATGTAAACTTGCTTTTGCTCACAAAACATGTTCTTTCCCAAAACTATCAAAACTGTCATGTAAATTTGTGCTCACCTGCAAAAGCACTAAAATATATTTTTTTCTCTCATATTAACCTCATATTACTTCTATGACAAAAGTTTTGAGAGTAAATGACAAAATTTCTTGAGGAAATGCAAATGCTCAAGTTTCAGGTTTCTCTTTGAACTAAAATTTGTAAGCTACAAACAAACAAACAAAAAAAACAAGAAAATAAAATCTGGGCATACAAAATGTTTATGATTAAATAGTTTGTGTGAACAAACAGGTTGTCAGAACAACGCAAAACTTATGATCAAAAACAAAAGTTTTTCAAGTGAGCACAAAAGTTTATCGAGGTAACGCAAACGTTTCTTGGGGGAATGCAAAAGTATTAAGCTCAAACGCCAAAGTTTTGTGAACAAACAGCAAAAGTTACACAAACAAACATAAGTTTTGCAAACAAACACATTTCTCAGAGGAAAGCAAGTTATACAATCAAACAAAAGATTTGAGTAAACAAAAAAAAAAAAACGCAAAAGTTTTATGATCTAATGCAATAGTTTTTGGAGGGAATGCAAAGTTTTGCTGGCAAATGTTAAAGTTTTAGGTTTAAATGCAAAATTTTGGACGAAAAAAAAACTAATTCTTTACGATCAAACACAATAGTTTTGCAAGGGAACAAAAAAGTTTCACGCTCAAATGCAGACGTTTTGCGAGGAAATGCAAAGGTTTTGCAAACAAACAATGTTTCTCAGAGCAAAATAAGTTATACAATCAAACTAAAGATTTTAGTGAACTAAATGTTAAAATAAATAAATAAAAAAAAATGATCTAATGCAATAGTTTTGGGAGGGAATGCAAAGTGTTTGCTGGAAAACGTTAAAGTTTTGTGTTTAAATGCAAAAGTTATATAATCAAACAAAAGTTTTGAGTGAACAAATCGTTTCTGTAAGATCCGCAAAAGTTTTACGATCTAATGCAATAGTTTTGGGAGGGAATGCAAAGTTTTGCGAACAAAGTTATACAATCAAACAAAAGTTTTAAAAGTGAACAAATCGTTTCTTTAAGATCCGCAAAAGTTTTACGATCAAACTCAACAGTTTTGCTAGGGAACAAAAAAAGTTTCACGCTCAAATGCAAAAGTTTTGCGAACGAACGTATCTCAGGAGAAAGCAAAAGTTACTCAATCAAAAGTTTTGAGAGTGAACAAAACGTTTCTTAGAGAACCGCAAAAGTTTTACAATCAAATGCAATCATTTTGCGAGCAAATGCAAAAGTTTTGCAAACAAACAAGTTTCACAGAAGAAAGCAAGTTGTACAATAAAACAAAAGCTTTGAGTGAAGTTTTTATGATCTAATGCAATAGTTTTGTGAGGGAATGCAAAGTTTCACTAGAAAACGTTAAAGTTTTGTGTTTAAATGCAAAAGTTTTGCGAACAAAGTTATACAATCAAACTAAAATTTTGAGAGTGAACAAATCGTTTCTTTAAGATCCGCAAAAGTTTTACAATCAAACTCAATAGTTTTGCGAGGGAACAACAAAATTTCACGCTCAAATGCAAAAGTTTTGCGAACAAACATATCTCAGGCGAAAGCAAAAGTTACGCAATCAAAAGTTTTGAGAGTGAACAAAACGTTTCATAGAGAACCACAAAAGTTTTACAATCAAACACAATTGTTTAGCGAGGAAATGCAAAAGTTTTATGCTTAAATGCAAAAGTTTAACTAAATGTTTTTTTTAAAAAAAGAACAAATCAAAAATAAAAAAAATCGAAAGTTTTGAGAGTGAACAACACTTTCTTAGATAAAGGCAAAAGTTTCATGATCAAATGCAATAGTTTTATGAGGGAATGCAGAAGTTTCTCTGGGGGGCACAAAAGTTTTATGCTTAAAAGCAAAAGTTGTGTCTCCTTCTACGAAGTAAAATTTAATTTAATTTTATTATTATTATGTAATTTTTATGATCAAATAGCTTTTGTGAGCAAACAAAAGTTCTCAGAACAAAGCAAAAGGTTTATGAACAAAAACTAAAATTTTGCAAGGTAATGCATACGTTTCTTGGGGAATGCAAAAGTTTTACTATTAAATGCAAAAGTTTTGCGAACAAATTCAACGTTTCTTTTGATGTTAGTTTTGCGAACTAACATCAAAAACAAAAGTTTTGCAAGTGAACACCAAAATTTATTTTTATTGGGGGAATGCAAAAGTTTTACTCTTAAACGTTCTGCGAACAAACATTTCTCAGGGAGACCACGTTAACAATCAAACAAGTGTTTCTTAGAGATCCGCAAAAGTGCAATAGTTTTGCGAGAGAATGCAATGTTTCTCAAGGGAGATACTGAGTAAACAAAAACCAAAATGCAATAGTTTTGCGAGAGAATGCAATGTTTCTCAAGGGAGATACTGAGTAAACAAAAACCAAAATGCAATAGTTTTGCGAGAGAATGCAAAACGTTTTTCTGGAGAACTTTTTCATGAGGTTTTGTGAACTAACACAAGTTTTGAGAGTGAACAAAACTTTTCTTTGAGAACCAATCAAATGCAATAGTTTTGTGAGCAAACCAAGTTTCTTGGAGGAACTCAAAAGTTTCAGAGAGAACACAAAAGAACTGAAATACAATCTTCCCTCCCATAATTTAATAATCACCATGTCCCATTAATAAATTGAATCTTATCGTAAAGTGTTACTAAACAATAATGCAAATAAACACCAAACAGTGACAGCAATAATTTTCATTCTGACTGCGATGAGAAATTAAAATTCTAAAGGAAGCCTGCAGCAGTCACACATGCAATGTCATTCCTTCATGGCACTAAATCTCTGTATGCGCTCTGTGTTCTATTAGGGCAATTAGAACATGCTTTTTATCAGAACAAGAGGGAAAAAGCATTGCACAAAACACCCAACAACAGGTGGATGCTATGGTTTAGATGAAAGCAGCTAAAGCGAAAGGTGAACGTCAATGCGCAACTCAAATGTGAAGCATGATATTCGAAGGTTTGTGATTTAAATATGAACTTGCCAAAGCGGATTAATCTCCTCTCTGTGCTACATGGCTCAAGATATGTGAAATACTGCTTCAGATTGTAGTTTAGAAAAAGATCTTTGACTGTACCTGCCACAATCATCCTTAATTATTTCAAAGAACAGTGTATTTTTTCCAGTGAGCTTGTGACTTAACAAAAAATAGTACCCAAAAATCTTTAAATAACAATAAAAAAAATCTATATAGTCCAGTTTGTGGGAGACCGAATTCACATACACATGATGCTGTACACAATTCATCTTAATCAATGGAAAACCGAACGCACAAACAAATAAACGATCAAATGACAAAACTTCCTTTTGTCAGAAAGGCATTGAGTCTATTTAGTGGACGAATCGGCCAACTTGCTCTTGAAAGCTGTTACGTAAACAGCTCACAGAGAAATTTCCCTTTAGAAAACCCAAAATGGAGCAAATAAACACTTGGAGCGTGGTGGCAGAAACATTCAAAAAGTTCAGTTCGGGCCGCTCTGCGCCCTCAGACTTTAAGTAGATCCTCGTCGCTGTCATCGGGGTCTGGCTGAGGTTTCCTCTGGTTTCTATCGCTGTATCTGGTCTTATTTCTGCTCCGTGTGTCCACCAGGAGCCCCACCAGATCCTCGTCGCTCTCTGCTTTCAGCAAAGCTGACTGCAGCCTTGAAGAAGTGGACGATGACGGGGCGATTCGCACCCCTGGGACTGTGAGCACCTCGTCCTCGCTGTCCTGCTCGTCCAGGGAGAAGGAGCGTAGGGCATCTGCGCTGACCGGCTTGGTGGTGATGTGACCATTTTCTTGAGGCTCTCGTGTGGGCGTCCCGGTCTCTTCCATTAACCATTCCATCTCATCTTCACATCCGTCCTCATCCGTATTCACCTATTATGAGACAAAATGTTCATACTCATTCTGATCATTTTTAATGAGTATGTGGCAATGATTAATCACGATTAATCAGATCCAAAAAAAGCTTTTGCTTATATAATGTGTGTACTGTATTTATAAAAACACACATGCACATTTGTTGAAAATATTTACATGTATTTAAATGTATACATTTATATTAATATAATTTATTTTCTATATAAACATAACATTTTTCTTAAACTTATACATGCATGTGTGTGTATTTATATATACATAATAAATACAAACAGTACACACATATATTATGTACATGCACTTTTATTCTGGATGTGATTAATCACAATTAAATCGCTGCTCAGCACAAATTTTTACTTATTGTAAAACTTGCAATAAAAGATAAAATGTTACCCTGGAATATTTGTAAGATACCGGATTTCCTTTCCTGCAGTAGCTTGACACTTTCTGTATTACAAGTTGCCTAAAAAAAAAGTACATATTAAGCACACTGACTAAACAGCTTGTGTAGAAAATAATTTCACTCAGAAATTGCTGGTAAATTTGACAAATAATTACAAAGAAAAAGCTATTGAGTTAGCATTGATCTAAACATTACATTTCAAAGTAATCAAATTATCTGTTTTATTTACAGATTTGAATTTTTTTAAAAACAGCGCAACTCAAAGCAGCTCAAATAGAATTCCAAAGCCAAATTAAAAATAAATGGGTTGTAGTTTATAACAATATGCATTTACACTACCATTCAAGATTTTTATAAATATTTTCAAGTCTCTTATGCTTACCAAAGCTGCATTCAGCCCACCCCCCAAAAAAATAAAAAATAAAAATAAAAAAATAAATAATAATATTGCTAAATAACAAAAAACTTAAAATAACTCTTTTCTATTTCAGTTTAAATTGTAATTTATTCCTGTGATGGCAAAGCTAAATTTTCAGCCATTACTTCAGTCCTCAGTATCACATGATCTTTCAGAAATGATTCTGAAATATGCTAATATATTATCAATGTTGGAAACAGTTGTGTTGCTTAATATATATATTTTTTAATCTGTGATACAGTATTCTTTGATGAATAAAAAGTAAAAAAGAACAGCATTTATTTAAAATAGAAATCTTTTCTAACAATATAAGTCTTTACTATCACATTTTATCAATTTAACACATCCTTGGTGGATAAAAATATTATATATATATATATAAAATATAAATATAAATTATTGACCCCAAACTTTGAACGGTAGTGTATATTGTTACAAAAGATTTTTTTATTTTTAACAGTTTATTCATCAAAGAATCACGAAAAAGTATCACAATTTGCATAGAAATTATTAAGCAACACAAATGTTTCCAACACTAATAAATCAGCATATTAAAATTATTTCTGAAGAATCATGTGCAACTGAAGACTGGAGTAATGATGCTGAAAATGTAGCTTTGTATCAAAGGAATAAATTATATTTTCAAGTATATTAAAATAAAAAAAACAATATTTTAAATTGCAATAATATTTCACAATATTACTGTTTTCCTGTATTTTTAATCAAATAAACGCAGCCTTGATGAGCAGTTGAAAAAAAAAAAAACATTAAAAACCTTACTGATGTCAAACTTTTGAATGGCAGTGTAGTTGTCATTTATAGTTGTCATAATACTTTTTGTCAGGATTCTCTGATGAATAGTAAGTTCAAAAGAACAGCATTTATTTGAAATAGAATCCTTTCTAATAGTCTAAATGTCTTTTCTAAATGTAATTAAAAAAATACCTGCCACAAACTCTTGTATTAGTTTAAAAATAAAATGATCACACATAAACAAACTGCATTTTACCTTCTGTCTCGTTTGTGCAGCAGAAGAACAAGCAAGCAGATTGTGAGTACAACCAACAACAGGCTAAGCACCGCTCCTACCGCCTGACTCCGCCCAGACAATCCAGCATGCTCCTCCCCTCCATCGGTGCTGTGTGGGTCCATGTAGCTGGATGAACTATGGTAAAACCAATGTATTTGTTGTAGAATTATTAAATAAAAGCTGAAGTGTGTTTAGGCTTAAGTGATACTCACAAAAATTCACAAACAGTAGAGGTGTGCCAAACAAACAGATACTGGCAGCCATCCGTCTCCAGCAGGAATTCTGGGATACCTTCTCCTGCCATAGGGCTGCAGTGGAACAGGATGGTCGAAGACACAGTTTTGGTTTTGTCTCGTCCACATACAGATTCAGATGGCACAGAGACATCAAGATTTCCACCTGGCAAAACATTAACATCAGGTCATGCCATGAAACGGCTACAAAATCACTGAAATACAAAGTAAATTGTAAATAAGTAGCCTAAAATAACAATATATTACAAGTTCAAAGTACAAAAGAAATTGAATTGAAAAAAAAAGTAATAAGAGTGGATAACATGCTAACTGTATAGCCTAATACAAAAAAAAATAAATACATAAACGCATAAATAAACACATAAACATAAATACATTTCACAAAATGTATTCTAACAAAATCTTATTCTTATACAATCTTTTTAAACAACATTTAAAAAAAATAATATTTCTAGCATTTTTGTGTTTTGACAAATAGAATTTATAAATGATTTAATAAAGATACAAATAAAAAACAAACATTTATGTGTTGTTATAAACAGAATTCAACAATACAAGTAAATAAATCAATTAATTATATATAAACTAATAAAATACATCAGTTCTAGGGCTGTGAATCTTTGGGTGAATAGCGAATCGATTCACGATTCATAGGGTTTCGATACGATTCAAGAACGATTTTTGCAAATTCAGAACGATTCGATTCAAAACAATTCACAAAAAAATTTGATGCGAACTGATTATTAACGATTTGATTTAGCATATTTAAGGATTATTTAAATGATTTAAATGCTATTTAAATAATTTATATGCTTAGTCAGGGGGCAAATTACATTGCAGCCTTTATGGAGTCAGAGAGTGAATACAAAAATAAATAAATAAATAAATAAAAACTTTTGTCCACTGTTAGATGTTAGTTTAATGGCAGGACATATAGAATTTGTAGAATTTAAAACTAGTGAAAAGTATTATATTTAAAATCATTTATTTCAAACTAAGTATAGTTCAAATCTGTTAATATATTTACTGATATATCCCTCAAGACTTTGATATAAATACTGTAAATAAACTTTATTTGAAGTACTACATGTGCACAATGTACATTTCTTAATATTAAGCCTAAAATGTATTTTAATGTCACTATTGCTGAGGATTGTATTATCTTTAAAATAAAAAAGGTCTTTAAATGTGTACCTTAAAAAGATATTTAAAGTGTACCTAAAATACACCTGCAATAGTTCCACTTTAGCACAATCAAATATACTTTAGTCCATCTTTAGTTGAACGTAAGCACTATACTTCCAATTTAGCACACTTTATGCCAGTTTAGTACAGGCTACTAAAAGTACAATTGAAAGGATTTTTTTTTTAAGAACACAAATGTGTACATTTATTTGTAGTATACTTAGCATGAAATACATTTTATTTCTTTATCTAAGCCAGGATTTAAAAAGTAGGCATTTTAAGTCACACCTTGCATGATGTGAGCTTCTCTATCTTATTTTCATAAAACAAAATGCTACAGCATTTCAATTATAAACGCAACTTTCATGCATGTGATAGACAGATAAACCTTGCACTCTTATTTTTAGGTTGCTGTTAATGCTGTGGTTATTTTAACCCAGGACATTTCCCTTGTACTTTCGGTTTAACGACATTAAGTCATTTATCATTCAATGGAAATGGAAATGCTTTTAGACACCTACATTGTTTTTGCACCTCCTGCTCATTTAATGCCACTAAAAAACTACATAAAAGTAAAACAACTTCTAGCAGTACTGGCCACGAATAGCTACTAAGGAGAGATCACACATTGGCTGCTCAATCCTCAAAAAAACGTTTCGGTGAGGAAACGAACAACGCTGTTCAAGGTCTCCATTAATTTGTGCTTGTAGTAATTCAATGTGTGTATATTTGAAAGTCCTAAATCGCTATAGAATCGCGATTCATGCGTTTCTTAGTGTCTTAAATCAGTTGCTGGCCGAAAACAATGATTCACGATTCAAAAATCCATGTTTCAAGATCGATGCATATGTATCGTTAGGTTTTGTAATCGATGCATTGAGAAAACGAATGAATCGTTACACTCCTAATCAATTCTAACTTTTATCAATCCCAAAATCCATACTGAAATATTTAAGCGCTGATCACACATTGTAACTGAATTTCTCTCACCTTTCATATAATAATTGGCTTTGCTGGAAGAACCAATTTTTCTGCGGTAACTGTCATTAATCTTGACCTGACAGATATTGGCTCCCAGGCAAGTGGAAATGGAGCTGTCAGTGATGCCTGACAGCTGGATATGGTAGATATAGCGATCTCCATTGGGACGGATGTCTCCAGTGGCATTGTGGAAACTGAAGACAGATAAAGCACTGTTTTATTTGATGCACATTACTAGATGTAGTTTAGTATAGTTGTAGGCTGTGTGTTAATGAATGAGAATTGTGGGCGAGACACTCACCGGTAATAAAGCGCTCCCAGGCTGAAAATGGCTCCGGTCTCAGGCACTTTGATAGTTCCATTGACCATCTCCACTGCTTCCTGCTTCACAGCACATGCAGATCGAGTCTCCCACTCCACCCAGAACTCACATGCCGTTTTATCCTCCCTAAAACACACAGACAAAAATAATTAACCATTTCCATTCAATATACAAGCGTTTTAAACACTGATAATTTGTAACTTGATTTGTAACTTTTGACCAGTATTGTACATGTTTTTTCTATATGGTTAAGTGTAATCTTTAGAAGTTTAGAATATTAACTTACCTTAATAATTTCGGATGGCCCACTGTGCTGCCACACTTCAGCTGCAAGATTGTTCTGGCCGGTTTCTTGTTTCCACACACCTCGTCACCCATGGAATAATTGACAAGAATCTTTCCATCTGGTGAGGACACATACTGATGATAAACCAAGAAAACTGTAATTACATCAGAGAAGGTTTAAAAGGCTTACCGATTAACTCCATAGTCTGTGTGTGAACGCGGCCCAGAGTCTCTGTCTTCCCGCCGGCACGTCTGCGGCACACGGCAGCTTCTGCCGAACAACCTGGCTGGCCTCCATGAATGGCCTGGCAGAGATTGAAGTAGTACCTGTGAGAACAAATAATACAATTGTGAATTTCAGAAACACTGAAAAGGTACAGGTCCAATATTAGACCTTTATTATTTTGATTAAAAACAATGTGCCCAAATTTCACTGTCTTTCAGAAGTAATTCAGAAATGTATGTTTTTGAACAAAAATAAAATGTATAGATATAGAAACAGGGCTCCACAGTGCGAAAATTTCAGTTGCATTTGTGATTAAAAACTACTGCGTGCGACTACGAAAAAATTTGGGAGCACCATGTGTGACTGACCCCATCATCATATTTATGTGTTTGCGCTGAGGGGAGCTTCAAAGGTTTCTATGCATTTTTGCAAAGTTGAGTAATGTATCATGGACATATCAAGAATCCTTTCATAAACAAAGTGTAGAGAGAGTGTAAATAAGAGATTCGTTGCAGTGTAGAGAGTTTCGCTGATTATAATGCAACTTTGTGAGATCACGATGAACTAAGATGAGTGACAGCTTTTAATGATTTTTAAGGGAGTTTGTAAATGAGATACTGATTTAATACAATAATTAAATAAACTAAGTTAATATTAATGGACTTACATTGTCTGATTATAACACTATTGCCTGATTTTACTCTATTTTGACGTCAAAAACGCTCTGAAAGAAGTCACAACTAAGTCGCTGCGCATCTCCATTCAAACACAGCGATGTTTCGTTTATGAAGGAAAGTGCATTTTTAAACTAATCAGTGATTCAATTTCCTGTTCATAAAGACAGTCGCTTGCTTTATTCCTTAATGAATCAGCCGTTCAAACTAATCGAATCAATAATATGATTCAGCTATTAAATCAGTAACTTGCCGCCACCTACTGGCAGAATTAATTTCATTTTTAAAACATCTTTTGAGTTATTCAAATCATTTAATATTTCTGTATTCAAAATGTTATATTGTGTGTAATAATAAATAAATAAATTGAGTTAATACTGATTTCATTTGATTGATAACTTATTCTTATTCTACTTGTTCTGATTCAGTTGTTTTAATAAAAAAAATTAAAGAGCTTAAAAATATGTAATTTAATTAAAAATTGACATAAAAGATGACATACTTTTAATAAAGTTGCCAAAAATGCCATTACAAAAGGTAAAAACAAAATTCCCCTGTAAATCACTTTAAAGAGTCAAATACCACCTAGTATTTGGAAGGTAAAATTTTTGATCCAATTATTTGATTATTGCTTAGAAGGTGAAGTGCTCCTAAGAAAAAAAAGTAAGCAGAGAGCCCTGAGAAATTCAGGCTGATAAAAATGGTTGATAATATTGCTCTGTTACAGCCTACAAAAATTGTAAAAATGACAGATCCAGGAATTTTGTCCATCTTACTTATGTATAAATTAGATTTTATATTATATATTTTTATTTTAGACATACCATCACAACTCTGCTCTCCAGATACTGTATCATAATTCGACCATTAAAGGCTTTGTTTATTTTTTACAATAAATATTTCCTGATAATTTACTCACCCCCATGTCATCCAAGATGTTCATGTCTGTCTTCAGTTTTTTTTGAGGAAAACATTCCAGGGTTTTTCTCCATATAGTGGACTTCAGTGGGGATCAATGGGTTGAAGACGCAAACTGCGGTTTCAGTGCAGCTTCAAAGGGCTCAACACGATTCCCGCCAAATAATAACGGTCTTATCTAGCGAAGCAATCTGTCATTTTCTTAAAAAAAATTAAATAGCATATACTTTTTAACCACAAATGCTCATCTTGCACTAACTCTGTGATACCTATCTACGACTTCACGCAATATGTTATCATGTTGGAAAGTTCACATCTTCATCTGTGTACTTTGTCTCAAAAAGGACTTTTTTTCCTCCAACTTCCAAATAGTCCAACATCATTCTTGCACGTTCGCTTTGCAAAAACTTGGTCGGTAGTTTCACCTACGACATGCGCAACCTTTCCAACATGATTATGTAATGCATGAGGTCGGGATAGTGAAAGACAAGAATTTGTGGTTTAAAAAGTATATTATATTTTTTTTTTTAGAAAATGAGTGATCATTTTGCTAGATAAGAACCATATTTCTCAGCTGGGATCGTGTAGAGCCTTTTGAAGCTGCACTGAAACTGCAATTTTGGCCTTCAACCTGTTGGTTTTCATTGAAGTCCACTATATGGAGAAAACTCCTGGAATGCTTTCCTCAAAAAAATTCTTTCTGAATGAGGAAAGACAGACATCTTGGATGACATGAGTAAATTAGCAGGAAATTTCTATTGTGGAAGTGAATCAAACTGAACTGAACAACAGGTCTGAAACTCACGAATCGTCCCCGTTGCTAAATTTCCACGGTTCTGTTAGAGATGACAGCGTGCGCAGGTCGTAGGTCTGGTGTTGTCCTGCAAGCTTGCACTCCATCTTTCTGGGTGGGCACACCATATTCGTTCGCCACTGGAAGGTAGCAGAACACTTTTGGGTTTCGCTAATCAGCTGAGGACTTCCAAATCCGGCCGCTCTGTCACACGAGAACAAAATGGACGACTGCCGTTTCCCTCTTAGTGCTGAGAAAAAAAGAATACACAGCCTTAAAACAATTAAACATTTACATTTTATATTATTTAAAATCTAATTAATTAATTTACTTCAAAATTAAATAAGTCTATTTAGTTTTCTTTAAAAAGCTTGCTCAGTTGCTTTTTCCCAAATAGTACGTATTAGTATGCATTTCATGAGTTTTTAGGTCGTCAAGGAGTCGTACCGCCAGAGCAAAAGCCCCATTTCTGATCTTTGTTATAATCGCTTGTAGTAGCACACCACTTCCTGCCATCAGTCCTGCCATCAGCTGTGCACTCAGAATAATTCTTTTGCATGAACTTAAAGGGGAAAATGCACACTTCATTTTTATCTGTAACTGAAAGACAAAAAAAACAGACATTTTAATAATTTAGGAAAAGGGTTTGACTAGATACTATCATTAGGTACCTTAGGTATTGAGCTTGGTTGACTGCAATGCATTGTTGTACTTCATTCACTATGAAACACACAATTGAGGTCAAACGTTTACATACACCTTTCAGAATCTGCAAAAATGTTAATTATTTTACCAAAATATGTGGGATCATACAAAACGCATGTTATTTTTGATCTGAATAAGATATTTCACATAAAAGATGTTTCCATATAGTCCAGAGAAAATAATTGAATTTATATAATGACCCCATTCAAAAGTTTACATACACTTGATTCTTAATATTGTGTTGTTACCTGAATGATCCACAGCTGTTTTTTTGTTGTTGTTGTTTAGTGATAGTTGAGTTTCTTGCTTGTCCTGTTCTTATTTTGCCTAAATATCATATTTTTTTCATTTACCATTGCCCTTCAGAAGCTACTTACATGTTTCCCAGAAGACAAATAAGTTAAATTCACCCTGATTTTCAAATTCAAACAATTTTCACCCCGGCTCTTAATGCATTGTGTTTCCTTCTGGAGCATCTTTTGAAATAGCTGCATATGAGTCCTTCAGTTGTCCTCAGTGTGAAAAGATGGATCTCAAATTCATACAGTCATTGTTGGAATGGATTCAAATACACAAAAATTCTGAAAAAACAAGGAATTTGTGGGACCTAAAGGATTTCTCTGAAGAACAGCGGGCAGTTTAACTGATCTGGACAAACAAGGAACTCATGAACAACTATCACTAAACCAAAAAAAAAAAAAACAGCACTAGGAACCAAGTGGATGTAAACTTTTGAACAGTGTAATTTTTATAAATTTAACTATTATTTTCTCTTGTGGACTACGTAAATGTCTTTTATATGCAATATCTTACTCAGGTCAGTACTAAATAAAAAATAACATGCATTTTGTAAATAATTAACATTTTATCAACGTGTATGTATACTTTTGACCTAAACTGTACATGCAGTGTTGCCACACAATTTAGCCTAAATTAGGCATCTTACAATTATTACCTGTCAAAATTGCGCTCATGCTGTCTTAGGAAGCTCACTAGGTTTTAAGAGCGATTCAGAGTGTTTGTCTAACCTTCAGGACAGGTGTCTCCTCCGCTGTACTGCATGATCACAGCCTGCTCTTCTCTCTTGTAGTCTAGGTTCATGATTTTGCTGTTCCCGTATGAAGTCACTGAGCCAGCTGAGATTAGACATACTGCACTGTCTTTACATTTTGTGTCTGCCACAGTCCCACACACGTTGATATTAAAGTCGCTTCCAGGAACCTAAAAAACACAATAAACTGAGCTCCAGACTCATTCCAATGCTAATATGCTTGTACAACTTGACTAATTGAGATTTTTGTTCTCTTCATTACCTTTACGGTCCGTGACAGCACTGAGAGGTCAAATGTGTAGCGCAGCTGTGAGACGGTCAGAGTGCAGCCCTGTGCTGTGATGGTCTCTGGGCAAACCACAGGAGTGGCCCACTCGAACACATACATGCAGTCCTGTGCCCGGATCATCTGGGGAGAACCCTGTTTGTGCAAAACCAACACAGATATAACAGATCACCAACAAAATTATTGAATTAACAATCACTCGGTTGCACTCGGCACCATTTATGAAGGCTCTGGGTTGCTCTATTACCAGCTCTGCTCCTTTCTGACAGGTGAAAATGATCTTGGAAGAGTAGTTGGACGTGGGGTCGGAGGGGCAAATGGTTGTGCTGTTAAAGGTGATCTCCACCTCATTGGTGTTGGTGTTATAGCGAGGAGGGGAGGTGATTCGTCCGATGTCCTGCACAGGAAAAAAACAGAACAAAACACAAACCCACAGTAAATTTAAAACTGAAAAAAAAAAAATCAGATTCAAGCATGATTCATTTTATATCAACCCTCAGTGCCATGGTATGATTAGTAAAAATATTTTGCTCAAATAGACTAATATGAATAATACCACAAACACAAAACTGAAAGAATGTACTTTCTTCATCTGAAGTGTAACTAGGTGTGCATGCAGTCTAAGACAGCCTCCAACATTGGTTATTATAATAATAATAATAATAATAATAATAATAATAATAATAATAATTATTCTTATTATTATTATTATAACAACAACAACAACAACAAATACTCCATAATTAGTGCTGTACCATTGGGCTGCACAATTTTTTTTATTTGGGGGGGGAGGGGGTAGGGAACATTTTGTTCTGCTAAAATTGTGATTTTCTGATATAAAGTGTGATTTAAAAAAAAAAAAATTCACAACCAAAAACAAAATTTCACAAAAAAATAAAATACTTCTTCCACTACTAATAATTATTTTTATTATTCCTAACTAAACATTAAAAAAGAAATTACTATATTTCAATGTAAAATGTATTTAAGAAAAAAATATATAATAGTAATAATACTTAATAATAATAGATTTGTATTATTAATAATATTAGTATTATTATAATTGCTAGTAGTAGTACTAAATAAATGCTAGTAGTATTAGTACTAGTAGTTGCTAAAACTCTAAAACTGTACTTGACTTAAATTAAAAATCTGTTCAAAAGAGTTAACTGAATAAAAAAAGTTCTCTCATAGGGTTAAAACCAGCACAATCCAAAGGACTTTGGCATAGAGTAGGTCTGTAAATCAAGAAAAGTGGAGTTCATTGCTGTACTGATGCATTTACTCACAACTGGATCTCCATCAACAGGATCCATGCACACAGCAGCCCCAGGAGGACAGTTGACCCGTGGAATGGGGTTGAGAGGCTGGCAGATGTTGATGTAGAAATCAGGAGACTTGTCCCCATCTACATCCTCATTGATAGCTGTGTAGTAACCGGTGAGATGGATCAGAGGACTAAGATCAATCTGGTTGGTACCATTCCAAACAGAGCACTTCACCTGCAGAGAAAAGACACTAAATTTGTTGCAGGTTCAACTGAAGCTAGGTTTAAGGATTTTAAGCATTGAAGACTTCCTGTTACCTGCTGTTCGCAGACCAGAGGAGTGTGCCAGGAGAAAAAGTAAGTGCAAGTGGTGTCATCAGAGTACAACAGCACGGGTTCATCAGTACCTCCTCCCTCAGACTTGCAGACGAAGCTGAAGACGCTCTTGTATCTGAGGGAAGGGTTGGTGGGACACGCGTCTCCATCTTCATAGGTGAGCTCTACCACCTGATCCTTATACACCAGCTTCCTTGTGGCTTTTCCAGCACTTACAGCCTTCTGAGTGTCTCTGATACACACAGCTGCAGCAAAAACAAAACAAAACAAAACACACATCTCAACATTAGTTTACCATGTCTTTTTTTGCTTAGGGCCTAAATAAGCACAACAAAGCACAAACAACACTACTTCTATATTCTTAGAAAAAATACACATAAAAAAAAATTACCAGTGTCTATATGAAGAGTTCAGATGCAAAAGCCTCTAAATCCATCTGACACATTTCTTCAAAAAATACATTTTTATCAGGCTCAGATGTATAGGTTTCTATGTAAGTACTGATACTTCTGATTGAGCTGAGGGTGGGATTTTGGCAAGTTTGAAGTGAAAGTATATGATGGATGTATAATATGTGTCAAGAGCATTCACTCAGTATCATTATCTCATTTTTGACCGAGATGGCTTTTAGAAGGTTTTGCATCTGAACTCTTCATATATAAAAAAATAAAAAAATTTAACAACCTTGAATGAAAAAAATATATATAAATACATACATACATACATACATACATACATATATATACATACATACATACATATACATACAAATTATTCAGTTTTCCAGCATTTTTGTGTATTTGAAACCCTTTCCAACAATGACTGCATGACTTTGAAATCCATCTTTTCAGTCATATGCAACTATTACATAAGGTTCAAATACTCACTGATGCTCCAGAAGAAAAAAAACAGTCATTAAGAGAATAATTTTTGCACAGAATGGAGATGTTTACATTTTTCTTATTTATCATATTTTTTCATTTAGTAGTGCCCTTCAGAGGCTACAGAAGATACTTACATGTTTCTCAGAAGACAAATTAAGGTAAATTTACCCTGATCGTTAAATTCAAAAAGTTTTACCAATGGCTCTTAATGCATTGCTTTTCCTTCTGAAGCACCAGTGAGCATTTGAACCTTCTGTAATAGTTGCACATGAGTCCATTAGTTGTCCTGAGTGTGAAAAGATGGATCTCAAAATCATAGAGTCATTGTTGGAAAGGGTTCAAACACACATAAATGCTGAAAAAAACAAAAAGAATTTGTGGGACCTGAAGGATATTTCTGAAGAACAGCAGGCAGTTTAATGGTTGTAAACTTTTGAACGGGGTCATTTTTATAAATTCAACTATTTTTTTCTCTTATAGACTATATGTAAACATCTTTTATGTCTCCTGTTTTGGTAAAATAATTAACATGATTCTGAAAGGGGGGTGTAAACTTTTGACCTCAACTGTATATATTCTCAGACAAACAGATAGAGAGAAACCCAATTATGCATTACATTCTATAAAATGAGTGCTGTCAACCGATAAAAAAAATAATTATTCTCAATTAATTATTTCTGAAATTAATCGTGATTAATCCCACCTCTAATTAAGTTTTTTAAATATACTTTTATATTGAAAGTTCACATTCAACCTTCAAATTAATGCAGAAACAGCATAAAGACAGCATATTTTTAATATCTGATAAATATTTTTTTTGGCTGAAGGTGAGTACCATTCGTTAAAGGAAATTGTTATTTTTTTCATAATATTTAACCATTGATTATAGCCATTCAACATTACAGTACAATTGAAATCTAATAATTTTAACATTTATTAGACTTAAAAAAAAAATACAACTTCTAATTTAAGTGAACTTAAAACAATTTTCACATAAACCCATTATTTACCTGTGCCCTTAAGGAAATAAGAAATGTGCAGAAATTGAATTAAGTTATCGAACACTAAATACTAAATTAAATATAGATTAATCCTTAAAGCTATAAAAGTTATTGATTTCCTCTTTTTTCTTTGGTTCTTTGATTAATAGACATCATAGCAGCTGATGTTATTGGTTACTGATTATTTGGCTGCTATTACTTTAAGAGCTGCCACTCCTGAATGTGATGCGGATCTGAAACGCATGATTGAAGTTTCATCGCTCCTTGTCACCTGTATCTTTTCCACGCTCGTTTGACTAGCATATGGCGCTGAAGTGAAGTTCAAGTGCGGGTCTAAAAAGTCTCCTGTTTGATGTGGTTGTAAAGAAGTTTGGTGATTTAAAAAAATTCACTTATTGTCAAGAAAAAAAGAGACAGAAGAAGCAGTTGTGAGTGGGGTGGTCAACATTAGAAGAAATATACCTGTTCCAGCAGCACAACCAGCACTGGCTATTTCTCCACACACGTTCAGTCTGAACATCTTCCAATGGGCCATGGGATCATAGACCATATAGCCACCTGTCCGACTGAGGGCATTAAGGTCAAAGAGATGACCTGTGGAGACCAGGTACAATCACAGTACATTTCAGGTTGATTTAGGGACAATCAGAGTAAACTGCTAGAACTTTTGAATGATTAGTGTGTGAAAACACCCTTGCTGTTATTCAGGCTATTCAAAATCATCTGAAAGCTGAATAAATAAGGACAATATTTGGTACAACTACTTGAAAATCTGTAATCTGAGGGTGCAAAAAAAATCCAAATATTGAGAAAATCGCCTTTAAAGTTGTCCAAATAAAGTTCTTAGCAATGCATATTACTAGTCAAAATGAAGTTGATATATTTAAGGTGGGAAATTTACAACATACTTCATGAATACTTCATGATCTTTACTTAATATCCTAATGATTTTTGGCATAAAAAAAAAAGGATAATTCTGACCTTTGCAATGTATTGTTGGCTATTGCTACAAATATACCCATGCTATATATGACTGGCTTTGTGGTCCTATTCTGAGCAGACAGGAAGTGTCTGGATAAAATGATTCAGTTGTTCTGGTTGTGAATAACTGTGTGTTCTGTGTAACTGAGGCTCATATGGGTGACTCACCTGTGGCTGGATTTGTGACTTTACAGTCGCCATGTTCAGTGCTGTTGAGAGGACAGGCTGCAGCAGTGGACCACACAAAGCTATAGACACAGTTCTCCAGAGCTGTGATCCGAGTGGGTTCAGAGTCCTGCAGAAAGACAGAATTATGCTCAGTGTAATCGTACAGTATGTGAGATATATAATATCTGTATATTTATTATTAACATTAGGTCAATTAGGTCAACATAAGGTCAATTAAACGTTTTACTGTTTTTGAAAGAAGTCACTTATGCTCACCAAGGCTGCATTTATTTAACAATACAGTAAAAACAGTAATACTGTGAAATAATAATTCTATTTGAAATAACAGGTTTTTTTATTTGAATATATTGTAAAATGTAATTTATATCTGTAATGCAAATCAAATTACTCCAGTCTGCAGTGTCACATGATCCTTCAGAAATCATTCTAAAATGCTGATTTGACGCTCCAAAAAAAAAAAAAAATGTTTAATATTATCAACGTTGAAAATGTTTGCGTTGCAGCTACTCAATATTTTTGTGGAAACGGTGATACATTTTTTCTTTCAGGATCATTTGATGAACAAAGTTTAAAAGAACAGCATTTATTTTAAATAGAAATCTCTTATAACATTATAAATGTCTTTGCTGTCACTGTTGATCAATTTAATGCATCCTTGCTGAATAAAAGTATTTCTTTCAAGTAAGAAAATTCTAACTGACCCCAAACTTTTGAATGGTAGTGTGTGTTTATTAATAAAAATATTAGTTACTAATAAAAAAGCAGTATTTAGTCTATAGTAATAACAGTTGAAGTCAAAAGTTTACATACACCTAGCAGAATCTGCAAAATGTAAGACAGATCAAACAAAATGCATGCTATTTTTTGTTTAGCACTGACCTGAATAAGAAATTTCACATAAAAGACATTTACATAAAGTCCAAAAGAGAATAATAGTTGAATTTATAAAAATGACCCTGATTCTTAATACAGTGTTGTTACCTGAATGATCTACAGCTGTGTGGTTTTTTTTTGTTGTTGTTTGTCCTGAACAGTTAAACTGCCTGTTGTTCTTCAGAAAAATCCTTCAGGTCTCACAAATTCTTTGGTTTTTCAGCATTTCTGTGTATTTGAACCCTTTCCAACAATGACTGTATGATTTTGAGATCCATGTTTTTACACTGAGGACAACTGAGGGACTCATATGCAATTATTACAGAAGGTGAGCCAAACACTCACTGATGCTCCAGAATGAAACACAATGCATTAAGAGGCAGTGGTGTAAACCTTTGAACAGAATAAATCTCTGGATCATTCAGGTAACAACACAGTATTAAGAAAGTGTATGTAAACTTTTGAACGGGGTCATTTTTATGAATTCAACTATTATTTTCTTTTTTGGACTATATATAAATGTCTTTTATGTGAATTATCTTATTCAGTTCCATACTAAATAAAAAATAACATCCATTATGATACCTCTTAGTTTGGTAAAAAAAACTAACAATTTGGAGATTCCGCAATATGTATTTAAACTTTGTCTTCAACTGTAGATTTACTTAAGAACATGCATGTGTGAGTGTATAGAGAAAAATATAAATAATCACAGACCACTTTGTCAGGGTCACATCTGAAGCTAATAATGGTGGTCCGGTTTCGCTTGCCATCAGGACAGGCTTGTCCATTGGTGTACTTCAGAACCAGGTGGTTTTCATCCCACTGTGGACCTGCCTCTGCCTCCCCCAGATTCACATACTCATCTCCGTTCTTCAGACAAGCCGCAGCACTAGACGGGCAGCTCCACAAACCTGAGACAAACACCAGTTAAAACACCCATGCTGACTGGTCAATACACTCCAGCTGTGTTGCTACTACTCACCGGTCTGGGGCACCAGAGACTTGCACACATTGATATAGTAACGCTGCTTCTGATTGGTCGCATCTGGCACGACCACCCAATTAGATTTGTGCAGGGCCAGTGACGATAAATCATAGGAGTGGCCATTGCCATCACTGCCAGACAGAGAGGAGGTTATAGGTCATTTAAACTGCATCATATTTTGGGAGCAAATACATGAGAAAAAAGGTTGCTCTCACTTGTAGGAGCAGGTTGTGGTTTTGAAAGAAGGACAGGCTAACGCTGTGTGCCACTCAAACAGATATGTGCAGTCTGCAGTCTCCTTTATGAACTCTGGCTTACTCTGAGAAAAAAAAAGAAATAAAGATTTATTCAGGAAATTAATTTAACTTCTTAATAAACTCATTGGCTGAAAGGAACTCACAGGATTCTTGCTGTGGTCACAGGAGAAGAGAATAGCCGTGGATCGCTCATAAATCTTGTGGCACTTTTCTCCACTCGTGTAGTTGATCATAATAATCCCATCATCAAATGTGAGGTTTTGATTGGCTAAGCCTGCAAATGAGCATGGGAAAGGTTAAAGGAATAGTTCACCCAAAAATAAAAAAAAAATCAGTTGAACATTTACTCACACTCAAGCACTCGAGTTAGTGACACGGACATGCATTTTTTTGTTGTTGTTTTGATTATTGTAGACATTTTTAGCAGATAAAGCAAAATGTATATATGGAGAGTTCTGATGCAAAACCCTCTAAAATGCTCTTGACACATATTATACATCCATCATATACTTTTACTTCAAACCTGCCAAAATCCCACCCTCAGCTCAATCAGAAGTACCAGTACTTACATAGAAACCTATACATCTGAGCCTGATAAAAATGCATTTTTGGAAGAAATGTGTCAGATGGATTTAGAGGCTTTTGCATCTGAACTCTTCATATATACACATATATAGGAGGAGTTCGTTCAAGCATGATGCCTGAAAATGGCAAAAATGACACAAAATTTGCTGAGAATATTAAAAATAACTGACTTCCTGTTGGGTTTCTGATTTTGCTCCAGGAAAGTTTTTTAGTGAACTATTTCTTCAAACATGAAGAAGCTTCGATATACTGAACAAAACAAACTCCAGGGTTCCCACTCTAAGCCAAATGTCAAATTCCCTGACTTTTCCCTGTCTTTCACTGACTAAAAAGCTGAATTTCCATGACCTAAAATGAACAGATCTATCCACTTGCAAGCTTTATTTACTTGTTTACAGACGTTTTTAGTACAAAACTATGGAAGGCCGTTTCTGCCACTAAATAAAAAAAAATAAAACTGACTTTTTCTTGCAGTTGTGAGTTTGTATCTTGCAACTTATGAGTTGTAAACTCATTTCTAAGGAGAAAAGAATTGCAAGTTTATATCACACAATTCTGACTTAACTCTCAGCAATTCTGAAACTCGCAATTCTGACTTTTTTTTTCTCAGAATTGTGAGATAAAAGTTGCAACTGCGAGTTATAAAGTCAGAACTGCATGATATAAACTCGCTAAATTTTTTATCTCACAATTCTGACTATATTTCTCAGAATTACGAGTTTGTATCATGCAATTGTGAGAAAATAAGTCAGAATTGTGAGATCAGTCGCAATAACCTTTTTTTTATTTTTTATTTAGTGGCGGAAACTGGCTTTTTCTGTACTATTTCTACAGAAAAGAATTTATGTTTTTTATGATTTCAGTTAAACACTCTGAAGGATTTGCTGTTTGTAATCAAGTTCATCATTCAGTTTTTTTTAGTTCTTCACATTTTAGTTTTTGCTTTTCCATCATCTACTTTTCACACCCAGTCTTTGAAGTGGTCATTTTGTAGCCAAAGCTCTTAAAATGTACATTTTCCTGGCTTGTTTGCCTTAGTTATCACGTACAGCCTGATGACTGCATTTGACTTAAATGATTGCCAGTTGACGTGTGGAAAGGGAATAAAATGGCACTGAAAAATAGCCCAACTATAAAAATAGGCAAGATGCGTAAAACAATGTGATAAAAAAAAAAAAAAACTGTATAGAAAAATGACATTTTGATAAATGAAACTAAAATTTAAAGCAACAAACAAAAATCCCTGATATTCCATGACTTGGACCAAAAAAATATTAAATTCCCTGACTTTCAATGACTGGAATAGACCTTTCAAAATTCCACGATATTCCAGAAATTCCATGACCCGTGGGAACCCTGAAACTCACCTGCTATTCTGTGCGTACTGCCCTCGACCTGACAGGAGGACACAAAATTGCTGGGACCGTGAGGGCAGACTGTGGATGTAACTGGGCCGCACACTGCAAAGTGATACTCATAACTCAAATCCTTCACTTCATAGTCCTTTCCGGCCAGTGGTGTAAGATTGTACTCGTAACCGCTCTTGGGGTCCTTGACTTTACAGTTTTCACCTGTGAGGGACAGGAACTAAATTGAGTCAAAGCCAAAGTAAGAGTATTTCTTCACGTTCAGCAAACAAATTGATTGTTGATCCTACCCTGCACTCTTTTGATAGGGCAAGCTTCTGAGGTTCTCCAGATGAAGACATACTCACAGCCATCTTTGCGATCATACATGGGTGCACCCTTAAAACAGAGGAAAGAAAAATAGGCTTCAACAGCTTCACCATAAAAAAAAAAATGATTGAAACAAACAATTGAAAAATGCATTTGCACTTAAGAGAGAAACCATGCACTTGCTTACAGGACTGTCATCACACTGGAAGATGATTCGCGTGGAGTACCGTCCTGAACCGCACTTGTCCCCATTCAGATAAACAATACTGATAGAGCCATCTGCTGCTGCCTGCAGGCTGGACTGCACATATCCCAGATTTACACTTTTGCCTTTCAGCTGCCCACATGCTCCAATCGCTCCAGCTGCCAACAACAGAGGTCTATTAGTTTACTGTGCACTCATTCAGGCCAGCACTACTGCTCCTGCCCTCGGTTGGTGTTACAAACAGAAAATCAATCAAAAGTACCAGACTAAAAATAGGAAGAAATTTCAGTTTGTCAAAAGAGACACTCACCAGGGCAGCCCTGGATGCGAGGCAGGGGTTTACACACGTTGATGTAAAACTTTTGAAAGCGGGCCTGTTCTGAGGTGTCCAGGGGAATGTAATACTTGTCATCCAGACTGAGGTCACTCAAGTCATACTCTCTACCTTGTGAATCTGGAAAAGCAAGACAGGAGGATCAGTTTGAGTTTAGTAACAAAATGGTGAATGTAATGGTGCAGAAAATACACACTTTCAGTGTTAATTTTATTGACAAATTTTGATTTAGTCTTAGTCTCAGTGTTTTGACTAAAATGCCATTTAGTTTTATTCCTATTTAAGTCATCTGAATTGTTTTAGTCTAGTTTTAGCCGACTAAATATCATAAGATTTTAGTCGCTAAAATCTAAGGGGTTTCTTTACAGTGTAATGTTAAGCATTTCTCTAAAACTACTAAGCTCACTGTGTAGGTTTGATTTTGAGGTTTTATCATGATTTAACTGCTGTGACACGCAACATGCCTTTACATTGAAATTAATTGAAACCACTTCTCAGAAAAACAAAAACAAAACAAAACATGTTTTTCTTTACAATGAAATACCAATGGTTATATAGGCTATATAGGATATATACAGTAGCCAACATTTGAATTGGATCAAAAAAAGTTCAAAGTTGTCCTAAGATGAGGCCGCATGTATTGTTTTGGTTTTAGGACAACTTTGATGAAAGGTTTTGATCCACTTCAAATGTTGACTGCTGTAGGCTATATTCTTTCAAGCAGACAAAATTATTTATATGATACGTCTTTGATTGTGTATTTGATTTCATTAGACAATGTTGTGATTATGAATCAGGATTTTAGTGTAGATTAATATCTTCGAGAGCTTATAAGGTTCTATAGTCTTAATGGGCCGTGCTGCAGTCACTATTTCAAATTCACCCCGTTGTCTGACAAAAGACACCATAAACTATATCAGTATATCTATGAAATATATGAATGAAAACCGTTTTATTGAAGATTTTGCTGCATTAAAATGTATATGAGCACAGAGAGGCAAGAAAACATGATGCACTGACATCATGAATATGCTAATTAGCACATGACGCAATCTAGCGACATTTGCCGACTTTTCAAGCTGGGGTTTAGCTACTTTCCATTAAAAAAAGTTTGCAACACTGCATCAATTCAGTGTCTGCCCTCAGAAAACCAGACTGAATTGAGTTAGCTTTTTTGCGTCGTTAGATTTATCCATATGCTCTTACCCCCAGATATAGATATAGGTATTTTTGAACGTTTTATGAGACATGCCGCAAATGTATGCCAGCTTATGTCCTGCCAGATAGATCAACAGGCTATGTTAAAGTTCAAGTGTACACATCTAACCTCCTAACCAAATCCAGTGTTGAACTAGGTCTCATTTATAAAACGTTCATCAACAAACACACTTGCAAAATTCAGTTGCTGCCCCGGAAAAACAAAGTGCATCCACTGTTCATGTAACGTTGGGTTTGTCGGGAAGCTGAGCAAAGTTATCTTTGCCTTACAACCAAAACCACAGTTCTTTAGAGACATTCTTCCTGAGTGAATCCTGTCCCATTCTTTCACTTTGGTCGATGTGTGTTTTTTGAGAAAAATGCCCATACAAGGAGTTCCACCCTTCAGGACGTCATTCAGAGCCATGATCGAAAAAAACTTTCCGAAACTTGTAAGAACCCGGAAGTGTGTATTTGGCACAGAAATACTTTGAAATTTGGCCATATTTAGCATGAGAACCCAACTCCTTCCAACTCAGTGGAAATAACTCAACATGCATGAAACAGCATTGGACCCCCTCCCCCTTTAATAGATTTTCATCATAGTTTTTGTCATTCAAAACAAGTTTTTGTAGTGTTATCACCTCGTTTTCATTGAAAAAATGTTGTTGGTGAAAATTGTCAACAAAATTAACATTGCACATTTTGCATGTTTTTACATTTGCGCACAGGAAAACTTACCAGTGACTAGGCAATCCACAGGAGCAGGTTCACAAGCTAGTGGAGTGGAAAGCTCAAAGAACACATTGCGAGTTACATGTGTAGTTGTCCCCAGGTCTTCCTGTATAAGCCTCAGAGAGGGTGGGTTGGCCTTTTGGTCACACACAAAATTGATGAAGAAGGTGTCTTCGCTACCTGTAGTACAGATGGGAAACGGGGTAAAAATGGATTTAGTCCAGAGCGGAACAATGTAGCCTTTATACAAGACTTTCCAGAATACTTGATTACGATTGTTTAGTCTTGGCATTTAAAGATTTATGCATAACGATCATAAACTGTTATTCCTGGCAACTGATATCCTACAAATTAGGGATGCACGATATTGGAAAAAACTCACATTGCGATATGTTGTTTTTCTGCGATAAATATTGCGATATGAAAATAACAAATCATTAGATTACTTGAATAGCTCTTTGGAAAAAAATGGGATGATTTTATAGCTGAGTAAATCAGCATTGAAAATAAACAAATTACAAACATAGATAAAGTTAATAGAACAAAGATACAAATAAAATAAAACACTTTATAGTCTAACAGTATTCAGGTACAGAAATTGAATAATCAAAAGTAAAATTGCACTGCATATTCTTCACTGTATAAATGTAATCTAATAAATCTGTGTCAAAGCTAAAAAGTGATTTTTCTCTGTGTTTTGCTGTTTGATTAACATTCATGACACAGAAAGCCTCAGGAACAATAAACTGCTGTGAACCTGTTACACATCCATTTTCTTTCTCAACTGTTTATCTTCACTTAAGCAACTGTGTTTACAAGGATACTTGCAGAGACCTGTATTTTGACATAGTTTCGCGTGTATGTGTCATTTCAGGCATAAAATAGCAGTGGAAGTGAACAGAATTCCGTGTTCACATGCATCTGCGTGGCTTTCACCGTGTCAACAACGGGCGCGAGCGTCACGACACGCCAAATGCGGTAGAACACATTATAATCAGTGATGCTGTCTGCACTGGATGCGAGCGGCGCGACAAAATACTGTAGAAGTCATTATAATGATGCTCCCTGCACTGGATGCGGCGTGGCACGTCAAATACCCGAAAGTAAACTGCCGCGTTCCATTTATGTGTACTCACACAAAATTCAAATGATACGCAACAGTCGCTTTTGTCGCGTCCAGTGTTTAGACAGACTTTCACTTTAGATGTTGTGGCACAGGCAGCGCGACACGACAGCTGTCGCGCCGGTGTAGACAAGGTGTCTGTGTGTAAGCAAAGAAAAGACGATCAGTAGCCTATAAAAAAATATAACGATCAGTATAGGCTACCAAACATCGCACGTCCTGCGATGTGACTATTGCGGATGAGCACATCGTGATATCGATGCTGAAACGATGTATCGTGCAGCCCTACTACAAAGCTATGCTAGATTCGTCACCTTGCCATTATCTGTAGGCAGAGCTGGGTAGTAACTGATTACATGTAATCTGGATTACCTAATCAGATTCCAAAAATGTAAGTACTTGTAATCAGAGTAAGTTACATTTTAAAGTACTCGTAATCAGACTACACTTACTTTTTTATGGATTACATGATTACATGTTATTCACACAATAGCAATAAATTACTCATAATTCATTGATTCCCCCTAATTTCCCTTTTTCATTTTTAAATTTTCCTTTCTAAAATAGCTTTCCTATTATATACATTCAGAAAGTCCAGTTTTGTGGACATTCACAGACTAGTCATTAGTCAGGTGGCACAATGACGGTTCACTCCTATACTTATAAATGGGAAAAACTGCAACGCGCAATATGGAGGAAGAGTCACGTGAAAGAGACAAATTTCCCATAGAAACCTGAAGCTAGACCAAGGCATAAGTACGTTATGACTATTGGCTAGTCTAACCTGAAAAATAAGCCTTTTAAACACTATTTGAGCAAATGAAACAACATTCATGGGGTAATTAATTTAAGATTTATTTAGCTGATTTGATATATGTAATTTAATTGTGAGTTCAGTGAGCAGTTTTTGAGATTTCAGGATTGCCCTTAAGATAGGCTTGGTCTTGTATGAGCTGCCAAGAGGCATTGCAAATATGGCCACTAAGTAAAGAGACATTCCTTAAAAAGGACTTTGTTATAAAATGATTTATTTTAATTTAATTGTTTTTATGATTTAATTGATTGTTAGCTTTTCATTAAACCCACAAACCCGCTGCAGCTCCTGTTCGACCCTTAGTTTGGAAAACCTTGATGTCATAAAAATGTTTAATGCACTTCATGTTGTGAATTACAATGAATGGAACATATTTTCTTACTCTTTGCATTTTTTACATCATGCTACAAAGATAATCCTATTTAAATCAATGTGATAAACGAGTTAAGTCAAAAGTAATCTAAAAGTAATCAGATTAGGTTACCTAAAATATGTAATGTAACTGATTACATTACTGACTACAATTTTTGTCATGTAATCTGGAATCAGTAACTGATTACAATTTGCACATACTCTTCCCAGCTCTGTCTGTAGGTTATTCAATCTGGTATGTTTTATCAGGAAGCATTTTTTTGAACTAAAGCTGACATTAAGTGGATTCCATAATAGTGTAGGTCAAGTAATTTTTGCCCTGTCAGTTACGCACCTGACGATTTGTCTAGGACCCCTTTGTATGTTAGCGTGAGAGCGCCATCAGTAGAGAACTGGAGAACTTGTTCCACACCAACTTGACTCACAGGCTTCTTATCTTCCAGCTCACAGCCAGACACAGGTTTATCTCTGACAATTCCGCACTCTTTCACAGAACCACAGATGTTCACCTACAGGAGATAGGAGGGATATGTAAATTTTGTTTTAACATTGGTATAATTATATACTCCAAAGTGCAAAGTACAGCAGAACCAAAAAAAATATATATTTTAGTACATGACCAAGACAACAAAGTGCTGCTATTCAGCACATACACTGCCTTTCAAAAGTTTGGAATCAGTAAGACAATACAAAAAAAAAAAATTGTAACATTGCAATGTTGTTAAAACATAAAATAATTGTTTTTACTTAAATATAGTTTAAAATACAATTTATTCCTGCAATGCAAAGCTAAATTTTCAGTCTTAAGTGTCACATGATTCTTCAGAAATCATTCTAATATGCCGATTTATTATTAGAATTGTTGGCAACAGTTGTGCTGCCAAATATTTTTTTTAGAACCTGTGATACTGGGGTACTACTTTCAGGATTCTTTGATTAATAAAAAGTTAAAAAGAATAGCAAAAATAGTACCAAACAAAGTCAATATTATAAAATTAAATAAAAATCAATTATATTCAAAATATAAATCTTTTCTAACAATATAAGTCTTCGCTATCACTTTTCATCAATTTAACTTCCTTGCTGTATAAAAGTATTAATTTCATTAAAAAAAAGAAAAAAAAAAAAGAAAGAAAGAATAAACATTTACTGACCCCAAACTTTTGAACAGTAGTGTATATTGTTAAAAAAAAGATTTCTATTTTAAATAAATGCTGTTCTTTTTAACTTTTTATTCATCAAAAGAATCATGAAAAAGGTATCACAGCTTCTAAAAAATAAAAAAAAATAAGCAGCACAACCGTTTCCAGCACTGATAATAAATCAAATGACTTCTGAAGTATCATATGACACTGAATACTGGAGTAATGATTCTGAAAATTCAGTACTGATCACAGGAATAAATTAGACTTTAATATATTACAATAGAAAAACATTATTTTACATCATAATAACATTTCACAATATTATTTTTTTTCAGTATTTTTGATCAAATAAACACAGCCTTGAGGAGCATAAGAAAAAAAAACATTAAAAATCTTACTTATCCCAGATTTTTCAACGGCAGTGTACATTCCACTAACAAATGAATGCTAAAAGTACCTAAATGTGTATGCACAAAAACTATTCAATTCAAAACTAAAAAAAAATGCTCACTAAGAATGCATATGAACAAAAATACAGTAAAAAAAAAAAAAATTGAACTATTACAAAAAATTTTAATGTTTTTTGTTTTAAAATGTAATTTATTCCTGTAATTTACACCATTTAAAAATCATTCTAATATCCTGATTTGCTGCTCAAGAAATAGTTCTTATTATCAATGTTAAAAACAGTTGTGCTGCTTAATTTATGGAATCTAATTTCATGATTTTTTGATGAATAGAAAGTTCAGAAGAACACTGAAATAAAAATCTTCAGTAATATTAAAATTTTTTTTATTGTAATTTTAATCTAATAATTTAATGCATCCTTGGTGGATAAAAAAAAAAAATTAATTAACTTCAAAAGTACTGAGCCCAGATGTCTGAACAGCAGTTTTTCTAAATAAATAAATAATGAATTACTGACAGTAAGTTACTTAATCTTAGTCCCAGTTTCATTTCATTAGTCATCCAAGGCCATTTATTATTACAGTAAGTTTCTGTTTAGAATTAATACTGATGTACCAGAAGCTGGTATCATACTAAAATTGGCTTCTGTATCGATTCATCCCCTACTCAAGAGCATCTGAAAGATTTGAAAGTGCTTCTTACGACAAAGTCTTTCCCATTGGCAGTGACGTGGTATCCATTTTCAGAAGCCAGTGGTTTCAAGTTAAACTCAAAGCCAGTGTTGGGATCTTTCACTGAGCAGGTCTGTAGATAAATAACAAGAGAAATAAGAAAATAAATCTTCTCAATATGGTCAAAATCAGTGATTTTATGCTAAAATTAAGGTTGACCTGATTGGTGTCTTCAACGGTTGAGATGGCGCAGGCTGCTTCTGTGTGCCAAAAAAAGTCTACGGTGCAATTCTGGTTCATAAAAAAGCGAGGACCGGATGGCTAAAGAAAAAAAATAAAAATACTCTACTTGTATTGTTCATGCCACTGATTTATAAACGCAATTTTTTAATAAGCCTCATTGCAACAGTAAAAATTAGTATAAGGTCAGTAATGACTCACTGATGTCCCAGTTGAGCAGATGAAGTGGATACGAGTTGTGTAAGTGGTCATCACTCCATCTGCTTCACACACTGAGCCGTTAGTGTACTCCAACATTAGCTGGTTCTCTTCCACAATCACTGGCCCCTTCTTAGCAATGCCCAAGTTACTGACCTCTACCTTCTCAGACAGGCCTTCCTGCTCGAGTAACATGTACACACACATTTGCTGTCAGTGGTGCAGCTTTTTGTATTTCACCATGTCATTCCTGTGTTCACAGTCAGTGAACTAACCTTATCAGCTTCGAATTTCACCTCACAGACAGAAGCTTTCCTGTCACAACCAGGCACGGCTTTAAGTGGTCGGCATATATTGATGTAGTACTTCCTCGGGTCACCGTGGTCAGGTGTTTGCATGGCCTGCCAGTTCCCACCGCCGTTAGCTACTGACAAACTGCAGAGGAAGGAAACAAGAGATTTACTGTAGAGACACTGTCTAGCTTTTGATAGCAGCACTTGTTTGGATGTTGTCCAACATGTAAAGAAAAGCGATAATACTAACATAGAAATTATCAGGATTAACAGTCCATTTATAACTTGTAATCATATCTTGTATCCAAATGTCCATATCTAGTATCAAATGTCTCCACCATGACACAGAATGCTATATTCAAAAATTAAAGTTAAAATAAAATATAAAACATATAAAATAAATAAAAATTTAATAAAATTACAAATTATTTCTTTATAGTAAATCAGAGCAAGTTATATTATAGGATTTTTCCTGAAATTATGTTCAAAATGGGTAACCTAAAATTATTCATATTTTTTAAATTCACTGCACAAAACAAATTAAATTTAGAAACAATCTAGACTCAATGTGTCGAATTTCACCTCAATGGGGGAGGGGCTATTCTCTCAATGCTCAAAGTGCAAATAGAGATGCAGTTTTCAAGCATCTTTCCATCTTTGTTGCTACAATTTTGGAAGTGCCTTTTTCTGTTTTAAAGAAGGGGGTGTCCCAATACTTTTGTCCATATAGTGTATGTACAATGTCACTGGTCTTTGGTGATGAGTTTTCGGCTCAAGGTCTGCATTTAAAGTCACAATAGAGGTGTTCAGCAGAGATTAGGACTTGGCTTTATGTAGACCAGTCAAGTTCTTCCAAACTGACTTAATCAAACATTTCCTCATGAACCTTGCCTTATACAAAGAGGCATTTTCATGTTAGAATAAAAAAGGGCCCTGTCCAAACATTTGCTATAAAATTAGGAGGACACAATTACTAAATTAGTCAAACCTGTTCATTAGAAGGGGATGTCCCAATACTTTTGTAAAGTATTGTAAAGATAATTTATATAATTTTAAAAATTCTTTTCAATACATTTTTGATTGCAATTTACATTTTTAATGCCAAAGGTCTTTAACAACATAAGAGTGAATAATTAATGACATAATTGTCATTTTTAGGTAAATTATCCCTTTAAAATATTTCCTCCTAAAGTCATTCCTCCTATAAGTCAATCAAAGCTTGATTCATCCAAAAATTGTGACACTATTAAACCATGGGACTGTTTAACTATCCCAATGACGTGTTTGGGATGGGACTAAAGCTGTTTGTTAAATCAGTGGCAGATGGGGTAAATATTTATTAAACTAAAATGTGTAATTCATGCAGCTCTAGTGGCACCAAAATTTTTTTTTAAAAATAAGGTAAAATATTTCACATTTTTCTAGGACATATGAGCTAACCTGGACAGGTCGTACTGTTGCAGAGTTTTGGGGTCTGTCACAACACACTCGTGTGGTCTCTCAGGACAGGCGTAGGAAGTGTACCATTTGAAGTTATAAGTATAATCATCTTCTACCTGCAGAAAAACGGTCATAAATAAAGCCATTTTGGTATGCAGATAAGACAAAAAAAAGAGCCTTAAAGGAATAAGGTGTTTACAAGGCAAAAAAAATGCTTAGACCTTTATGATAGAGCTGCATTGCTTGAATATAGGCTAAAAATATTCTCCTGAAGAGGTTAAAACTATTTTTGTCTTTTCTCCGTCAGCACAAGCAGAACAAAGGAGCAGGTGCGATACCTGAAACTCGGGTTTTCCTGGACCAGCCTCTCTGTCACAGAGGAAGGAAATGTGTGTGGAACGCTGCGTGTGCTGCTTGTTGTTGTACCGAGAGCCATTTCTGTAGGTCAACTGGATCATGCCATCATAGTAAGAAAGCCTGGAGTTAAATTCGCCAAGATTCCAAGAGTTTGAGCCACTGCAGAGACGGAATGAAAAAGGTTAGCTCCATCCACAGCTAAATCTTATTGGTTCAAAAATCATGCATTTTGTAGCTACATATTAAACATCAAATATTTTCCGACTGACTGAGATTCCGTCACTTCATATCACACTTCCAGCGAAGACCAATAAACCACGGAACACTATTTAGAGTCCCAGCCTCAGAGGAGACAAAAGAGCAGTGGATTTATTGATTTATTTACTGTATCTTACGATGCTGCCACACAGATCTAATAAAAACATGCAATTTCTTTCCCAGATGCTTACCTTCACAGACATAACATTTTTTTTGTAACCATGTGTGTATTTAAGTGCAATAAGACATGAAAGAGAATTTGACTTTAGTTTAATATTCGCATACCACGTGACGGTCGCTTCGGTGCATGTGCTCTGATGTGTGCGCTCCCAAAACCATGTATGAGAAGTTTAAACTAAAATGCCTTAAAACGCATGATTTCAGCGCGACAGACATGATAATCAAAACCAAACAGATGTGTTTTGGCAGAGTATCTGAGGTACAAGCTGTAAAAGCACAGCCCTATTCTTGAAGTGGGGCAGGGAGCATCAGCTCATTTGCATTTAAAGACACATGCGCGAAAACAGTGTGTTTCTGTTTTCACTCAAAATGATATAATAAATGGGTTGAGCTGGAACTTCACAGACATATTCTGGGGATATCTTACCTCTGGTCAACTTGACAGGCCCCTGCTGTTTCTGGACACTGTGCGGCCTTCACGTTGCCACACACATTGATGAAGTAGTCATAATTTTCAGCGGACATGTTATAATAACCTCCACTAGGTTTGTGAAGTGGGGACAAATCAAACAAAATTCCTGCAAAGAAACAGAAGCATGTTTAAAAGAAGCTCTAAAAAAGGTAATTAAAGACCATAACCTGCCTAAATCTTTAATCACTAGGCTGCCTGTCCTCACAATGATGAAGCAGAAAGGTTTACAAATAATTAGATATTATTTTACACTAAAATGATAAAAAAAAACTATGGATCTGATTTTTGTAAAATAAACTAAAATTAAATTAAAACATATTTCATTTAGTTTAGTATAGTTTGGTTAAATTAAAAACATGGAGGAATAATCTTGTATGAGAGAAAATTTTATTTATTCCTGATTTCACTGGATTACTCCAGTCACGTGATCCTTCAGAAAGCATTCTAATATTCTGATTTGCTGCTCAAACACCATTTATTATTATTATTATTATTATTATTATTATTATTATTATTATTATTATTATTATGTTGAAAACAGCTGTCATTATCATCATTTTTGATGAAATTATGAAATACTTTATTTAGCAAGGATGCTTTAAACTGATCAAAAATGAAAAAATTATACTGACTCCAAGCTTTTGAATGGCATAGTGTATAATGTTACAAAAGCTTTTTATTTCTGATAAATGCTGATCTTTCTATTCATTAAAGAATCCTGAAAAATGTACTTAACTCTTTTAAATATTGATGATGATAATAATAAAAAAATTCTTGAACAGCAATCAGTATATTAGAATGATTTTTGAAGGATCATGTGACAATGAAAAACTGAAATGTAGCTTTGATCACAGAAATAAATTACAAATTTTAAATAAAAAAAAAGAAAGCAAATAGAAAGCATCTTAAACTATCTTGAATACAAATATTTCACACTATTACTGCTTTTGTTGTATTTTGGATCAAATAAATGCAGGTTTGGTAAGCAGAAGAGACTTCTTAAAAAAATCTTAAAAAGACTGGTAGTATTAAAATATAACATTTTCTACATTTTCTCATCAACAAGCACCATACTAGTATCTAGATAAGACTAAAACACCACTGTCTTTGTACCTGCTTGTGGGTCTTCCACCTTGCAGTCGTCGCCTTCTGTTTTGGAGAGGACGCAGGCTGAAGCGGTGAACCACTCAAACTCATATATGCAGCCATCACTGGACATGCTCCTCAGCACTGGAGCGCTCTCAACATCTCCAGGCTTACACTTCAGAGTGATAATTGTATTCACTCTCATGTTGTCCCCACATTTGTCTCCATCAGTGTAAATAAGTCTGATGTCATCCCCCTCTGCTGCCTTCTGAGGAGAAGTCAGGAATTTGCCCAGGTTTATAGTTTTCCCATTTCCTAAGAGAAGAAAATTGAGGTTAGAATAAAATGTCCTGAGTAAGATAAAAGATTTTATATATATATATATATATATATATATATATATATATATATATATATATATATATATATATATATATATATATATATATATATATATCTCTAGGAGAGAATCTCAATGGTGCACTGACCTACTGCACATATTGCTGCATCATCAGGGCAGGATTTAGCCTCCCCTTCTTGGATGATTTTATGACAAACGTTGACGTAAAATCGCTTCTTATCTGATGTTGCTGCCTTTGCGTCCACAGCCTCCCAGTTCTGAGATCCCTCCGATTCTGAGAGAACAAATTGTTACAATAAGCAATATGAGGTGCTGGTAAAATTTGTTTTAGAAAGGTTTACAGCAATTTCCATATTTTAGAAAACTGTTTTCATATTACCAGCCTGAGATAATTTCATATGGCCCATCAAATCCAGCCTGCAAATGAGCTTTTCCACTATTTTCATTAGCTATTCCACTACTTTCAACTATTTTTTTTTTTTAATTGTTATTTTATTTTGGCTTTTCAGTCCGTTTCTCACACAAAGTTGTATGGAGTGGCTTATAGTGTGTTTTTGTTCTATATGCTGAATGAATACATGATTAAATGATTTTTTTAAATTTTGGATGAACTGTTCTTTTAGAAACTAGTCCATATTTTGGTATGGTAAAAAAAAAAAAAAAAAAAAAAAAAAAAAATGTATTTCATCTTAGTTTAGTGTAGTTGGTTACATTAAAATTTAAAACAAAATGAAAAGCTTTATTAAAAATAAGTTTATTAAAATTAAAACTATCAAAAATCATTTCAGTAACTGAAATATATCTAAAATTAAAACAAACTTTGTATACTTTATATATATATATATATATATATATATATATATATATATGCAGACACATACAATAAAATAACTACAATTTTAATGAAAACTAAAAATGTAATATATTAACATACTATGAAAACTACTCAAACTTTTCATAAAATATTTTTTATAGAAATTACCATATTTATTAGAAGATCATTTGAATTGATGAAAGGTGACAGTATATTTATTTATAAGATATTTATAATGGCTACACAAAATCTCAAATAAATGCTGTTCTTTTGAACTCTCGAATTCATCAAAGAATGATGAAAAAAGTAATCCACAAAATATTGAACCAAATAATATTTTGCTCTCAAATTAAACAAATAAATTTTTTGGTTTGTTTCAAATTGTGATCATTTTAAATACAAATTTTGTAGTGTATTGATTTTCTTTTATTTAAGTAAACTAAAAATAAATCAAGAAAATAGAAAGCCACAAGCTTTCAAGTTTCCGTTGCCACCACTTCCCAGTACACAAATCATTTTGCTCATCTCTACCTGGGTAGCGCGTAAGAGGCGACAGATCATAACGCTTCTTGTGGTCTGTGACTCGACACAGCAGGTCTTCCTTCTCCTTCACGCATGCATACTCAGTTTGCCAGTCAAAGTAATATGTGCAGTCAGTTTCTCCAGTAAATTCCGGCTGGCCATACCCTGCAAACCACAAGTCAGCTGTGAGTGAATTTCTGACATGAAACAAAGTCATCTAGGTCACATTGTTGCACTTACTTCTTATTCTCTCATCCATTTAAACTTCCTCAAAACAGCAGTGCTGTGGTTTTATCAGCATGTGACTTTACGAGTCATTGTGTCACTCACCAGCAGTCGCATTGCACTCAAAGTTAATGATGGTCATGCGCTGAAAGCCACTGCTGCATCTGCTGCCATCTGGGTAGATTAGTGTGAGATCACCATCTGAGTATCTTAAGATAAAAAAGAAAAGGGATTACGACTGCTCTTCAGTTTAAATGTTTAACTGCATTGTAGGTTGCGTAAATCAGAAACATAAGCTAAAGGCGAACCTAAGAGTTTGGTTCTGGTATCTCCCAGCAATCTTCTTCACTTCGCCGGTGTCTTTGACTTGGCAGGAAGATACGTAACCTTTTTCATCACCACAATGTCCAGCGTTGGTCTCCCCACACACGTTCAGATAGAAGAAATAGGTGTCCTTGTCACTTTTTGCCTCAGTCATATAAGGTTTGGCTAAAGCTAAAGACAAAAAAAACATGATGAATGGTAAAACTTTATATTTTATATACACTAGTCAAAAAAATGTTTGAACTGAAAGATTTTTAATGTTTTTTTTAAAGAAGTCTCTTCTGCTCACCAAGTCTGCATTTATTTGATCCCGAGGACAGCAAAAACATAAAAATATTTTAAAATTGTAACTATTTAAAATACCCGTTTTCTATTTGAATATATTTTAAAAATGCAATTTATTCCTGTGATCAAAGTTGAATTTTTAGCATCATTACTCCAGTATTCAGTGTCATACAATCCTTTAGAAATCATTGTTATATTCTGATTTGCTGCTTAAAACAAAAACGTTTACTATTATTAAAAACAGCCGAGTAGTATTTTTTTTAGGTTGTTTCAGAAGTTGTTCAGAAGAACAGCATTTATCTGAAACAGAAATCTTTTGTAACATTATAAATGTTTTTATCATCACTTTTGATCAATTTAAAGCATCCTAAATAAAAATATTAATTTCTATAATTTAATTAAAAAAATAATAATTATACTGACCCCAAGCTTTTGAATGGTATAGTGTATAATGTTACAAAAGCTTTTTATTTCAGATAAATGCTGATCTGTGGATCATTCTATTCATCAAATAATCCTGAATGTTTCTTGAACAGCAAAACAGCATATTAGAATGATTTCTGAAGGATCATGTGACACTGAAGAGTAATGATGCTGAAAAAGTAGCTTTGATCACAGAAATGAATGACATTTTAAAATATATTCAAATAGAAAGCAGTTATTTTAAATTATTTCACAATATTACTGTTTTTGCTGTATTTTCAATCAAATAAATGCAGGCTTGGTGAGCAGAAGAGACTTCTTTAAAAACTTTTGACTGTACACACATACTTGTTCTTATAAAAATTCTGTCATTAATTACTCACCCTCATGTCTTTCCAAAACCACAATACCCACATTCATCTTCGGAACAGAAATGAAGATGTTTTTGATGAAATCTAAGAGCTTTCTGACCCTGCACACAGAGCATGGCAACTACCACATTCAAAGCCCAGAAAGGTAGTAAGGACATCATCAAAGTAGTCTATGTGACATCAGCGGTTCAACCGTAATTTTATGAAGCAACGAGAATACTTTGTGTGCAAAGGAAACAAAAATAATGACTTTATTCAACAATTACGTCTCTTCCGTGTCAATCTTTGCCTGACCAAATCAGGAGAGAAATTGTAAAATGAAGTCATTCTTTCTATTTTCTTTGCACAGAAAAAGTATTCTTGTAGCTTTATAACATTACAGTTGAACCACTGATGGACTGTTTTAACTATGTCCTTACTATCTTTCTGGGCCTTGAAAGTTTCAGTTGAGTTGCAGGGTCATAAGGCTTTTGGATTTTATCAAAAATGTACTGCATTCTGAAGATGAACAAAGGCCTTACAGGTTTGAATCGGCAAAGGGTGAGTAATTAATGACAGAATTTTCATTTTTGTGTGAACCATCTCTTTAAATGTAAATAATTTTTTAATATTAGCACTGCACAATAACACTGGGATATCTGTGAAACAACACTTACATCATTGCCTCTATCTGAACTATTAGAGTAACTTACAGTCATGTCTCAGGTAAGTAAGGTCAATGGAGATGTCGTGCTGTTCGCTGGTTAGTGTGCAGCTGTGACTCTCCAGGTAATCTCTGTGGCAGGCATATTCAGTCACCCACTCGATCTCATACCGACAGTTCAAGCTGCTGATCATCTTAGGGTTACTTCCCTGAAAAATCATTGAGAAAACTGTGAGATGACTGAACATAGTAGACTGTAATGAGATGAAACACTAGGCAACTTCTTACCGTCTGCCTTGTGGAGGGACAAATAAATGTAATTGTCACTGCTGGTTTGTGGCCATTACACAAGGCTGGGCTTTCTGTGACTCCCTCATACCTTAGTCTTAGTCTAAAAAACAGATTAAATCAGTCATGCGCCGCCAGTTTTCTACATTGATAATAAGAAATGTGCACCAAATCTGCATATTACAATAACTTCTAATTGTTCATGTACCACTGAAAAATCAGCTTTGCCATTACAGGAATAAATTACATCTATTAAAACAGTTATTTGATATTATATAACGTTATCACAATATTACTGTATTTAGCTATTAAATTAGCACATACTTGTCATTGGAGAGCAGCTTGAGCTGATTACCAGGATGACCCATGTCAAAGGAACCTTCGCTGGAGGTGAGACAGGCAGCAGATCCCTCAGGACAGTGGCTTCCAGGACGGTCTGGATGGACAGACATCACCCAAGTTATATGCAATGCACTTTCGAAAGCTTTAGTTGTTTAAATAAGAACCTGTTCAGGCGCTTTGCGGATTGTTTTGTAAAAAAACAGCTACAGTATACAATCAAAATGTTTGCTGACTGGGTGCACACTTTTGAAAAATACACTGTCTAAACACTGCTACAGCTTAAAAAAAAAAGAATCTTACTTAGGCTCCTGCATATATTAATGTAGAAATCAGTTTTGTCATCTGGGTCGTCAACCAGGTAGCCATCTGAGAGTTTGATCAGCGGGTTGAGGTCATGTTTCTTTCCATCCGAGTCAAACACATAGCAGGGGACCTTTAAAAAGAGATAAGCAAATAAATCAAGTACACAAAAAATTAAGCCACTGCCATTTCCTTTGTTTGTTGTAATATATACACTACCAGTCAAAAGTTTTTGAATAGTAAGATTTTAAATGTTTAAAAAAAAAAAAAAAAAACTGCATTTATTTGATCCAAAATACAGAAAAAGCAGTAATATTTTGAAATATTTTTGCTATTTGAATTAACTACTTTCTTTTTGAATATATTTTAAAATGTAATTTATTTCTGTGATCAAAGCTACATTTTTAGCATCATTACTCCAGTCATCAGTGCCACATGATCCTTCAGAAACCATTCTAGTATGCTGATTTGCTGTCCAAAAAACATTAGTTATCATTATTATTATTATCAATATGTAAAACTTGAGTACATTTTTTAGGATTCTTTGACGAATGGAAAGACCCAAAGATTGGGGGGATGCTTGCTTAGCAAGGATGCTTTAAATTGATCAAAAGTAATGATAAAGATATTTATAATGTTACAAAAGATTTCCATTTCAGATAAATGCTGCTCTTCTGAACTTTCCATTCATCAAAGAAACCTGAAAAAATTCTACTCAGTTGTTTTCTACATATTAATAATAATAAATGTTTTTGAGCAGCAACTCAGAATATTACAATGATTTCTGAAGGCTCACAACTGGAGCAATAATGTTAAAAATCAGCTTTGAAATCACAGGGACATAAGGCAGAATATCTAAAACTTAGTTTTTTACACTATGAAAACGCGACTGGCGCTTGGATAAGCATAATAACAGAATGTGTTTGAAAAGAAGTTGTTTCCACAAATTAAATAGGAACTAATATTTTATTACAAAATAAGTAAGTAAATTGCATTATTCAGGTCTATTTAAAAGTTGACATTGTCAAAATGATTTGTTCAAGACTGCTGAGTTTAATCTCATACTGAGAACTGAAAGTCAAGCACACACACACTTAAACATTCACACCTTCCTCCACATTAACGCTCGAACAGAAATGTCATCACGTCTTGTCGCCTTTACTCACCTCCTTGTGTGGTTTAAATTTATCACGTTTGCAGGCGGCATATGTCCTCCATTCAAAGTAATGCACACACTCAGAGACAGTGACAAATTCAGGTGTTCCCTGTTGAAGAAAAAAAAACAGTCAGATGTCATCCATGGTGTGAAAATTTTTGAAAATAATGAAAAAGTACATTAGCAAATGTGAAAATAAATGTTTGCATATAAATATAAATATATACTTTTTTTATGAAATTATTCAAATATAAAGTAAACCCAAATTTTGCATTAAAACAGCTTTCAATTTTGCCCTTGATAGAGGAAGTATATTAAAACTAAGTATGCATTAAGGAAAAAAAAAATTTCACTTTGCCTCAATATTGTATCATTTTTCCATCTCTGTCATTTCTTCTTGCTCAGCAAGAAGGAAACAAACAGCCTTGCAAATGTCACACTCTGTTCACAGGCGTCACTGACTAACAGTGCATGCTGGGGAGGAAAGCTCACCATTGTTTTGCCGCATTGAAAGGTGATGCTGCTCTGAATGTTGCTGCTCTTGCCGTCGCATTTCTCCGAGCTGCTGAAATCAAGCACAGTAGGCGAGACCTTCCGCAAGGAGAGCTCACCTATGGGGAAAAAAAGACCTGGTTTACAAAGCAGTGTGTCTGCAGAGCAATAAGACCTAAGATTTTGTAATACAGAAGCTGCTAACACAATACAGTTATCAAAATAATATAATAGAATAAAGTTAGAGATATAAAATCGAGTGTTATTTGTCAATGAACAAGAAAAAAACCTGTTTTTCAAAAACTGCTTATTTAGGTCCCTATGATTTCAACGATGTGGAAAATGCAGACGGAATCGTGGAATCATTCAAATGAAAATGAATGAAAATAAAATGAAATTTACTGTATAATGCAGAATTTCACAGAATTTGCCCAATTTGACATGAATAAATCAAAGTAGGTCAGCACACTTAAATCAAAACGTGATATGGACTAATGTCTGTGAATATTAAGCCACCAAAATACTATTTAAAAACAGTACGAACCTGCACGTCTCTGTGTGAATGAATGGTGAATATGCACGGTTTCGTTTACTACACACACATACGCATGTGTGACGCTCACTGTGTTTTCTCGCTCAAAATATGAGTACATGAACGTTCTCTCTAGAACTGCCAAGTCACTTCATGAAGATAAAAGTTTGGTTTAACTTAATGTAATGATAGTACAGTCAACCCATTTATTTATTTGGATACCTTCAACATTTTTCACATTATTACAGTTTATTTGCTATAGTTTAGAAAATAGTAATAAAATATGACAAAGGCTGAATTTGTTTTAGCATTCTTAATAATGTCAGATAACTTTGATAGAAAGGTATGTAATGAATTACAATCAACCAACAATTCAGACAACTGTTAGTGTGACAATATTTACACAACTATCAATACTGTGTTGACCAATTACCAAGCAATGCTTCATTTTGTTCAATCTGTGGTGTAAAAGGTTGCATTAGCAATTAAAGAAAAAACACTTAAGCAAAACATGGTCAGGTCAAAGTGTCTAAACAATTTTTGGTCCCAAACTGTTATTAATGTTACTGGTAGTCCACTGTATGAAGAACTTTTGGGTATAATGTGTCATGGTTTACTTTATTTTGCTATCCTCACCTGTGTCCTGCACCCACTAGTAAAAAATATTTTAAAAATTTATATCTAGAGTCTGACAAATTTTTGGTTTGACTGTACTATTACTAATAATAAAATTATTAAAACATTGTTTTTAAGGAATATTTACCAGAATTTATTTACCAGAAAACAGTATTTCTGAAAAAAAAAAATATATATTATATATTTATATATATATATATATATATATATATATATATTAGGGCTGGTAATTTAACGCGTTAATTAGATTAATTAATTACGGTGAAAAATAACGCGTTAAAACTCTTAACGCATTTAACGCACTGGCCCCGCCCTAAACCTATGTGGGTCATCTGACATTTCATGAGGCAGTGTAACAAGTCACTGCTTGATAGAGCTTAGAGAACGTAGTTAGAATGACCCTAAAATTTAAGATATCGGGCAAAAAAGTTTGTCTCATACTTAAATCATATAGTTAAGCAATAGTACACAAGCAATAGGCTATAAGTGCAATCGACTACCACACGAGTGCAAATGAGAGCAGAACTGTTCGTCTCCAAGCAACACGCAGACAGTGTATGAAATCAAAAGTACCACGAAAGCTATTTCAAAAGCATTAAGAGGCTTTCATTTTAAATTTTGAGCGCGGGTGTGTGGCTTATGCGCCAGTTCGCTCCGATGCGCGTGCGTTTTGGTCACTCATCAACCAACTGTCCTCGTGCCGCGCAAGCCATTTGAATGAATGAGTATCATAGCGCAGCGGAGGACGGTTGTTTGCTGCGTTGACCAAAGCGCACGCGCAGCGGAGTAAACCACTGATGCGCAAGTCGCGCTTAGAGTTAAAAGTTTGCTTTGTATCTGAACTAAACCCAGCGGCCAGCTTTTGGTTGTGAAAGCCGCTTTCTATAGCTCTTGCAGTACTTTGATGTTACAGTCCGATCGATTTAATGCTGATGAATCAGCCATTTGAATGAATCAAATGAATTTACCACCACCACCAACTGGCAGTTTTATTTTATTATTTAGAGTATCATTTCATTAAGAAATAATTTCATATTTCCAAAGTAATATTAATAAAAATTAATGAAATACGTTATTAAAGGTATAGTTCACCCACCCAAAAATGACAATCATTTACTCACCCTCATGGTACAAAAGAGCATATATAATTCATTTTATAAACTAAATATTGACTTTTTTGTAATGTCTGTTTGACGTTTTAAACAACAATGACTTTAAATTATCTTTTGGGAGTCATTTTTCAGCCAAATTTGATGTGCGATTAATTTGCGATTAATTAGATTAATTAATCGCCACATCATGTAATTAATTAGATTAAAAATTTTAATCGCTTAACAGCCCTAATATATATATATATATATATATATATATATATATATAATAAATGTATTATTTATAATATCAATAATCAGGCATGCTTTTGATTAATACATTTAATTTTAATAACCATTAAAATGGAATCCAGAACATTAATGGAAAACACAATTTGATAAAAATAAAATTGCATTTCACAGGACCTTATCTTTATTTTTTTAAAACTTTTAATAAATTGCTGTCAAATTGTTTCATGATTTCAATTAACTAGACATGCTTTTTAATTAATATTTTTAAGTGAGGCATTAAAAGAGTCTACAAAAAATTAAAAACAGAATACAGAAAAATTAAAACTGACAAAATGAAATTTGGAAAAACAATAAATCGGAATTTGGGAAAAAATAAAACGGATTCATGCTAGTTATATTAGAATCAGAATGAGCTTTATTTGCCAAGTGTGTGCAAACACAAGAATTTGCTGTGGTTTTAGAGGAGCTCTTGATACATACATATAAATAACCTATATGGTCATTTATATGTATGTATCAAGACAAAAGCTCTTGTAAACCACAGCAAATGCTTGTTTGTGTGTATATATGACACAAGATAGTTATAGAAGTTCACAGAACTGACTCAGAAACAGCTGAGTAAAACAGTTTAATCTGACCATGTGGCCCTTTAAACATATCTTCAATATCGCACAGCTCTAGCGCCCTACTTCCCAAAACCCAAGTTAACTAAAGTTTACCAGCACATACAAATCAGTAAATTTCTCTGTGCCACCCAACAAAGTAAACATATTACAGTATATGATCTGGAGAGGTTAGACGTTCATAGGCCAAATGTCTAGCAGTACACAACCCATGGGAACAAACAGCATGAGAAGATGACCTACTAAAAACTAAACAAAGTGATAAACGTTTCCATAAACATGCCAGCTAGAGCCAGAGAAACATCCAGCTGACATTTTATGCCACTGGAAAACTCAAAATGCCATGTGTGGAGAAAGTGAATACTACTGGCTACTGCACCTTATTATACTGCACACTATTCAAAAAAATGCTTTAAAAAAGGTGCACATTACATGACCTAACATTAATTTGTTTTTTTACGTTTAATTCAGTCACTCAATCTTTTCATTAAATAATGATTAATAAAGGATAATATTAGGGAAGCACCGAATGTTCAGCAACCAAAATATTAGCCAAAAAATTAGCCAAAAAAAAAATTCGGTGTTCGGCCTAATAAGCGAAAAGTGTCATTCATAAATCTGAGGGGAGAAAAAAAAAAAAAAGTACAGACGTCTTATGCGGGTTTCCGCCAAAATGATTTTACTTTTGTTTGGTAAAATAAAATAAAAAATTAAGACAAAAATAATGATAACAATAATTACAACAGCTCTATTAATACTTATTTATTTTAAGTTAAATTGTGCTTGGTAGGCTATGTCTACTAGAATGTTAAAAATGTTCAGTGTTAAGTAAGTATTTCTAAATTGTTTTGTAATTGATTTTTTTTTCTTTGAAAAGCACGACAAAACTGTAAAAAGCACATTTTGGCTTTTTAATTTCATGCAATGGTAAAAAAATTGGCAAAATACATGGGGGAAAAACCCGAAAAAAACATATATCCGGTAATCGCCCTTCGGCCCAGTGTTTCATTTTGTTCGGGTTCGGCTTTGGTTAATTCATGATACTGTATATGGAAGGTCAGATCAAGCTCATTGCATTGTGGGATTGTACATCTGCTCGTACAAGACAAATAAAAAAAAAATGCATATTGCAAACAGTATAAACAATGCATACTGCTAAAATAAGTATAGTACATAAAAAGCAGTATTCTGTTTTTCTTACAACAGCTCTGTTCAGAATGTGTTAAATGGTTTTGAGAATAAAGCATGACTTAATCAACCTGATGCAACCCCAAGTAAGTGCACGCTATGCTTCAGACTTTTATTAAGATGGCATATATCGTTAATGTGAAAGGACTAACACTTATGATGTATTGTACGTGGTGAAGCCTGAACATTTTAATTACTCACACTTAAATATTGTCACTTACTTACAAAACATGCATTTTATAACCGTCATATTGTACTACTGCACCTGCTGCTAGATAACTTTGACCTACTTACTGTGAAACAAAAAGATATGACTGCAGGAACGCAAGATAAAGAATAGCAGGATATGTGAGCGAGTGGATACACACTCAAATGAATGCTAACACTTTCAGATTCTTCGACACTGTTGTGTGAAGCACACATTAATGGGCCGGAAAACCCCATAACGGATACACACCAACCACTAAAATGTGTGACACTGAGAACCAATACGACTATAATCTACAGTCAATACAGCATGAAACCCTTTATAAACAGACATTACACTATGGTGTTTGGATGTTTTTCTTACTAAGGTACAGAATAACTTCTGTACTCTATGTAACAGTGTTGAAAGCCACTCATTATAAATATAAGCAAGTTGTCATATTGTCAAATGGTTTGTTGCGCAATATCTCCAGTGTTTGCTCTGACAACAAGTGAATGGATCCCTTTATTTAAATCAGTTAACTCAGAGCCGCTATTGGTCAGGTTGTTCAGTTGATAGGTTTGTGTCATATGGAAGTCAGCTGACTAGTTGGATAAGGCTGCATAAACAAGTGCTCAGTCTTGCTTATATGAGCAATGGCCATGTACTATAACAGCCCTGAGTTAGAGGATTGTTATCTACTCCAAATACAAAACATGACAAATATTTAGCATACTTTATAAAGAGTTTTAACCTGAATATCCAGACTAAGCAAAAAAATTAAAATAAAAGTCACTTCCTTCTTTCTCCAAACGAGTGTTTGGAGTGACTTGAATCAATAAGAAATATCAACCACATGACCTAAATGATTAACGAGGGAATCTTTTCACATTTCACCCTAATGTATTAATACAATATACACTACCAGTCAAAAGTTTTTGGAAAGTAAGATTTTAAATGTTTTTAAAGAAGTCTCTTCTGCTCTTCTTCTATGTTTATTTGATCTAAAATACAGCAGTAATAATGCGAAATATTTGTGCTACTTAAAATAACTGTTTTCTATTTGAATATATTTTAAAATGTAATTTATTCCTGTGATCAAAGCAAAATTTTCTGCATCATTACTCCAGCCTTCAGTGTCACGAGATCCTTTAGAAATCATTCTAATACACTGATTTGCTGTTCAAGAAACATTTATTATTATTATTATTATCAATATTTAAAAGAGTTTACATTCTTTCAGGATTCTTTGATGAATAGAAAGATCCAAAGATCAGCATTTATCTGAAATAAAAAGCTTTTGTAACATTATACACTATACCAATCAAAAGCTTGGAGTCAGTATAATTTTTTTAAAAATAAATGATAGAAATTAATTGTTTTATTTAGCAACGATGCTTTAACTTGGTTAAAATACTAAGGTTACAATAAAGACATTTATAATGTTACAAAAGATTTCTATTTCAGATAAATGCTGTTCTTCTGAACTTTCTATTCATCTAAGAAACCTGAAAAACTTCTACTCAGCTGTTCTCAACATAATAATAAATGTTTTTTTGTGACATTGAAGATGTAATGATGCTAAAAATTCAGCTTTGAAATCACATGAATAAACATTCAAATATAATAAAATAGTTATTTTAAATAGTAAAAATATTTCAAAATGCTACTGTTTTTGCTGTACTTTGAATCAAATAAACACAGGCTTGGTGAGCACAAGAGACTGCCTGTATTAAAAATATATACACTACCATTCAAAATTTTTCAATCAGTAATTTCTTTTTCTCAACAATTTAACACTTTCATTTAGCAAGAATGCAATTTTTTTTTTAAAGTGGCACTAAAGACATTTAGAATTTAGAAAGATTTTTATTTCAAACAAAGGCCGAAAGTTCTTTTGAACTTTCTATTCATCAAATAATGCTAAAAAATGTATCATGGTTTCCATAAAACTATATATTAAAATGATTTCTGAAGGATCATGTGACACAGAAAACTGATATCACAGGAATAAATTACACTTTAAAATAAAGTAAAACAGAAAACAGTTATTTTAAATAATACAATTTAACAATACCGTATGTTAGTGTGCATATATCCATAGCATATAAGACTTAAAAATCATAGATGATCTTACCCAATCTTTTTGAATAGCAGTGTATAAGAAATGATACACTGCATAAATAAAATTAAATCTACTTTAGTACCGCATTGTTTCAATATTTCATAATGCAAAGTGATTACTGATGAAAACTAAAATAAATAATTTTTTCTCAATTAAATTTGGTGAAGAGATAGTACAACAATAATACCAGAAATCCCAACAAATTCATGAGAACTTGGAGAATATTGATTTCTTATACAGGCCTTGAATGTCGAAAGCAGTGCTACTCTCACAGACAGTGTCATTGTCTATTCTAATCACTACATTATCAAACAATCAACCAATCATTTTCTAATCAACATAAAGTACAACTGATAATCATTATCCCATGACAGAAAACGGAATATTTAGAACAACAAAACACTTGGAACTGACAAAACGAGCATTATTAAACTTAAAATGTATGCTACTCAAAAAAAGAGCAATCTACAGGTTTTATGCTCTTGTTTTTATGAACATTGCTGTTGCAGTTTGGGTGTGCATTGTGTAATATTGCCACATCAGTGCATTGCACTTACCAACTGACTGGTGCTGGTTATTTTTAAGGTTGTGGGCACACACCGCAATTCCTTTTCCACATTCTGTGTCTGGAGTAGAATCACAAAGCTTCAAAGTGTATCTCACATTGCTGTCTTGGTCAATGGCCTCCCATTTGAAACTTCACACACACAAAAAGAGAGACACACAATTTCAACTGAATTCATTTGCATGATCACAATTTATTTCAGTTACATGACATCATCCAATCGTAAAACGAGATCAGTGCCTAAATTAATGCATTTCTTTGTCCCAGGTGAGACAAAGTATCTGTTATGGCTTTTATTAGGTCCAGGTACCTAAATGCACCCAGGCTAAAGGGCCACAACTACCATTCAAATATATAAAGACAACTAAATAATATTTAAACACATACAGTTCTTACTTAACAACTGTTTATATGTTATCCATAAGGGATTGCCGCCAGCAACGATTAGCATTATGTTTGTTTATTTATTTAAGATCTCACCTGCACAGATCCTTGTACCATGGGCTGTCATCCGACCCCACTGCTGATGGCACACACTGAAGCAGTATGAAAGTAAAAATAACCCTAGCAGCGATTTTACAAACCTGCACACGACCCATATTTTAAACTAGGAAATAAATTAGTGCGCACAGTCCGACATGATACAGCAGTCCTTTCTGATTACTGTTCATTACCCGTGTAGCAGGAACCACTCGCAGTCACATGACGACATGACATGTGATACAGGTCACGTGGTGCGCTCCGCTCGAATAAGTAGAATGGCAGCAACGGGCAACAACAAGGAAGGACCGTCCTAAATAGGCGTGGCTTAGCATATGTTTTTGACCCTTCACTGTGTTTTTTATTTATTTATTTAGTTAATGAAATTGCTATTGAATCGTTTTCATTGTCGTTACGTAGGATATTATTTATAATCAGAAAAATAATTAACAATCGAAAATAAACCACTAACCACTAGTACCACACTCAGCAGTCATTCACAAAACACACCGTATTTTGTGATAGTGCTGCGACCTACCAAATTGACCCTGACCACAAAACCAGTCTTAAGTAGCACGGGTATATTTGTAGCAACAGCCAAAAATACATACATTGTATGGGTCAAAATTAGAGATGTTTCTTTTATGCCAAAAATCATGCAGATATTTTGTAAATTTCCTGCCGTCAATATATCAAAACGTAATTTTTGATTAGTAATATGCATTGCTAAGAACTTAATTTGGACAACTTTAAAGGCGATTTTCTCAATATTTCGATTTTTTTCTTTGCACCCTCAGATTCCTGTCTCGGCCAAATATTGTCCTGTCCTAACATGCATCTCAATATAAAAATACAAATACAACTACTCATTTTACTGGTTTTGTAGTCCAGGGTCACATATAGCCTATATTTTGTAATAGTGCTACCTACCAAATGAACTGAGTTGAAAAATGTTTTTATCTTACTCAAAAACATCTACCTAGAACACAATTATTGTAAATATTATTATTAATCTTCAGTAAAAATGTAGCTTGTGTTTAATTACATAACATTTATTTAATGACCATTTACGTGTCTAAGGGAATGAAATATTTTACATATTTGTATTTATTTTTATTGAATTATTCTTTTGTTGCAGCGCCACCGCGCTGTCACGTGACGCTTGTTACATTTCTCATCTCTCATCTTATTGATGACTAGGATGGACCAATCACAGTGGTTTGTAATTCCTTCATTCAGAAATTAAACGTTTGTTACGTTAGAACTTCTGCGACAACATTTAAATTTCTGAATTAAAACGATTATATAAATGTCTCTGTCTAACAATACAAAAATATCCAGAGGCATCTTACAGTTTGTGACCATGGACTACAAAACCAGTCATAATAGATATAGGACAATATTTTGAAATACAATTGTTTGAAAATCTGAGGGTGCAAAAAATCTAAATATTGAGAAAATCGCCATTATAGCTGTCCCAATGAAGTTCTTAGCAATGCATATTACTAATCAAAAATTAAGTTTTGATATATTTACGGTAGAAAATTCACAAAATATCTTCATGGAACATGATCTTTACTTAATTTCCAATAGATTTTTTTAAGCATAAAAGAACACACTGCTACAAATATACCAGTGCTACGTTAGACTGGTTTTGTGGTCCAGGGTCACATTTTTCTTGAAGACTCTTTAATTCGGTTACATAAAAACATCTATTATTTTAAGTTGAATCCGAAAACATAAGATTGATTTCACCTTTACTAACTGGTCGTTAATCACACTACATAAAGAGGCTAAACCCAGTATATGTTTGAGCCGCCATGCGCCCCCTCGTGGACGATATTTTTCTATCATCTGAAACATTTAAAACCTGGTGATATGTGCCATCCAATAATTGCCAATGAGTCATCGTTACAAAAAATGCTTGAGTATGTCCTGTTTAGCTAAGCATTTTGTTTTCCACATTGAACAATATAACTTTAATGAATCCACTGATGTGTAGATGTAGTTGAAACCATCAATAAATGTATGATGGTAGTAGCTGTAACAGCTATAGTGGTGTGTAATAACCATGTAATTACAGTCAGGATGGCCGAGCGGTCTAAGGCGCTGCGTTCAGGTCGCAGTCTCCCCTGGAGGCGTGGGTTCGAATCCCACTTCTGACAACAACCTTTTTCCACAGCGACTTCACAACATCTGAAGATGATATTTTTATTGCGTGTTCCAACAGAACTAGAAAAATTAACATTTTCACACACCCTGTGTTAAACAGCACAATCAAACAGAGGTCAAAGGTCAGGTCTTTTAATTACTAAACAAAGCTTTGCTGTTCAGAACTTAAAACGATCATAACCAACACAGGCATCAATAATTCAACTGTATATTTCATCAGTCGCATGTCCATTTATAGATACATAAGTCTTTAGTTCTAAAACTAGATCTTTTTATCAAAAATAATGTGATATAGAGTTTCATGGTTAAAATCTTACTGTGACTATAATGTCTGAACAATACAAACTTATTTCTACAAAACACTCTTACAGAACATTACTACTGAAACAAAAAATAATAAACAATTAAATCCAGCCATTCCAAAGCTGGACTGTTCTATCAGGGTAATGTCGAGTGTAACTCGCCAGCGTCCCTGTTCTGAAATAAACCAATTGGTTTCAAATTAAAATTAAGTTTATCTACATTCTCAATATACAGAAAATGAATACATTTTAATACTTACGAAGAAAAGGCTGTCTCACATCAGCTCACCTAGGAGAGAAAAAAATAAAAAATAAGCCACATTTTTTAAATTTAAAAAAGTAATTGCATCCAACAGAAATGGGTAAAGCTTTAAATTAGTTGAAAAGTAGTCTACAATTCCTGTTTACATCAACCACTGGTGAATATTATGAGACTTTTTAAATATCTGAATATTGTAAAGACTTTGTCTATGTGAATTATTCAGGAGGTGACTAGCTGAACAGTGAAAATCAGAAATTATTTATGCATAGATTTGACTACTTAAATGTTTAAGAAAGAAAAGTGATGATTAATAGTATGAATCAAGGATTTTATTAAACACTACCAGTCAAAAGTCAAGTGGACACACTTGATTTTATATTTACATTTAGAGAAGAAATTATTTCTTTATTTCTTTAATCCTTTAAATCCAAATGACCCAAGATTTTTTTTCCCAATATAATCTATAACCAGTAGGTGGCACTATAACCAAACTTTAAATACTGCTTATATGACAGTTCTGTAGCACTGATACCTACATAGCTGTTAATATAGCCAACAGTCAACTTGACTGTCAACTGCGTAGTCAGAATCATTACATAGTGATTTAGTAACTGTTCCAATAAATATTTTTTTTTGTGACGATTGGTTTGAAAAATGTGAACTAGAAGAAAAATAACTGTTTCTAGAACAAAGAGTTTATAAGCTATAAGCAGAGGTTGACAGATATGCTGTTTGTGTGTGTGCATTTTATTTGAACTTTTATAATATTTTATAAAAAAAAAGTACTACTTAAAATAAGTTTTCTTCTATTTGAAAAGTGACAATAAAGACATTTATAATGTTACAAAAGATTTCTATTTCAGATAAATGCTGTTCTTCAGAACCTTCTATTCATCAAAGAAACCTGAAAAAATTCTACTCGACTGTTTTCAACATAATAATAATAATAATAATAATAAATGTTTTTTGAGCAGCAAATCAGAACATTAGAATGATTTCTGAAGGATTATGCTGAAGCTTTGAAATCACAGGGATAAATTACATTTTATAATAGAAAACAGTTATTTCAAATAGTAAAAATATTTCAAAATGTTACCGTTTTTGCTGTACTTTGGATCAAATAAACAAGACAATGATTAGTTCACTTTCAGAACAAAAATGTACAGATAATGTACTGATGTTCACATCTTTCTTTCTTCAGTCGTAAAGAAATTGGATTTCTCTCCATATAATGAATATGTATGGTGTCCCCAAGTTTGAACTTCTAAAATGCAGTTTAAATCCAGCTTCAGAGGGCTCTAAATGATCCCAGCTGAGTAAGAAGGGTCTTATCTAGCGAAACAATCTGTCATTTTCGAAAACAAACTGACAATTTTTATACTTTTCAACCTCAAATGCTCGTCTTGTCTCGTCTCTGCAATGCTCATGCGTAATCTGTGTGATCCAGGTCAATACAGTCTCGTTTTCTTCCAAAACTTCAAAATCGCCCTACATCGCTGCAGAAATACCAATCTAGCGTTTACAAAGGGAACATAAAAAGAAGATCAAACACCCCTTTACAAAAAAAGGTAAAACAGCGCTGTAGGGGCGATTTTGAAGACGAAAACGAGATGGGAGTTTTTCAACATACCCTAACTGTATTGACCTGGATCACACAGACTACACATGTGCATCACAGAGATGACACAAGACAAGCATTTGAGGTTAAAAAGTATATAAATTGTCAATTTGTTTCGAAAATAACTGATCGGTTCACTAGATAAGACCCCTTTTCATCGGCTGGGATCATTTAGAGCCCTTTGAAGCTGGATTTTGGAAGTTCAAACTCTGGGGCATCATAGAAGTCCATTATATGGAGAGAAAACCTGAAATGTTTTCCTCAAAAAACTATTTCTTTAAGACTGAAGAAAGACAAAGACATGAATATCTTGGATGAAAAGGGGGTGAGGACATTATCTGAAAATTTTTGTTCTGAATCCTTTAAAAACATGAAAAAATATTTTTTTGACTGTCTGCCTTACATATTACAAAATAACAATAACATGCAGTACATTACCATTTACATAAATTATTCAAAATAATCAATGTGTAATAAAAAATTAGAACTTGAATAGAAAAGAAAAATATAGGTGTTACACTATTTATACCAGAATAAATTTTCAAAAAACACCAACCATCTAAAAATTTCTTTCCTTCAGTATTTAACCCCTAATTAAAAACTGAGTAGGTGTCCAAACATTTGACTGGTAGGCTATGTACTGTAAAACACAAAGACAGAAAATGAAGTTAAATTAATACATTCTCACTCACATTGTTTGGTACCTGATATACTACGCGTTGCCCTCTCTACAGGTCCAAGTTCTTCACTCCTGTTCATAGGGTATGTGTACAGCTCCCCAACAGAACCTTGAGATGACTTTTGATCAAACATGGGCTCCTTTGAAAAGAGTGAATGAGAACATTCGGCTGTGCTTGTGTGCTCAGTCATCGTGGATAAAACATTCACACTGCTGGTGATGATGTCTTGTTCAGTCTCTCCTTGCTCTTGCTGAAACCGGATTCCAAGCATGTTATCGATATACATGGCATGATCAGCATCTACTAACTCTTTTGCGAGATTTCGCTTTCCAGTGACAATGTCGACTTCCCATTGTGTCTCAGAAACATGCTGTCTGAAACGGATCCGAAGGTTGCTATGACACATACAGTCCTGGAAGTAAACGATGGCCTCATCAGACCAGTCCTGGCCTTTGGGTTTAACTCCCCTCAGTAGACAATGGTAGGTGACTTTAGGTAATCTACTGAGCTCCTCTGGAAGTTTTTTCAGCTGGCCGACAGCTTGAGACAGGACTACATACTGCCCATAGTCGACTAAGTTCATGAGCACCGATGTGGAACCGCACTGGATGATCTCGGCCCTGCACCATTTTTTCTTCTCCACCGGTTTCACCAAACAGCTCGCACCAGGAACGAAATGAACCTCTGGTAATGGCAGCAATGCTTCGGGAAGTTTCTCAAGAATGGCAGAGACTGTATCTACAATCAAAAGCAGGTCTTCAAGAATGATGTAAAATTCAGACGGGGTTGTGACTGCTGCTGCAAATCCTTTGTATTCAAAGTTCATTCGGACAGGGGCCTGTAAGAAAGTCTGTGGTCGATCCAAACGATTCTTCAGGATACGAGGATGGTCATCAACAACAAGCGACTTGACAGGACTCTTCGCTAACTCAACATCTTTCTCATCTCGCAGAGCAACGCCAACAGGTGACTTTAAGGTTTCAAGGTCATTAGCATGAGGAGAAACATTTCCCTGCAACACACTTGAATTTTTAGCCACTGAAAGGCTTGTCGCACATGGTGGTTGGGAGTTAACCTTTCTCTTTCTTGTTCTCCTTCTCATAAACTCTTTGGTTTTGATGGACGTTGGTAAGAAAGTCACCGTTTTCGTGAATTGCTTTGTTGCAGCTGTCTGACTGCTTCCACGTTCGCTTTTGTGTTGTTGTGTATTTGTCTTAGTCTTTTGCTGGAAGGTCCTAACTTCTTTCGGAGTGTTTTTGAGTTCACATTTGCATTGTTGAGTGTATGGCTTTGTCTTCTGCTGGAAGGTTTTATCCTCTTTAACCTTGTGGATGTAAGAATCTGTTTGGTTTCTGGTCTGGGATGCTTTTTGACTTGTCAAATCTACATCTTTGCTCTGATCACCATCATACTTTGATTCCCCATGCACATGGACGTCCTCAACAACTTCAATCCTCACTTCCCATGAATTTTCGAGTTTTTGAATGAACTCAACCATTAAAGGCCTACCGACTGCTTCCTTGATAAAAGAGTCGTTGTCAAAAGAGTAAGGTTTCGCAAGCGTGCACGGAATGCTCAGTCTGGGTGGACACAAAAACGTACTGGTTAGCATGTGAACGTTCTTCCTGTCGACAGTTGCGGTATTGCCATAATCAATAAATTCCACTGCTAAGTGGGCACAGTGTGATGCGTTGGTGACAACAGCTCTGTAGAGAGCCGAGTCTTCTTCAAACTCAGCCACAATGAGGTCTCCTACATTCACTTTGGTTTCCACATTTTTCAAGTTATCCTTGAAGACAGTGCTGTTTAGTTCCTCACCCGTCTGAAGGATGTTTGGTTCATCGTCTTCCATCTGGACAAAGAAGCTTCGAACAGAATTGCAATGAGAGATGAAGCCCACACCTTTAGATCCTGGTTTCATATTGTCAGCAGGAAGATCACCAAGTTTTGGCAAGCTCTGATGAGGCGGCATCACTTTTAGAGAACAGGACATGTTTTGCTTTTCAGCTTTTATTAGTCCTTTGTGTTCGGTTTTGAGAGGTTTTGTAGGTTTCGGAGTTTGCTGTTTGGTTTTACTACGTCCGCTTGCTTTGGAGTTCACTTTATTGTTTGAAACGCCAACATCTGCTACTTCTTGGTGGGATTCTGAGGCAGGTTTGCTGACAGCTGCATCCTGAGTTGACATGAGCTCTTTGGCTTTTTCATTGACATGCATATTTCTGTCATAAAGATCGCAAACAAAATGGCCGTTTTTGTCCCTTGACACAAACTTGGCCTGGAAGGATTTGTTGAGGATGTCAGTCTCGAGCCACGTGTAGACTTCTGGCAAATGTTCCCCCTCTGGAACATTCGAAAGTCTGCATCTCAGAGCCTGCATTGGTGTCATCAATAAGTCAACTGCCGTTGTGGGTATTGGCATAATATTTGTTTTCTCCAAAATCTGCAGATCACCATAATCGACAAAGAACACACTCACATGCTGATGGGATTGAACAGGCTGTGTCAGAGCCCTGTACCACTTGCCATCACAGATATATTTGGCCAGGCAAACATTACCACTGCAGTCCTCAGATGTCATAGTCAAGAGCTGACTTTCTTCATCAACTCTCTCCATTAGCGTTTCAATGATCTCTGTATTCCTGTCAAGCTGGAAATAGATTTCCCAAGGACTGCAAACTTGAGTAACATGCACCAGTTCTTCACTTCCAGAAGTTATGTTGAACGAAGAGTAAACGAAGGAGCGAGGATGTGCTGATGAGATTAGCTGCTTCGGAGTTTGCGTTTCTTTTGCAACGCCTTTCTCTATAAGGTAAGTGGTGGCCTGTTGAAGAGGTGTATGGATGGTGACCACATTGAGAAGACCTTTTCCTTCCTCATAAAGTTGAGAATGAATTCTGCATACGGTGGGCGAACCCTCAGACACAAAATCCTTGAACAAATCGCATGCTTCTGCACTCCAAGAACTTCCTCCAACAGATTCAATCAGGTTCAAAGTGCATCTGAATGCTTGTTCATGAAGTTTAAAGAACTGTGGCGCAAGAGCTTGGATGTTTTGTCTCACTTCCTGGATAGTTATGCCAAAGTCAACCAACATCACAGACAGTTTTTCGTTTTTTTCTTCTAAAATGCATGCTCTATGCCATTGGTTGTCTTGTGAAGACTTGACAGCACAACATACTGAATGCGGCTTGAATGCAATTGTGTGCGTTTGGTAAAAAGCCTGCATCTCTTTCATCACCTTGTCCAGCTCAACTTTTGTGCTTTCGTTTTGGCACCAGAAATCAGATGGAGAATTTATATGTGAGCAAATGACATGTATTTCAGATCCTGGTTTGAAATGCATTGGTTTGAAAGTGTCAGCAGAAATAGGTGTTTTAGCATCATTCTGTTGTTCAAAGAACACATGATTGGGCCTAGAGGATGCAACGTTGCAAAAGGTAACCACATGATCAGCCTTTCGTTTTTTTTTCTTGCTCAGAGCATTTCCCTTATCTTTACATGGCATCTCCACTTTAATAGATGCTAATGCCGGGTTGTATCTCCAATCCAGGGCCATTTTTGCTGTTGTCATGATGGTTGCGATGCTAGTATTATTTTCAGCTCCTCTCTCAAAAAGATCAACAACATATTTGCCATTTTTCCTGTGGACGACATGAACCATCAAAGTTTTATCTGATGTGACTTGCCGAAAGAAGTTGGATGCTGTGGTTGTCCAGATGTCCTCAACTGGAGCGACATGTGCTAAAGCACATTTCAGAGCAAATTCTGGCTGATTGGCAAACTTTCTGGGGAGCTTCTTAATTAAGATGCTTGGCACCTTTTCAGTGTTCCCGAAGTCGATGAAAAACACCTCAGCTCCTTTTTCCAAAGTGTCTACTATGAGTGCCCTGTAGTAACACATGTCTTTTTCATACATCGCACAGCAAAGTGCACCAGGCACTGGGTCTTCAAAAACCTCCTCCTTCAACTGTAGTTTGGTGAAGTAATCAGTGATTTCTTCAGTCATGTTTTCAAAATCAGGATTTTGTTCCTTTGTCCTTATCCAGAAATGTTTTGGACTCTGGACATGCACCACATAACCCTCAAAAAAAGAACCGTCAGGTTTTGCTTCGCCAGGAACTGTATCAGAAGTCTGGACAGCTTTTATCTCCGTTGCATGCATCTTTGCAAGGACATTGTGGGGAAAGTTAGTCTTGCTGTCGAAAACTTTACTTTCAAGCAGTTGGACTTCAGCTTGCTCTTCTGAGTGCTTCTCAGCAGTGCTCAATGTGACCAAGTAGACGTTCTGATCTTTGCAAAAGTCATTGATTTCAATCTCCAAAGCCTTCTCCAGCAATCCAGTCTTGAGAAGCTCTAGTTGTTGATTTTTAATGGTCTCATCTTGTTCTTCCAAGCATGAAAGTGAACATGGGAATGCCATGATTGGTACTGAGAGGAATTCTGATGGTAGCTGAAGGATGTTTTCAACTTTCACAGATTCACAATAGCCACTGTCGACAAACGCAACTTGGACCTGAGAGTTAAGAGGGAGACACTGCACAAATCCTCTGTGCCATTTTTCATCCTTCCCTTTGACTGCACATAGCAAGCCAAGATTTTCAAGAGGTTTACTGCTTAGGGAACCACTGCCTGATTCACATGCAATTGCCAATTTGCTTGACATTTCATGGCGGTCCCTGCTCATGGATGACAGTCGACAGTAGAATAATTGAGGGTTCACAGCTGCAGATACGACGACTCTTGCTTTTTGACCAACTTTTAGTTTTGGGCCATTAAGTGAGAAAATCTCGTCAAAGCCTAGCAGGCTTGAGGATTTCAAGCAACATTCTTGCTCTATTTGCTTTTCAATCAAGAGATCTGGGACGGATTCATTGCTTTGTGGAATCGGTTCCTCAATTAGCATCTCAACTAGTAGCAGAAAAGTGCTTGTGTCCACATGTCTTCCAAGCCTCAATTTTAACAAGTCACAGTTAATGTCTGGAACCTCAAGAATGAGGACATGGTACGGCAGACGAGCGTGAATATATCCTTTAATCTGACTGCCTATCAGAGAAGAGAAATAACTCCGTGTCAAACTGTCCCATCTGTTTTGGACTGGCAGTATATTGGCAAAGAAACCGCAGACAATCTTTGGTGGGAGGATAAGCAGTGTATCAGATATAGAGGATAAATGGCTGGGCCCAACACTCAACACATCTCCATGGTCAAGCAAAAAGACTTGGAACAAATCTTTCTTGATGTTTTGGACCCTTCCTCTGAACCAGCGACCAGACACGGCATCTTCTACCAGACAAAGCTCTCCAACTTGAACAGAAACTTTCGATTTCACTGCATTCTGAATTTCAACTTGAAGAATGTTGTAGTCAAGTTCACAGATGGTCATATATTGGCCCTGAAAGTGTACCAGTGTGTCCTCAGGACTGCAGTCAATGTGAGTCAACTTCAGCTCCACAGGCCACAATACACAAGGAGCAGGGAGCTTTGACTCCTCTTTTGCCCTAAAATGGGAAAAAAGCTTGTTACGTTACTTGTTGGTGTTCCTGAAATGTATGAAATATGCACTTTAAATCTGTAACCAGATAAATGACAGATGTCTCATGTTTTGCAAAATTGCAATAGTGTTATTAAAATGCCATCTTGGGCAATTAAATCGAGGGCAATTAAAGTCAATTTGAGAAAAGATAAATATGAATAAAGTTTAAGCATTACTGTCGCAATGCAAAATAGGGGAAGTGAAAAAAAACATTCTTTTTTATTTTGTACTGACCTGCAAAAGATATTTCACATAAAATACATTTACATATAGTCCACACAAAAAAATAATAGTTGAATTTATAAAAATGACCACGTTCAAAAGTTTACATACCCTTGATTCTTAATACTGTGTTGTTACCTGAATGATCCACAGCTGTATGTTTTTTTGTTTTTTGAGTTAATCACAAGTCCCTTGTTGTCCTGAACAGTTAAAATGCCCGCTGTTCTTCAGAAAAATTCTTCAGGTCCCACAAATTCTTTGGTTTTTCAGCATTTTTGTGTAGTTGAACACTTTCCAACAATGACTGTAAGATTTTGAAATCCATCTTTTCACACTGAGAACAACTGAGGGACTCATATGCAACTATTACAGAACGTTCAAATTCTCACTGATGCATATGTATATTTTTCTTATTTTGCCTAAATATCATATTTTCTTCTATTAAATGTGCAATAGAAGATCTTGGGAAATGCTAACTTTAGCCTGATAGCACTGAAAGTGAATGTCCCACCCTCCCTGCAAACTGCGGTCAAAAATGCTGAAAAAACAAATAATTTGTGGGACTTGAAGGTTTTTTTTTCTGAAGAACAGCGGGCAGTTTAACTGTTCAGGACAAACAAGGGACTCATAAACAACTATCACTGAACAAAAAAAACACAGTTGTGGATCATTCAGGTAGGAACACAGTATTAAGAATCACTTTTGAACAGGGTCAATTTTATAAATTATTTTCTCTTGTGGACTATGTAAACAGCTTTTATGTAAAATATCTTATTCAGGTCAGTACTGGATAAAAAAAAACATGCATTTTGTATGATCCCTGTTATTTTGATTCAGGTGTAGGCCCTATGTAAACTTTTGACTTCAACTGTATATCACATGCTAACAAATGAATAATGTCTGTATTACAGGCATGCTTCAGCAATTATTTTCCTGCAATTTCTTCAGAAAATATTCTTTTACAAAGCGGGGGAAATACATTTAGCACTATGCTGAAATATGTTTAACAAAGTTATGGTAATGCTTAACTCTGCTGCATGTATAGAGCAAATACAAAAATACAATATAAGACAACTAAAGTAAGAAATCAATGAAGAAATCAAAATGTCATTAACAAGTCATGAGCAGTATGCAAAGGTTGTTTGGTAGGCCTTACAAAACAGCACAGACTTGTCACATTTGTTTTAATTAAACCCCAAATGCAAAGCCAAATTTTTTATTGGCAGGGCAATGCACACATACAGAAGCTTATGAATAGAAGCTAATTAATAGTTTGCATTAATTGTTTTGTGAGCATCACAATGTTATGTTAGCTCCACATAGTCATAAAACCCATCTGTTCAAATACAGATATATTGCTTTAAAATAACAAGACTCATATCAGGCTGCATTTGATTGAACTCTTAATTTTAAAATTTGCATCAATATTTACACTACAATAAAGCCAGATTTACTACTAAATTCTAGTAACAGATAAAATAAAGTACAGTGTCTTTGTAAGGAAACACTGCGTAGCAATAAACGTAATCACTCCAAATACTAAGCAATCTGACAGTAACAAATACAGTAAGTGTACACAAATAAATAATTGATTATGCTTTCTGCCTTTTAGATTTCAACAAAAGAATAGTGGGAGCATATGGTACAATATGGGATTTGTTAGGGTCATGCCCCCTTTAAATTAATTTAAACATTTCTGGTAGATTTTTGTTTTTAGATCAAGCCACTGATTTTATACATGCAGATATTTAGTATGTAAAGATAGCACAACAACAACATCACAGCATAGCATTTGATACTAAAAACTACTAAATATAACTATGTACATGACAGAATATTCAAGAAACATCAGTTATGAAACATTAGTAAAATCCTTACCTCTCCATTTGACTCAAAGGCATATGTCTTGGTAAATGTTAAGGCACTGAGCACGTCTGCCACAGCTTGGGATGATGGAGGTCAACACACTAATAAAATAGCATTAATACACAACGTACACAAGTTAATATATGGACCGATGCACGATCATGACACATAAATTTAGAACTAGATGACAACTTCACATTCTGTTAATGACATTTTAATGGCAAAAAGTCTATCGGTAAAAATATTTAATAGCAATTCGCATTTCCTCATTTATGAACTATTTAATCGGTATATCAATGACACTAAAGGCGACCTGTCGACTTGACAGATTTTCGACTTCAGTCGTATTCGCGGTGAAAAGTTGTTTCTGCGACGTTTTAAAAAACACCGAAGCCATTAAGTATTATATACTTATAACGTGTTTATTTTGTCTATAGAATTTATAAATGTTATTTGTTTTTACCTTAGCGTCTGACAAGATTCTCCGCCGCAGCATCATGTTTTCGGGAGATTACGCGGCCTTGGCAGTTCGCACGTGTTTGGATGATGGAAGCTTCGTTTGTTGGCCAATAAGAAATCATCTACATATTAAACAAATCAAATGTAGGTAAGACCGAGGCTAGTTGTCACACAGGTAGGTTTGTATATCAGAACTTTTATAGTAGGTTTTGAATCATATGTCCAATTATACAAATGTTTTTGTTTTCTAAAGCAGGGACTTTTTTAAAGCTTTATCATATTTTGCTACTCTTGGGTGGACCAGTAAACATAATAAAAGCACAGTGGTATCAGGATTATAGTTAAAATTTCAAATTCAACCTAAAATCATTTTTAAAAATCCTACTTGAAATTTCAAATAAAAAATTATTTTATTTTATTTTAGCTAGTTGCAGTGGCAAGGCAACATTTTCTCATTTTATTTTAGTTTAACTTAAAATAGGCCTAAAATTACTAAAAGTAAAACTTTTAAATGTATTACAAATATATACATATTTGGGAAAAAAAAAAAAACATTTAAAAATTAAAAAAAAAAAAAAAAAAAAAAAAAATTAAATGATCACGCAATAGAATTAAATTAAAATGGAAAAATTCAAGTTGTATTTTAAAAATTGTAAATTGGAAAAAATCTGAAATAATTCAAAATATTAATAAAAACAATAATAGTAACGCAATGATACTAAAATAGCCCTGACCAGCATGAATTCAGCCAGGGCTCAACTACAGCATATATACACACGGTACAATCAAGAGATTTGTTTCTTTTTAATTTATTGTCTCAAAACTGTTTTCAGGTTGATTTACTTTAATTTAAAATCTTATGTGATGTACTGTTTTCTGTTAAGTTGCAATAATGGGGCATGCTGTCATAAAGTATTGTTTATCAACACCTAAAACCCTAATATTTATTAATTGTCTAAAATTTGTTTATTTGCCCATTTCACAATTTTCTACTTATTTGACACCAGACTACCAGACAAAAGCTTTTGAACAGTAAGATTTTAAGTTTTTTTTTTTTTTAAGAAATCTCTTCTGCTCACCAAGTCTGCGTTTATTTGTTCGAAAGTACACCAACAATAGTACAATTTTGAAATATTTTTACTATTTAAAATAACTGTTTTTATTTAAACATATTTTAAAATGTAATTTATTCCTGTGAATTCAAAGCTGAATTTTTAGCATCATTACTCCAGTCACATGATCCTTCAGAAACCATTCTAGTATTCTGATTTGCTGCTCAAAAAAGATGTATTATGTTGAAACAGCTGAGTAGAATGTTGTTTGATTTGTTTGATTGTTTCTTTGAAGAACAGAAAGTTCAAAAGAACAGTATTTATCTGAAATATAACTCTTTTGTAATATTCAAAATATCTTTATCATCACTTTTGATCAATTTAAAGCAACCTTTAATTAAATAAAATAAGTGTATAATGTTACAAAAGCTTTTTATTTCAGATAAATGCTGGTCTTTGAATATGTTCATCATATATTCATCAAAGAATCGTGAAAAAAATGTACTCAGTGGTTTTAAATATTGATAATAATAATAAAAATGTTTCTTGAACATCCTATAACAGCCTATTAAAATGATTTCTGAAGGACTGTGTGACACTGAAGACTGGAGTAATGATGCTGAAAATTTAGATTTGATCACAAGAATAAAATACATTTTAAAATATATTCAAATAGAAAACAGTTATTTTAAATAGCACAAATATTTAAGAATTTTACTGTTTTTGCTGTACTTTTGAGCAAATAAATGCAGGCTTGGTAAGCAGAATATACTTCTTTTAAAAAAATTGAAATATTACTGTTCAAAAACTTTTGACTGGTAGTGTACTCCTCACTGTTACAGATAAAATTAGACAGCAACAACAAAATGTTCTAAATATATAGATTATGAATGCACTGAGGAGGCTGTTTGCCTCTGATTGGGTCTATAGCCAAGCCACACGACCAGCACCAGATTTCAGGGAGATGATATCCCTCTTAGTTAATCATTAAATCCCAGAATCCATTGCCAGTCTTCTGTAAATAAGATAAATGGCCTTAAGGCACTCACCTCTGTGACGCACCATTTCAGAGAGAGCAGAGCTTTAATTAAGACTGGAAGGTGTTATCTTTCTCATTCTGGGATTAATGAACTTTTCCAGGATTAATATTGTATTTAAACGGTTATTTTTAGAGTTGCCATCATGCTACAGGTTTATTTTGTGAGCATGTGTTTCTGAGGAAAGAGGAAAAGCAACACACATAGTTGACAAATTGTTTAAATGTTTTTTGGAGATTCACTGGGACGCTTCGGAGATGCGTATCATCTCAGGAATGGATATATGCATCACATTGCCAAACGTTAGAATGGGCTGTGTTGATTTTGGAATGTTTTAACAATTTAGACTCTCTTTTTTGTATTATTTGACTTGGTGGTTTTAATTTTGCATTCCAGTTTTTCTTTTTAATTTCTCCTTGAACATGCCAATGAAAAGAAATATAGGGAGTCCATTGAGGAATGACACGTTTCATCAACTACAAGAGTCGCAGACAAAGAGAGCTTGCAAAAACGCAGATGACCTCCACGCGACAATTCTTGTTGACCAAGACAATCTCGGGAAAAACATGTTTTTCAAAGCCAGGCTTGATGAGGAGGAGGATTCTGGCATTAAATCAGGTGGGGAAGTCATTTTTGTTGTAAATTGTTTTCAAACTGGCTTTGAATAAACTGCTGCTATGCTTTCACTTTGAAATTCTCAATCTGTCGCCAGTTTGTTTAGCAATTATACATTATGAATAGTTCTGGCACACGTCATCGTTTGAAAGCTATGTATGTTATTCATTTGGCAGAAGCTGATGAAAGTAATGGAAGCATTTCCTCTGAAGAGGACCTGGGCCACCTGGATTATTCGAAGACGTTCTCTGTCAAACAAACTGTGCCAAAGAAAAGCATCAGTCAGCTCATCAAGGACAAGAAGAAACAGACTCAACTTACTTTACAATGGTACTTTCTCATCATTTCTTCTTTTAATGAAGCGTGTCATTATGAGTAATGTACAGAAAGTGGAAGCAAAGAATGATATTACGCTTGGGTTTTATTGTTTTATTAGGCTTGAGGAAAATTACATAGTTTGCGAAGGTGTTTGCCTGCCACGGTGCATCCTTTACGCTCATTATCTAGACTTTTGCCGGAAGGAGAAATTAGATCCTGCTTGTGCTGCCACTTTTGGGAAGGTAAGAGGAGTTTTTATATCTTCAGTTAATATTCCAAACCGGTGTCTTGTTGTCTTGCCAAATATGTACACATATCATCAGAAAAAATAGCTATTGATTTTGTATTTACAGTAAATGGAGATCAATCATACTGTTCATTTTTGTCATTGCAGACCATAAGGCAGAAATTTCCTCTTCTTACAACACGAAGGCTTGGAACCAGAGGCCATTCGAAGTATGAGAGAGCCAAATGGCCTGGTTACTGACTGAAAATATTATTTATTACTATTCAATCTGCTATATAAGTGGCTACATCTGTGTTTGGCTTCTGAATGTCTTTCAGGTATCATTATTATGGTATTGGAATCAAAGAGAGCAGTGCGTATTATCACTCTGTGTACTCAGGAAAAGGTTTGACACGGTGAGTTTTGACCTTCATCCCTTTAATTCAGCGTCCAATCGCAGGTCCTTGAAAGTTTTCAATAATCTGTAATGGAAAAGTGATTTTTCAATGCCCATGCTGAGACACATTATATTTAATGAAATTTATTTTCATGATTCATTTACATATTTTATCATATCATGTCTCTTATGTGTTTTGCACAGATTCTCTGGAAGCAAGCTAAAAAATGAGGTTGGCAGTTTTACTATTTTGATTTTTCATACAAAATAGGAGTGCTGCACTTTAATTTTAGTACCTCAGCATTTTCAGGAAATTGATACATACTGTTCAAAATACAGTAATATTGCTAAGTATTATTGCGATTTAAAAGTACTGCTTTCTTTATAAATATATTTTAAAATGTAATTTATTCCTGTGATTGTAAAGCTGATTTTTCAGCTTCATTACTACAGTCTTCAGTGTCACATGATCCTTCAGAAATCATTATAATATGCTGATTTGGTGCTATCAATGATTGGTATCAATTTAATGCATCCTTGCTAAATAAAAGTATCGACTGAATAAAAGTGACCCTTAACTTACTCATGAATTCTTGCAAAATGTCAGACACACATTGCATGCCATTTTTATGTTGAAAAAAATTCAAGTTTTGCTATCTACAAGAGTAGAATAATAGTACTTACATGACTGCTTCTTATTATTCACAGGGAGGATTCACCAGAAAATACTCTCTCAGTTCTAAAACAGGAACTCTTTTACCTGAATTCCCAAGTGCACAACATTTAGTTCTACAGGAGAATGTTTCAAAAGACAAGGTCTGTTGATTTCTATGGAGACATATTCCAAAATGCTGTTTATATGTGCTACTTCTAATTTACTTACCTCAGATTCTGCTATTCTTTATATTTGTTAGGTCGACACATTGATTATGATGTACAAAACACACTGTCAGTGCATTCTGGACAATGCCATTAATGTTAACTTTGAAGAGGTGCTATTTTAAGCTTTTTTCATGACATCTACAGTAGATTTAAGAAAAATGCACTTTAATTAATCAGATTTTTTTCCAGATCCAGAACTTTCTTCTTCACTTCTGGCAAGGAATGCCTGAACACCTCCTTCCACTGCTGGAGAATCCAGTTATCGTGGACATCTTCTGTGTGTGTGACTCTATACTCTACAAAGTGAGTGTATTTGGATGTTTCTTTAACTATGGGGACTTTTATACTGTCGTTTAAAGGTTTTGGGGTAGATGAAAAATGGTTATGCTGCTTGTGGAAATCATGATTTTTTTTAAATTTAGGATTCTTTTTAATACTTAGAAGCATTTACAGTTAAGGTCAAAAGTTTACATAGAATTTGGATGTTGATTATTTTACCAAAATATAAAGGATCATACAAAATGCATATTATTATTTATTTAGTACTTACCTGATTTCACATAAAAGACGTTTACATATAGTCCACAAGAGAAAATAACATTTGAATTTATAAAAATGACCCCGTTCAAAAGTGGTTCTTGGTTCTCAACTGAGAGTCTCATATGCAACTATTACAGAAGGTTAAAATGCTCACTGATGCTTCAGAAGGAAAGTAAATTGAACATATTTTGTCTTCTGGGAAACATGTAAGTATCTTGTGTAGCTTCTGAAGGGCAGAACTAAATGAAAAAATATGATATTTAGGCAAAATGAGAAAAAAAGTACAAATCTTCATTTTGTTCAAAAGTTTTCACCCTTCGGCTCCTAATGCATTGTTTTTCCTTCTGGAGCATCAGCGAACATTTGAACTTCATGTAATAGTTGCATATGAGTCCCTCAGTTGTCCTCAGTGTGAAAAAATAGATCTCAAAATCATACAGTCATTGTTGAAAAGGGTTCAAATACACAAGAATGCTGAAAAAAAACAAAAGAATTTGTGGGACCTGAAGGATTTTTCTGAAGAAAGCAGACTCATTAACAACTCTCACTAAACAAAAACACATCTTTATAAATTCAACTATTATTTTCTTATGAGGACTATACGTAACCGTCTTTTAATATGCATTTTGTATGATCCCTCTTATTTTGGTAAAATACTTAACATTTTGCAGATTCTGCAAGGTGCATGTAAACTTTTGACCTCAACTGTATTAGAAATAGGAATCTTTTGTAACATTATAAATGCCTTTATTGTAAATCTTTCAAAACAAGCAAAAAAGTCTTACTGACCCCAACCTTTGAATGGTAATGTATTCTTATTAAAACATATGCCAGCTTTTATCATTTTGTTAGGTAGGCACAGTAAACAGTTATATTTATTTAATTTTATTGTTGTAGCCTTGTCCCAAACATAGACTTTGAGTCTATGAGTCAACCAAGAATATAAATATTACATTTTTAAAGCTTTAATAATACACAAACAGTGAAATAATTGATCATCTTTCTTTTTTAACACAAACTAGACTAATATTTATAATGTAATTTACATCAGTAATTCCTTTTATAATGTTTTTTAAACATTAGTTCATAGTTGTCACATAATGTTTGACTGACAAACTGGCTGAATTGTTTTTCACAGGTTCTGACTGATGTTCTCATCCCTGCTACTATGCAGGACATGCCAGAGAGGTTTGTCTAAAAAGTGCTGCATCATATAGTTCGCATTTGGTTTATATGCTTTGAATTCAAGATGTTGAATTTAATATCATCAAGTGTTTTTGAGTGAATTTAGGAAAATATCTCCAGTCTTTTGGCAGATATTCGAAATTTTGCCAAGCACTGGGAACACTGGATGGTGTCTTCCTTGGAAAATCTTCCAGAAATCCTCTCAGAAAAGAAACTACCGATAGCGCGACGATTTGTGTCCTCCTTAAAGAGACAGACCTCATTTTTACATCTTGCACAGGTAGATATGTGCATCAATAAAAGCTTTTCGTCATTTTATAAATAAAAGTGCAACTATAATGGATCTATATCTTTTCAGATTGCAAGACCTGCACTTTTTGACCAGAATGTAGTGACTTCTATGGTGAATGATATTGATAAGGTGGATCTGAACAGTATTGGTTCTCAGGCACTCCTTTCAATTACAAATGACCAAGATTCAGACTTCTACTCTGAATGTGAGTTACTAATGGCTTGGTAGTCAAACATCCGGATGTTTTTTTTAATCTCACATGCTGATCCTCAAAATATATTCATGATTTTTTGATCCTGTTTGCTAGATGACTCCATTTCAGTGTTTCAAGAGCTGAAAGACCTCCTGAGGAAAAACGCCACAGTAGAGTCTTTCATTGAATGGCTGGACTCAGTGGTCGAGCAGAAAGTTATTAAGGTTTGTTTCATTTCAAACCTTCAGTAGTCAGGCTAGCCATGGTTGTTAATATTAAATTGCATATTATCTGTCTTCTAGCCCAGCAAACAAAATGGTCGGTCGGTGAAAAAGCGAGCACAAGATTTCCTTCTGAAGTGGAGTTTTTTTGGAGCACGAGTGATGCACAATCTCACCCTAAACAACGCCACTAGCTTTGGTAAACCTTTAACATGCATTTATACAAACTGATTCATTGATTCATTTACTTTCAAATTCTCTAAGTATAATTGGAGCATAATAGTATAGTCAAATCTGTACTGTTCATTCAGACTCTTTAGCTGGGGATCCACTGTAGAGAATGAGCCATAAAAGCCTGTACAAACAAAGCTTTATCTTGTGACGCGTGTGTGCGCCCTGATTAGGGAGCGACCTTTCTTAGTGCTCCTAACATTTGATGACCCCACAGGTGTTCACAAGCCAAACAGTATCACCTGGAAGGCCACACATTTGACCTCAGCAATAGCTTGGCGAAACCCGTGGGAAAGTCAGGTTGTGCACATTGCATTGTGGGATACAGTACTCTGCATAGTGTGTTTTTTTTGTATAATCAGTCATCCAGGAATACTATAAAACAGGACAAGTCATGTGCTATTCCGAACAAAGCCAGAATTTAGGTCCAGCTTAGTAAAGCTACTTTTAATCACTTTTAATGTTACTTACAGGCTCGTTCCACCTCATTCGGATGCTTTTGGATGAGTACATCCTGCTAGCCATTGAAACACAATTCAACAATGACAAAGAGCAAGACCTTCAGAATCTACTGGAGAAATACATGAGGAGTGCAGGTACCCTAATAATTTTGTTTTATTTATAGGGGTATAAGCTTGTTATTTTACTGTACGCTACTGTTAAAAAGTCAAATTTGTTAATGTCTTTGAAACACCAAGGCTGCATTTATTTTATTTATACTGTAAAAGCATAGAGAAATATTACTATGATTTAAAATCACTGTTTTCTATTACAATATGTTTTAAAATGCCATTTATTTCTGTGATGCAAAGCTGAATTTTCAGCATCATTACATCATTATTGTTTAAATGGTACTGTATATCAATTTTTTTTTCTCATTTTGGTAGATGCTAGCAAAGCTACTTTCACCGCCTCCCCAAGTTCCTGTTTCTTGGCCAATCGGAATAAATCCGGTGTGGCGTCCAGTGATTCGACTGTCAAGGATGAGAACCCACCAGAACATGATTTCCTGTCACTCACAGCTGCACAGCACGGGCTCGGGACCAGTACTGTTGTGTACCATAGCACCGATCCGGAAAACTTTACTATATCTGGTATTTGGAAGCAACAGCTCACATCAATTAGAGACATGTTCATGTTTAACGTAGTCAAAAACAATGTTAGTTCAATATGTTTTGGTTAAAATGATTGGCTGTAGAGTGAAACAGTCACTTTTTCAGAAACCTTTGTTCCAGAAGTAATTTTCCTATTATTTTCTCCATAATGATATGCAATTTTTCGATGAAAAGATGAGATGAATCGATTCGAAACCAAAAACTAGAGTATAAAAAGGAAATTTAACAAGTTTTTTTAAACATTAATAAATTATTTAAAAAATGTAATACTATTTTCTTGTATCATTGCTTTACAACTTCAAAGCTCATATATGGAGGCAAATTTAGTGTATAAACAGTTTTCACTGAGAAATTGCTAGTAAATATGACAGTTAATTAAAAAGAAACAGCAACACATTGAATTAAACATTACATTTCGACGTAGAAAGACTGAAATAGTATTTTCTTGCAAAATATACTTCAGCAAACTTGGTTTTACCAGTGTTCATACAAAGTGCTTGAAGTGCTTAAAGTACTTGGAATTGACTTTTCAAAATAAGGGCTGGAAAACTCTTGAAAATAGCAATATTCCTGAAGAGGTACTTGAAAAGTGCTTGAATTATTGAAAGACAATGTATCTATAAAACAAGCAAAAAAAATTCAATATCATGTAAACATGGCTGAAGACTTGAAAAGAGAAACTGAATCAGTTGAGGGAGTCATTTACGCAGGAACCTCCCAAACTCTTTGATCATACATTTCAAGCGACTCACCTTCAAAAAACGATTGAAGGTGAATTTCAACAAAGCTTTTAATTATTTTTAAAAAAATTTAGTGATGGGTGAAACTGAGCTTTTTAAAACTCTGAATGAATTAAACCCTTGCGTTGCAAAATGATGTACTGTTTTGAAGCGGCCCAATCGGATTGCGAATCATTTGATTCAGATCGGGACATCAGAGTGCGTATTGTGAATCATTTGATTTAGAACGGAACTTCTGAACGGGTTTGTGAATAATTTCCATGGTCCGAGTCTTGATCTGAAATGATGGTTTGCGAATCATTATTCAGATCGGAACTTCGGATCATGGATCGCGAATCATTTTGAAGTGCTCCCATTAGATCGCGTATCACTAATCATTTGATTCAGATTGGGACTTCGGAGCAGATTCATGAATCATTTTGCAAATTGCTGATCTGAAAGGATGGTTTGCGAATCATTATTTAGATCGGGACTTCAGAGCGCAAATCATTTGATTTACATCGGAACTTCGGAGCGGGTTCACAAATCTTTCGCTTCAAATTGGAACTTCAGCGCATGGATCACAAATCATTTGATTCAGATCGGGACTTTGGTGTGGGTTCTGGAATCATTTGATTCAGTTTGGGACTTCGGACTGCATATTGCAAATCATTTGATTTAAAAGGGAACTTCGGAGCGGGTTGGTGAATCATTTTTTGCTAATCTCATGATCTACAAGAAATGCAAATGTCCTGATCTGAAATGATGGTTCACAAAAATGGGACCTCTGAGCAAGGATTGTGAATCATGTTAAAGCACTTCAATCAGATTGCGTATCGCAAGTCATTTGATTCTGACCGAGACTACAAATCGTGTATTGCAAATGATGTGATTTAGATCGGGACTTCGGAGTGTGCATCGCTAATCTGTGAGTCTTTTGCTTCAGATCGGAACTTCGGATCCCATTTTATTTGCTTCATATAGGGTCTTCGGTGCAGTTGGTGAATCATTTGATTCAGTTTGGGACCGCGGAGCGTGTATTGCGAATCATTTGTTTCAGATCAGAATTTCGGAGCAGGTACGCAAATCTTTTTAGATTTTAGAACAGTAGAAAACATCAAACCATTAAGGCAGTTAAGTTATAAAAACAAAGAACAAAGAAAGAAAAGTATACACAAATACAAAACCTTTAAGAATATTAACAATGGTTTTACTATAGTAAAAGTGTAGTAACCATGTTTTTTGTATAACCACAGTTTTACTACAAATATCATGGTTAAACTATGGTCAGTGTAGGAAAACCGTGGTTAATTTGTGGTTTCCATGGTTTAACTTTTTTTTGGAGTAAGGAATGTTGCCAACAAAACAAAAAATAGGACACATAGGATCAGGGTTGCCAGGTTTTCACACCAAAACCCGCCCAATTGCTACTCAAAACTAGCCCAATCGCGTTTTGAGGGGGGTCCCCCATTAAAAAAATGCTTTCTGTGGGATAAAATACATGTTTTTTGTTGGGGTTCCCCTGGTAAATTCGTATTTTAGGGGCTAAATATGACGTTATTGGGATCGCTTCAACCTGCAGCCATCAAAAACTACCCACGGAAACGGTGTAAAAGTAGCCCAATTCCGCAGGAAAACCACAGACTTGGCAACGCTGCATGGGATGAATATAGAGATACAATTTTCTATTTATTTATTTTCCTATATTCTCTTTAGTAGTCAAACATAAAAAAAAACACATTTCAAATCAGAAAGAAAAGTCACTTACAAAATGAGATGAGAGAAAATGCGAAAAAAAAAATTGTATGGGTATATTGTCAAACAAGTGACATCTTCCTCAGAAGAGTGACAAAAACAGCAACTCACTTCAGTAAAACAAGGATTACTGAAGTATGTTTTACAAGAAAATACTATTTGTCTTTCTACTTCTAAATTTCATATTTAAATCAATGTTCTGCTGTTTCTTTGTAATTAGTTGTGAAATTTACTAGCAATTTCTGAGTGAAAATTTCTGATGTAATAAATTACATTAATATAATTACTCATATTTTTAAGGTCAAATGGATTACTCCCAGAACAGCGGCCCCCTGATGACCCCTCCGATCTCCCCAGCCATGATCAACCGTAGCAGTGTTATCAACCAGGGCCCGATGGCTGTGAGGCCACAGAGCAGCTGCCCCATCCAGCCGCAAGTGTCCTGCCAGACCTTCTCCGACACCATGTACCAGAGTCTACACAATACTAGTTCTGGCTCCTACCCCAACTCCTCTTACTACCAGCCTGTGTTCAGAGCCCAGACTCACACTCCAACATCAGCCTATCAGGCTCGTGCTGAAAGCAGCCGCTACGCACCATTCTCTGGACACCAGCTGACCAAAGACTGCTTCAGCAGCAGCTGTACAGTGTCCCCCTACAGCTCGAGGGTTGCAGCAACTGGATACGCAGCCTCAGGTGACCCTGTGATGGATACTGAAGGCGTACAGCTGCTGGACTCCACAGGGTATAGCTTTGGAGGAAGTGCCGCTAGTGGAGATGGATGTTCAGGTCCAGTTTGCAGCTCTGGGCACAATGGTGAGAAAAGAGAAATTATTGCAAATGAAGAGTGTAGTACATAATTAATAAAATAATACTTAATACTGATTTATTACTTTCTGTTCATCAAAAAATCTTAAACATGCATTTGAGTTTCCACAAAAATATTAAGCATTTTAGAATGATGTCTAAAAGATCATGTGACACTGAAGATTGGAGCAATGATGCTAAAAATATAGTTTTGCCATCCTTTAAATTGTAATAATATTTGTTTTGCATGAGTCCCTTGTTTGTCCTGAACAGTTAAACTGCCTGCTGTTCTTCTGACAAATCCTTCAGGTCCCACAAATTATTTGGTTTTTCAGCATTTTTGTGTATTTGAACCCTTGTGCATTAAAAGTCAGGGGGTGAAAACTTTCTGAATTTGAATATAAGGGTAAATGTAACTTATTTTGTCTTCTGAGAAACATGTTAGTATCTTCTGTAGCTTCTGAAGGAAAAAATATGATATTTAGGCCAAATAAGAAAAATGTACACATTGTTCATAAGTTTTCACCCCTCTTAATGCATTGTTTCCTTCTGAAGCATCAGTGAGCGTTTGAACCTTCTGTAATAGTTGCATATGTGTCCCTCAGTTGTCCTCAGTGTGAAGATGGATCTCAAAACCATACAGTCATTGCTGGAAATGAAATGCTGAAAGAAACAAACAATTTGTGGGACCTGAAGGATAAAATAATAAACATTTTGCAGATTCTGCAAGTTGTATGTAAACTTTTGACCTTAAATGTACCTTATGCTATTTCCCCATTGATTTACCTGTAACATACATTTGCAGAGCCAAAAACTAACAGGATTTATTGTGTATTTTATTATTTTAATTATATATTGTTATATTCAGATGCTCCTATTGAAACATTAATTGTCGTCTTTTTCCTGTCCAGGATATTACAGCAGCGGGTATGTGGACACTCAGAGGATGGGAACATTTATCGATCAGCATGTGTCAGTTATCAGCAGCGTGAGCAGTATTCGCTCCGTTTCGGCCTATGCTGAAGTGCACGACCCTCTCAATATCCTGGACGACACAAGCCGGAAGACAACAAGACCCTACTACACCGAATTGTCCACAATGGGGACACACGCAGCAGGTGAGGACAGAAATCCTGCTAAGGGAGACCGGGGCTACTTGTCACACTGCATCTCAGCACCTATAACAGCTGCTGTGCCAACTAAATAATTAAGGGAAATTTTAAAGAAGACCTATTATGCCACTTTTTACAAGATGTAATATAAGTAGCAGGTGTCATCAGAATGTGTCTGTGAGGTTTCAGCTCAAAATACCCAGATCACTTTGAAATAGGCTATTTTGAGTGGAAGCCATTTTCGTGCATGTCTCTTTAAATACAAATGAGCCGCTGTTACCCGCCCCCTTTTTCAGAATAGGGCTGTGCCTTTACAGCTCGTACCTCAGATACTCCGCTAAAAAAACATCTGTTTGGTTTTGATTATCTTGTCTATCATGCTAAAATCATGCGTTTTAAAGCCGTATCAGTTTAAACTTCTGATATAGAGTTTTCTGAGTGCACACATCTGAAGCACACACACAGAAAGCGTACTAAACTAAGTTCTCTTTCATATCTTATTGCACTTAAACTGTCAAATACACACAAGTTTATGCTAAAAACACACATAAGTTACAAAAAATCGGTTATGTCTGTGAAGGTCAACCGCTGGAAAAGAAATCTCATGTTTATATTAGATCTGTGTATTAAGTGACAACAGCGTAATATACAGTACCTATACTGCTGTCTACGCTTTTAATATGACTCAAACAATAAAATAAAAACACAAAATCACTGCTTTGGACCACATAACTTCTATAGCTGTAATAAGAAGACATTTCTTACTTGAATGCTGCTTTTTGAATGCTGTAGCGTGAAGCTAAACATGCGGTTTACTCAGGGCGCAGTCTGTCAACAGTTGTGGGTGGGGCTTTTAAAATGTGACATCATATTTTACAGACTATGCAAATGGCTTGTTCTGAGACACTGCTTATGATTTTATGGGGATAGAAAAAAAAGGAGCGGGTGAATTTTTATTATTATAGGGTGGTTGTGTACACAAACTGCCAATACACATTTATGTTCAAACAATTCAAAAAGTGAATTTTGCATAATAGGTGCCCTTTAAGGTATGTGCCTATACACAGTGTGACAACTAGACCCTGTCTCCCTTATATATTTAATGAAGCCATTTTGATACAGTTGGAGGCAAAAGTTTACATACACCCTGTAAAATCTGCAAAATGTTATCTGGAAAAAAATATTTTACCAAAATAAGAGGGATCTTACAAAATGCATGTTATTTTTTACTTAGTAAAAAAAGTCTCTGTTTGTCCTGAACTGTTAAACTGCTCACTGTTCTTCAGAAAAGTCCTTCAGGTCCCACAGATTCTTTGGTTTTTCAGAATTGTTGTTTATTTGAACCCTTTCCAACAATGACTGTATGATTTTGAGATCCATCTTTTCACACTGAGAACAACTGAGGTACTCATGTGCAACTATTACAGAAGATTCAGATGCTCACTGATGCTCCAGAAGTAAAAATAAAAGTCAGGGGTGAAAACTTTTGAACAGAATGAAATTTGTAAATTTTTCTTATTTTGCTTTTTTTTTTCATTTAGTACTGCACTTCAGAAGCTACAGAAGATATTTAAATGTTCCCCAGATGACAAAAAAAAAAAAAAATTACCCTGATTCAAAAAGTGTTCACCCCCCCGGCTCTTAATGCATTGTTTTCATTCTGGAGCATCAGGTTCATTTTTATAAATTCAACTATTGTTTTCTCTTGTGGACTATATGTAAACGTCTTTTATGTGAAATATCTTATTTAGGTCAGTACTAAATAAAAAAAAAAAATAACATGCATTTTGTATGATCCCTCTTATTTTGGTAAAATAATGAACATTTTGCAGATTCTGCAAGGTGTATGTAAACTTTTGACTTCAACTGTATATAATAGCTTTCATTACTTTAATTTAGTTTGTCCTATTTCAGGATCCAGCATCGCTCATTCCTGCTCCGTCTCGACACCCTGCATGTATGGAACCCCCGCTCCTTATCATTCCCAGAATACACTGCTGCCTCTCCAGGGGACCACAGAGATCAGAGAAATGGTGTCGTCTTTGCCTCCCATTAACACTGTGTTTATGGGGTCAACTGGTGGGCCGTCCTGACTGAAACCTTATCTGTAATTCAACATCTCTGCTGTACTCACACAAGGTGAGACATATTTTAGCTCATCTGTATTTTTCATTGCCATTTACATTGCAAACAGGCTAACTGATTTATTGTTTCTTTGTGCTAACAGTTAGGATTATGACAGGTAATGGCCCAATTATATCTTTTATTTAAGGTTTTTTAGTATATAATACTATTTCATCGTTGTTCTTGATTTGGCATTCTTGTATATACTAATAAAATATATATATATAATTTTTTGCTCTCTTTATTCTGGAAGTCGAAATTTATTATTTAATGAGCTACAAGCTAAAAAACATTTATGCTGTGACCATCTGATATCAATTCGTAAATGTTTCCACTAAAAGAGTCACATAATTAAAGATGATCAGCCTTCGGTTTCAAATGATATCTTTCTTGGAAAAAGCATTTATCCATAAAGGACATTACTAATGCTGTCATTAAAAAGTGACGAGCATGAAAGCAGCAGAAAGACATTAATAGAGCAGACTCTGACAGCAGATGTTCAAATCAGATGCAATGAAGGTCTATTCAGACCAGTGTTATTTTAATTTTATTTGTTTTTATTATTTTCACTAAGCTTTTATATTTTCAGTTTAATTTGTAGTAATTTTATCATGTGTTTTTGTCATTTAATTAAGTCAGTTTTAGTTTAATTTAGTTTCAGTTAGTAATTTTAATACTTCGGCTTAACCTTAGTTCACTTCTAATTTTTATTTTATGTATGTTTTGTATGTACATTTTTATTTTATTTTCAATACACAAATGTATAATCACCATGGATCACACCAAGGAGATTATATTGTATTAAGATTGTATTATTTAATTGTAAGATTTAATTTAAATCAAATTTAATTTAAAAAAACCAAACGTTTCTTTAAAGTAAAACGTTTACTTTAAATTGTAATAATATAAACATTTGTTTACTGTTTTTACTGTGGCAGGTGGTCATAAGATCTTCTTTCAAAAACACTGAATATTATTGTTAATAGTAACATTAAATTTAAATGCAACTATACAAATAATATTTCCATAATATACAAAAATCTAAAATTTTTTACATTTACATTTTTAAAAAATATTAAAATACAAAAAATTATTTTAAATTGTAATAATATTTTACAGTATGTTTTTAACTGTATTTTTGATCAAATAAATGCAGACTTGGTAAGCATAAGAGACTTCTTTCAAAAACCTTGAATGGTATGTACAATGAATGATTGCAATATTCATATGCATAGTTTGTTTTTGTGTTTTTTTTTTTTGGCCAAAGCAACATTTCTAATTTCCATTTTATTTAAATCTGAAATTTATATTTATTTTTATTCAGCTTTATTTCAATATTTTTTTAGTTAAATATAATAACTCTGTTTCACAGTAAGGACATTTCAAACTGGAAGCACATTTGTAACTCTGGACCACAAAACCAGTCACAAGGACAACATTTTGAAATTGAGATTTAGGCTATAGGTCATCTGAAAGCCAATAAATAGGCTTTCCATTGATATATGGTTTGTTAGGATAGGATAACATTTGTCAGAGATACAACTATTTGAGAATCTAGCATCTGAGGGTGCAAAAAATCTAAATATTGAGAAAATCAGCTTTAAAGATAAAGATTTAAAAATTAAGTTATGAACTTTACACCATATCTTTATGGAATACGATCTGTACTTAATATCCTAATGATTTTTGGCATAAGAAAAATCGATAATTTTGGCCCATACAATGTATTTGCTATTGCTACAAATATACCCGTGCTACTTAAGACTGGTTTTGTGGACCACGGTCACAACTGTGGATCAAATTTTGCCGTTATCTTAATGTTAAGAGTTGAATTGATTTCTACTTTGTTAACTAGGTTAACATACAAGTTGATAAAGGTGTTGACTAAAACCAGGCCACAAGCTGTTCATACATTGTGTCTCTTGATGTATTCATCCCTGTGTTCTTTAAATTCAGCTTTGTTAGTCTTTGAGCAGATGGACGCTAATAAATCCATAATCAGATCAGCTAAAATGATAATTGCATCATAATATATTTGAATGTACGGTGCTGGTGCAAACTCGGACGGCTCGGATGAGGATTTCAGCATTTGTCTGTGTGTAAAGACGTGACGATAAATGATAAAACAGGCCACATTGTGCTGGCCTTTATCTCCTCAAAGGGAAAATCCATTTCGGGCCTCGGACAGGAACAGATGGCTTGAAATGTAATGATTACAAAATCCTGACGTTAAAATAGTTTAATTACAAAGTCAATAATGCCTCCAACAATTGCCTGGGCTTTAGTGTAAAAACAACAGAAGGCAGAACGCAAACTTTGGGACAATGTTTAACCAGAACTTTGCATTAGGCAGAGAGACTCCATATGCAGCCCTGGCAGAGCAAAGATCAACAGATCCTGTGTAATTATGACCGAGTGTGTGTGTGTGTGTGTGTGTGTGTGTGTGTGTGTGTGTGTGTGTGTGTGTGTGTGTGTGTGTGAGAGAGAGAGAGAGAGAGAGAGAGAGAGAGATGGGTTTAGTGCAGTAATGTGTGCTTAACTTACTACTGTCACAATCATATTTACCTTTTACGCTTTTATAATCACTGACACTCTTCTTACAACAGCTTTCAAATCTTAATTCACATCTGTAGTTTTCGTTCTCGGCATATGAATATTGCAATCATTCATTTCACATACCATTTAAGGTTTTTGAAAGAAGTCTCTTATGCTTACCAAGTCCGCATTTATTTAATCAAATTTAATACAGTTAAAAACATACTGTAAAATATTATTACAATTTAAAATAATTTTTTGTATTTTAATATTTTTTAAAAATGTAATTAATTCCAGTGACCTAAAGCTGGATTGTCAGCATCATTACTCCAGTCTTCAGTGTCAAATGATCCTTCAGAAATCATTCTAATATGCTGAGTTGAAGCTCAAGAAACATTTCTGATTATTATTATAAATGTTAAAAACAGTTGTGCTGCTTGATTTTCTTGTGGAAACTGATGAATTATAAGATAAAATTGTATTTTATAGTAATTTTTAAAGACTAAATCATGTCTTTACTGTCACTTCTGATCAATTCAGTGGACCTTTGCTGAACAGAAGTATTAATTTCTTAAAAAAAGCAATAAATCAATCAAACCTACTGACCCCAGACTGTTTATGTGCAAGATATTTTTGTATCTATTGGCTAATTTCATTTATTTCATTTAACATTAAATAAATATACATTTCTTATCAACCAGCAGGGATCGCTATAAATCTGAAGACTTTTCCTCTAGCTATGGTTGTATCATTTAGCAAGGTTTATTTGATAGTCCTGAATAGTATTTTGACATAAAAGATACTAGTATACTACCAATGTATGCTATTATTAAGATGAGATTTTATATTAATGTGAATAAAAAAGATGCCACGAGGGACAGACATAAAGTCTTGGTCATGTCTATTTGTTACAACATCAGAAAAAATAATAAATGTTTCTAAAGCAAATTAGCAAAATGATTTCTGAAGGATCATGTGACACTGAAAACTGTAGTGATGCTAAAAATGTAGCTTTGCGTCAGGAATAAATTAAATTTTATAAATATTTCACAATATTGCTTTTTATTATATTTTTGATTAAATAAAAGCTGTCTTGTTGTGGTTTCATTGGGGCACACAGCTATGCAGATTGCATTTTAGACAGCAATAGTTAACACGTTATCGGTAGGATCAGCTCTGCAGAAGAAGTGTTTCCTCAACACTTGAGATTTCAGGGTTGAGAGGAAAAACCCTACAGCATCTGTAGCAACACATCCATGAATAAACTATCACTGTGTACAGTTTGCAGAGAATGCTTTTGACTAGATTTCCCAACAGGGGTTTGTTAACAGAGTGTCAGAGAACTTTCTGAGCATCAGCCAATGGAATGAGTAATGAGAATGAGATAACTATTTGGATAGACTATCCTTTTTAAATCAGTTTCTGTATAGACACATAAGTTTTGACCAACAACAGGGTATGTTGTCAGACTGGCTTAAAGGAGAATGAAAAGTTCACTTCTTGATAATTTATTCACCCCCATGTCTTCCAAGATGTTCATGACTTTCTTCAGTCGCAAAAAAAGTCTGTAATTCATTTCTGAAATTACATGTATAATTACACGGTTAACCCATCCCTTACACCTTAACCAACCCTTAAAATTACTCTTAACACCATACCTCTCTCTAACATTACCCATATCCCACCTCAATAGCAGCAAAAGTGTTTTACAATACAACATGACCACATTAAGGACATTGTACTTATTCTTTGATGTAAGTACATAGTAGTTAAGGCCACTTAATATAAAGTGGGACCAAAATCTACATAGAATGTACTAACACCCTTGTCATCTAAGATGTTCATGTCTTTCTTTCTTCAGTCGTAAAGAATTTCTGTTTTTTGAGGAAAACATTTCAGGATTTCTCTCCATATAATGGACTTCTATGGTGCCCCCAAGTTTGAACTTCCAAAATGCAGTTTAAATCCAGCTTCAAAGGGCTCTAAACCCTGCCGATGAAGAAGGGTCTTATCTAGCGAAACGATCGGTTATTTTCACAACAAATGGACAATTTATAAACTTTTTAACCTCAAATGCTCATCTTGTCTTGTCTCGTCTCTGCGATGCACATGCGTAGTCTGTGTGATCCGGGTCAATACAGTTAGGGTATGTCGAAAAACTCCCAACTCGTTTCCGTCTTCAACTTCAAAATTGTCCTACAAAGCTGTTTGTAGGACAACACAGAATTGTTGACATTTTTGCAGATTTGTTAAAAAAGAAAAACTGAAATATCACATGGTCCTAAGTATTCAGACCCTTTGCTCAGTATTTAGTAGAAGCACCCTTTTGATCTAATACATGAGTCTTTTTGGGAAAGATGCAACAAGTTTTTCACACCTGGATTTGGGGATCCTCTGCCATTCCTCCTTGCAGATCCTCTCCAGTTCTGTCAGGTTGGATGGTAAAAGTTGGTGGACAGCCATTTTCAGGTCTCTCCAGAGATGCTCAATTGGGTTTAAGTCAGGGCTCTGACTGGGCCATTCAAGAACCGTCACGGAGTTGTTGTGAAGCCACTCCTTCGTTATTTTAGCTGTGTGCTTAGGGTCATTGTCTTGTTGGAAGGTGAACCTTCGTCCCAGTCTGAGGTCCTGAGCACTCTGGAGAAGGTTTTCATTCAGGTTATCCCTGTACTTGGCCGCATTCATCTTTCCCTCGATTGCAACCAGTCGTCCTGTCCCTGCAGCTGAAAAACACCCTCACAGCATGATGCTGCCACCACCATGCTTCACTGTTGGGACTGTATTGGACAGGTGATGAGCAGTGCCTGGTTTTCTCCACACATACAGCTTAGAATTAAGGCCAAAAAGTTCTATCTTGGTCTCATCAGACCAGAGAGTCTTATTTCTCACCATCTTGGATTCCTTCAGTTGTTTTTTGTAGCAAACTCCATGTGTCTTGCACTGAGGAGAGGCTTCCATTGGGCCACTCTGCCATAAAGCCCCGACTGGTGATCTTTGGGTTCTTCTTTACCTCTCTCACCAAGGCTCTTCTCCCCCGATAGCTCAGTTTGGCCGGACGGCCAGCTCTAGGAAGGGTTCTGGTCGTCCCAAACGTCTTCCATTTAAGGATTATGGAGGCCACTGTGCTCTTAGGAACTTTAAGTGCAGCAGAATTTTTTTTGTAACCTTGGCCAGATCTGTGCCTTGCCACAATTCTGTCTCTGAGCTCTTCAGGCAGTTCCTTTGACCTAATGATTCTCATTTGCTCTGACATGCACTGTGAGCTGTAAGGTCTTACATAGACAGGTGTGTGGCTTTCCTAATCAAGTCCAATCAGTATAATCAAACACAGCTGGACTCAAATGAAGGTGTAGAACCATCTCAAGGATGATCAGAAGAAATGGACAGCACCTGAGTTAAATATGAGTGTCACAGCAAAGGGTCTGAATACTTAGGACCACGTGATATTTAAGTTTTTCTTTTTTTAATAAATCTGCAAAAATGTCAACAATTCTGTGTTTTTCTGTCAATATGGGGTGCTGTGTGTACATTAATGAGGAAAAAAGATGAACTTAAATGATTTTAGCAAATGGCTGCAATATAACAAAGAGTGAAAAAATTTAAGGGGGTCTGAATACTTTCCGTACCCACTGTATATATATATATATATATATATATATATATATATATTAGTGGTGTCAAAATTAGTGTGTTAACGCAGGCGTTTATTTATTTATTTTTTTTTCATTTTAACGCGTTAAAAATATTGAACGCAATTAACGCATTGGCGGGGCTATGTTTGGCCACCCCACTCAAAACTGCTTATGAAATGTGTTTATTTGGATGCACAGAGTGTCTTTACGAGTACATCAAACGGGTACTTTTCAGACGCGTGCTCCAACTCTACTTCAGCACCAGGTGGGAGTCAAATGAGCACGGAAATGATACTGGTATTGAGGAGCTTCAGTAGAACATCAGTCATTCTGCGCATACTGCGGTCAGATGAGATGTTATCAGGTCATATATTGGTAAAAACAAATCTTCCTGTCCTGTCAGCTGTTATACTGTGCTTGTAGCACACACTCTTTAAGTGCACGTACAAATGTACCGGTGCACGATGTATTAGGCTATATTAAAACTATGCATCATATTCAAACCCAAATGAAACTGCGAGTATGCAATGTCTTAGTTATGTCGTCAGTTGATACATGAATTTAAAAAAGGGCGATTAAAGCTGCCTTAAAACTGTGCATGTAAGTATTTATTATTTATAGAGTAGTAATACTGTTAAGACCTTAATGATACCCATCCCTAATTAGAATTTATTTTTAAATGTTAAAGTAATAGCTCTCAATTATACTATAATGTTAAATGGTTATATTCAATGTTTAAATATTCAGAAAAAATTCATAGAGACATCAGTGATACTTGCCTTCAGTAATTAAAAAAGATGGCATTAAACAAATATAAAAAATATACGTTCTTTATGTTGTTTTTACATTTATTTAAAGCATGAATGTGAAATTATTGCAATATAAAACTACAATTAAAAAAATTTATGTCAGGGAGGATTAATCACGATTAATTTCAGGAAAAATGTGTGATTAATTTGTTATTTTTTTAATCGATTGACACCACTAATATATATATATATATATATATATATATATATATATATATATATATATATATATATATATATATATATATATATATATATATATATATAGATAGATAGATAGATAGATAGATAGATAGATAGATAGATAGATAGATAGATAGATTTCAGTACTTCAATAGCTTGGTACATTACCATTCTACCAGTTAATGAAATTAAATTAAATTAAATTAAATTAAAACTTAAAACATTGCTACCACAATTTTTATGGTAAATTTCCAGCAACCACAGCTGCCGTTATATATATATATATATATATATATAAAACCACTGCTCTACACAATCCCAGCCGAGGTATAAGGGCCTTATCTAGTGAAACAATCTGTAATTTTCTAAAAAAAAAAAAAAAAATTACATAAATGAATATATATATATATATATATATATATATATATATATATATATATAAACTTTTATGCCGTATACATTTTAATGCCATAGTTTATGATTTCATAACAACACTGGGGCACATATTAGTCAAGGCACAGCATACAGTCAAAATCTTATCAAGGAACGTCTTGTCTTCACCTTGACATGGGAGTACCATGCTGACTGGTACAATTCCATTTAGTATGGTGTAGTTTGTCTGTACACATCCAATCACCCTCTCCACATGAACCCTGAGGTGAGCTATCCGGCGTGTTTCCTCCACATCTTTTGCATCCAGCTGGCTGCATCCTCTTGTGAATGCAGGTATTTTCACCTCTGCACACACAAGTCCAACACTGTCTCTGATGTCAAATCCACGATCTGCCAACACCAAGTCCCCAGGCAACAGTTGATTAAGAAGACCACTATTCTCAGTCACATGCTTGTCACTGACATGACTTTCCCACCCTTGTGAAATGAATGAGATAGATCCTCGTGGTGTAAAGCCAATGAGATATTTTAGGGTGTGCTGGTGTTTGTAGTGTGAAAATGTCTGCGCTCTAGCTTTGAGATTTGACGTTCTTTCAATGCGAATTTCAAAGCAATCCACAATAACTGCTACTCGACTGCCAAAAGCCTCTACAAACTGATGTGGCATGGTGGCTTGCAAGCAATGTCTCTCTGGCCAGTGCACCAAGGGTTTGAGATGTTTAAACATTGTACCTATGGTATCTCTGAATGTGGTGGACACAGTTTTTCGATCCACAGAGAAGAGGTATGCAATGTGCTGTATTGGAAGATTCAGCCTGAGGCGCATAAGTGTTGAAAGGAGCATCTGAAAAGGTGGGAGTTTTCGGCTTGTCTGTGGCAGGCAGGGAAGAAGCTGTGTCAGCACACCCATCAGAAGTGCAAAACATGGAAGCCCAGTGTAGTACTTCACCTTTGCATCATCATCTTTAAAAGAATCCTCATCCATATTCTTTCGAGCAAGCTCTTCCTTCAGTCTCCTGTTCTCCTCCAACAAGCGGTTAATTTCAGCACACCTGCAGCTACAAAGATGGCATTCCTGCTTTTCTGCAGCATTGTCATTTGAGTCTACTTCATTCATTTGTGAAGCATCATCTGCTGTTGCAGCTTCATCCTTCATCTGGCCAGCTACATCTAGTAATGCAGGTGCAGCATGATCCCCTGTGACAGCTTGCAGTCTCCTTGTACTCTGGTTAATCCACCCATGGAGCGTTGCTTTAACGTCTGTGTGCCCGAGATGCAATGATGGTACCCAATCAGGATCGCACTCCAGCATTTCATAGGCTGGTTTGCCTAAAAATAAAAGATCAAATTATTTCACTAATTATGTTGCTATTCAGCCAGTTGCCAGTGTTTGTGAAGATTACGGGTAAAGATGAGGCAAGGAATCAAACGCAGAAAGCAAAGGGCTTTATTGAATAATAAAGCAAAGCAAAACAAAAGGGCAGACACGAGAACACATCCAACGAAAACACAAGACAAGAGTATGGTGAGGAAATTAACACAACACACAGACCAGAGTACACGCACGTTCACACAAAAACAATATACACCACTGTCAAAATAAACAAGACCAAAGTGACAGACCCCTGACGCTGTTAGCTCAGTCATTCTTGAGAAGTGGGACAAAACAGGGTGCAAAATTGAAAACATAAAACCATGTACTCAGACAAATGAAACCACATTTATGTGTCTTATATATACTGATCTATGCTTTGATACAACCTCCCAACTTTTCTCTTTTTTTAACAGCATTCTAGATGTACAGGGGTTGGACAATGAAACTGAAACACTGGCCAATATAGTTTTGGAGGTTTCATGGCTATATTTGTGCAGCCTGGTGGCCGATCTTCACTTATTGCACATCCCACCAGTAAGAGCAAAGTGTGAAGGTTGACTATGTGCACCCAGTGGTTCAGACATTGTACCCTAAAGGTGGTGCCATGTATAAGGATGATAATGCACTAATACACACAGCAAGACTGGTGACAGAGAGGTTTAATTAACATGAAAGTAAAGTTGAACATCTCCCATGGCCTGCACAGTCACCAGATCTGAATATTATTGAGGCACTTTTTTGGAGGAGCGATTCAGGAAACATTTCCTACACCAGAATCACATAGTGACCTGGCCACTGTTCTATAAAAGGAATGGCTCAAAATCCCTCTGGCTACTGTGCATGACATGTATGTGTCAATCCCAAAACCAAATGATGCTGCATTGGCCACAAAAGGAGGCCCAACGACGTACTAATTGTGGTCTAAAACCAAGTGTTTTAGTTTCATTGTCCAAACCCTGTATTTAACATTTCAAAACACATTCTCAAGTTAGCAAACAGATTACACTTTCACATGTGACCAACAATTCAACTGGTCACCAAAACCTGAATTTGTAGTCATTTTAACTATCAAATGCATTGAATGAATCAATTACTGTATTAAAACAAACACAACAAACAGTATGTTATTGTTTATAAAGCTTCTATTCATTTAAGTAGTTTGATATATCATTGGAACACAAAATCTTGTCTGATGGTGTTGACAAATTTGCCATTTCTTTCACAAAACAAATGGAGTTCATGTAGTAGTAGCAGCCATTTAGTTTTTTTCTGCTGATGCTAGAGGCTAATGGAACCTACTTCAAGAGAATAAAATGACCTAAATATTTCAAATAATTTCCTCAGAAATTGGAAGATGGTGTTGACATATCATGGTTGTGACGCAGGAAATATTAACATTAGAATTTAAAATATTCTAAAACTATAAAACTTAGCACAGCCTGTCTGACACTGATGTACTCTGCAGAGGAGCACTCTGGCAAGGGGGTACTTTAGAGTGACAGCTGCCCATGATATTTCCTGATTTTATTACATTTTAATTAATATCTGACGGTGTTGACAAAAAGTGATGACACAATTTCGAAACCTTATTAAACATTCATGTGTCAAACATTTTTATCCATTTATAGCATATGAATGAATGAACCCTTCTCTGTGAATACACACTTTTAGATGTAGTGAGAAGACAAGGAGAGTCATAGATTTCACAAAATAATGACAAAATTAAACTGAAGGGGGTAATTGTGTTAAATACATTCTATTAGTAATTCCCATAACATTTACAATTTGAAATTATTTTTTTTTTTAACTAATAACAGTTATAATTGCTGGACATGTTTTGTCCCACTTCTCAAGAATGACTGAGCTAATAAAGTTTGTGGTGTAATAACAACTCCATGTTTGCATTACTACTAGTAAGTTAGAAGACGTGTTTTGTTTAGAACTTAACGTTACCTTTGTGAAAATGCCGGGAACAAACAAGGGTGTTTCGGGAAATGTTGTTGAAGGTGATGGTTTTCCTTCTTACTGCTGATACCCAAGCCATGCGACGCCGCTTTGTTAACTCGGAGATCTGAGATCCAAGGTGCTGTTTCCAGGCAGGAAAGCTGAAAAATCGCACTCCATTTGAGATTCGGTTTCCATGCCGGTCATGAGAGCGATTATGGCAGTTAGCTACGGAACAACCTTTTACCATTGTAACGTAGTTTTACTTGTACAAAGCAAACAAAACCGCCTGTCATCAATCCAACACAATCAGCATCCGTGTCCCCAAATCCCAAAATGCATTGCGTTGCTTACGTCACGTTCTCAGACTCATTTAGGCCACGCCCATGCTGGAGGAAACAATCCAGCGCTCTCCACTGACCTTCTTGTCATTTCTGACTTATATATATATATATATATATATATAAAAAAACAGAACTATGTCTAAAAGCTGTTATTATGTGACAAGGTGTAGTAAACAAGCTAAAAAAAAACACACAGAACTACGTTTTTTATAAGCTGTCGACCCCAAAAAACGACCGTTTAAGGACACAAATAGTTGTAGATGTCAGGGAATTTCATGATGGGCCATTCATTTGGATCATTTCTCCAGCAAACGGAAGGTAAGGAAAAGGAGCACTGACACACACCAATAAAATAAAAAGTTTCTCAATACATCTCCTCTTTTCAGGTTTACATAGTGTGGTGAAATAATCCTTTGAAATCATTAAAAACTGTCGCTGATTAAGTTTCCCGCCAGTGGGCGTAGTTCTCTAGTAATACGTTGCGCTCTACTTTTGTGTCTCTAAACGCTATTTTTTGGGTCGACAGCTTAAGGGGGTGAGTAAATTATGAGGATTTTTTTTATTATTATTCTGGAAGTCAACTTCTCTTTTAAAGGAATAGCTTTGAAAATAGCAATTAAAGCTGGCTGAAAATGTACTCACCCTCAGGCCATCCAAGATGTAGATGAGTTTATTTCTTCATCAGAACAGATTTGGAGAAATTTAGCATTACATCACTTAGTCACCAATGGATCATCTGCAGTGAATTGGCGCCATCAGAATGAGAGTCCAAACAGCTGACAAAAACATAGTCCACAAGTAATCGACACAACTTCAGTCCATTGATTAACAACTTGTGAAGTGAAAAAAAGCATGGTGGTAAGAAACAAATCCATCATTAAGGCAACCTAACCTGACATTTTCCTCTCAATTGCAATAATTTTTGTCATATTTATGTGTTCTATGTATTGTAATGTATGTTTGTATGCCTTTCAGAAGCTATTCATTCTCCTGACAGGCTGTTATTGAAAATTAGAAATTCTTAATCGACTTGCCTGATTAAATAAAGGTTAAAAGGGGAGAAGTTGTTAACTAAATTTTGGTTCTCCATCTTTTTTGTCTAATACTTGTTGTCAATTTAATGACTCTCTCTTAGTGCCAAATACATCATGATGTCTTCTGTACGAGTAGTATTAAAGAAGGTGCTTTATGTCCACATAGGGGCAGTGTAGTGCAGGAGATTGAAGACTATTGTCTCCCTCTGCATCATGAACTTTGTTCAGGAGCACTTTGGCAGTTTTATTATAATCTCTGTTTTAGACAATGATATATTTGAATACATAATACATTAAAGCCATTTGAATCTGGTTGCACTAACATTAAATGTTAAGACGTGTTTTAATGTTAACATTTTTTAAATGGTAAAATTCCTAACTTGTAGGGATCTTTGTAGGCTAAAAGCATCTGCTTAATAAATAAATGTAAATGTAAAACAAAATTTAATTTTAAGTGGACCTAGAGGGAATTGCTCAAAAATATGTAACAGTTTTTGCTTGTTTTGCAGTGAAACATTAACTTGTGAAGCAAAATTGTTTAAAAAAAATTCAACTGCTTTTCTGATAATATATCCACCTTATTTTTCCTGTAAGGGCGGGCATGGCCATTTGTACATTTTTTGTGTGAGGCTTCCGGTCTCATCCGTGTCCAGCTATTTTAAGCTGTACAAAACAGCTAGTTTTGCTGCTTAATATTGCAAACTGGTGTTTCTTGCCATATTATTTTAATGTATTATCTTAATTATGAACACACTGGTTTGTAATGCAAGCAGTTTTACCGTTTACTGCACTTTGTTATTCTTCTCGCTACAGCGGCTAATAAACCGGAGGTCTTGCACATTCATAGAAACGGCTTACTTCCGTGTTGAAAAATAAGGTGGAAACATTTTCTCATTCTATTCAGGAAAAAAACATAAACTCCATAATTTGTAAAAAAAATTATATTTATACTTAATTATCAAATCAGGTATGTTGTTTTATTATTATTATCTTATTTAAAAACAAATTTACTTTCCTGGAAAACAAAACTGATATCATTATCTTTATTTGGGTTGATATTGTCACACCTGAGGAAGACCTGTCTGTATAAAAACTGAGACATTTTTTCATGCTTTATAATAATTACCTGTATTTCCTTTGGGTCTTTACAGTTTGCCCCACAGTTCTTCATAGCCAAAGGCTGTCTATCAGCTCATAGGTTTTGACTAACAAGAAGCTCAAGAATTCCACAACTGCATGTGTCCTAACCTGGAGTGAGCGGCAGGCCGCTGTAACAGTATTTGAAGAGCATTGTGGGCATTTCTCTCATTGGTGATAAATGTGTGGGGGAATCTCTCATGGGCTCCCTGACAGAGAAGCTCCTGCGGCACTGCACTGACAGACAGATACAGTTCAAGTCGAAAGTTTACATACACCTTGAAGAATCTGCTAAATGTTAATTATTTTACTCCAATAATTAGGATCATAGATATTTCACATAAAAGATGTTTACATATAGTTCACAAGAGAAAATAATAGCTGAATTTACATACATTCAAAACTCTTTGATTTTGAAGATCAGGGTAAATGGAACTTATTTTGCCTTCTGGGAAACATCATCAATATCATTTGTAGCTTCTGAAAGGCACTACTAAATAAAAACAAAAAATGTGATATTTAGGCAAAATGTGAAAAATGTACACATCTTCATTTTGTTCAGAAGTTTACACCCCTGGCTCTTACTGCATTGTTTTTACTTTTGGAGCATCAGTGAGTGTTTTAACCTTCTGTAATTGTTGCATATGACTGCCTCAGTTGCCTCTGCATGAAAAGATGAATCTCAAAACCATACAGTCATTGTTGGAAAGGGTTCAAATACAAAAGACATAGAATTTGTGGGACCTGAAAGTTTAAATGGACACACACACAAAAAAAAAAACAAAAAACATGTGGAGCATTCAGGTAACAACACAGTGTCATTTTTATAAATCCAACTATTATTTTCTCTTGTGGACTATGCAAACATCTTTTATGTGAAATATCCTATTCAGGTAAGTACTAAATAAAAAATAACATGCATTTTGTATGATCCCTCTTATTTTGGTAAAAAAATTGCAGATTCTCCAAGGTGTATGTAAACTTTTGACCTAAACTGTAGATAGATAGATGGATTTAATGCATACAATAAAATGAATACTAAAGTTAAACAGGAAGACATGATTTTATTTGGATGCTCTCCAAAAAAGAAGTAGATATCTTAAGTGCATCTAGACAAAAATGTTTATCTCAGACAGAAGGTAATTATAACGTTATTGTTCCACTTAATGACGTTTACATGTTCGAGGCTCGCATGAGAGGGTTCTTGACCGTCATCCTCCCAAAAGAACGTTTTCTTTCGGTTTCAATGCCTGACTTCAATCCGTTTATCTTAGACGCAGCATACATGCACAGTAAATGTCAGCACGTAATTCACTGTCGTGTCAAGGCCAGCGGAGAACTTAGCGAATAATTTACTCCCAAACAGTCTTGAGAGTTACCTCTCTTTACAACATAAATTAATGCATTCGGCAGACACCTTCATCCAAAGCAACTTACATTCCGTTTCAGTATGAGAATCTTCGTCCTTGGCGTTGCTAACCGTAAGCTAGCAATTTAAGAAGAAAAAAAAATCTAAACATCCTTTTAGATTTGTCATAAAAAAGTGAATGTACTTGTTCAAATAATTTGAAATGTATACTTTATTAATTCTTCCTACTAGCTTATTATAAAGAAAATATCAAAATGCTATGTTTTGTTTACGTTTGCTTTTATCATTCTGACTTTCCCTTTACAATGTCTCTAGTGTTTTTATGGTTATCAGCTTGGCCAAAACAGCTTAACCTCTCTTGTGCACCCCTCTTTTTAAAGCAAAAATAATTGCCAACGCAGTCGTTAGCTTTCTTAATCGTGTCAGCGCGAACCCAAACGCGCTTTATGCAAACACTGAGCATCCAGCTGGTTCCTCTCCTGCTTTTGCCCTGTATGATCTCCATTCGACGGAGGGTCTATTGGAGATAGAGTCTTTACACGTTTATCTATTAGCTGGGTGGAGTGAAAGGAGTCTATTCATAACATCATTTTAATTAGAGCGGGAGGTGAGACGCCCATTGAGGGCCACTTGATGCAAATGGAATAAAAGTGTCAAATGGGTGAAATCAAATGAATATGTTCCTCCACGCTCATGCCTCGGCATCAAGAAGCAAAAGATACGTGAATAAAATCTCCAAATAATGTTGGTAAAATGTTTAAATCTAACATGCAAACATCCTCCTGGATGTTCATACCATTTGTGGCTGACTGAATTTGATGCAACACATGCAGAATCACATGAGGGTTTTTGTTGCAGTTCTGTGTAGCTTTTTGATATTGCATTTTTTGACTGTGTATGTCAAGCAAAATGAACGTTCCCCATCCCCCTTGTCTCTTTGTTACAGCCCTTTGCCTCACCGGCCTGTGTCAGTGTCTCTTTTGTGAGGACGTCCTATGTCTCTATGGCAGCCCAGATGAGGTTCAGTGAAGGCAAGACATGTGATGTCTGGGCGAATATGGCCAGGTGTGACGGGGCTCTTTTCAATGGGGTGGTAGAGATGTGCCAAGACAAATCTCTCCCACAGTAATCTTACCTGAATAAGATATTTGACATAAAAGACATTTACGTATAGTCCACAAGAAAAAATAATAGCTGAATTTATAAAAATGACCCCGTTCAAAAGTTTACTTAATTCTTAATACTGCGTTGTTACCCGAATGATCCACAGCTTTTTTTTAGTGATAGTTGTTCATAAGTCCTCTGTTTGTCCTGAACAGCTGAACTGCCTGCTGTTCTTCAGAAAAGTTCTTCAGGTCCCACAGGTTCTTTGGTTTTTCAGCATTTTTGTGTATTTGAAACCTTTCCAACAATGAATGTATGATTTGAGGTCCATCTTTTCACACTGAGGACAACTGAGGGACTCATATGCAACTATTACAGAAGGTTCAAACACTCACTGATGCTCCAGAAAGAAAAAAATAATTAAGGGGGTGAAAACTTTTTGAATTTGAAGATCAGGGTAAATATAACTTATTTTTTATTCTTCTGGGAACATCTGGTAAGTATCTTCTATAGCTTCTTAAGAGTAGTACTAAATGGGAAAAAAGAAAAGAAAAAGATATTTAGGCAAAATAAGAAAAGAATTACACATCTTCATTCCGTACAAAAGTTTACACCGCTGGCTATTAATGCATCATATTTTCTTCTGAAGCATCAATGAGCATTTGAACCTTCTGCAGTAGTTGCATATGAGTCCCTCAGTTGTCCTCAGTGTGAAAAGATGGATCTCAAAACCATACAGTCATTTTTGGAAAGGGTTCAAATACACAAAAATGCTGAAAAACCAAAGAATTTGTGAGTCCTGAAGGATTTTTTTTTTTTTGAAGAACAGTGAGCATTTTAACTGTTTAAGACAAACAAGGGACTACTAAACAACTGAAAAACTATCACTAAACAAAAACAAACAAACAAACAAACAAAAACTGTGGATGATTCAGGTAACAACACAGTATTAAGAACCAAGTGTATGTAAACTTTTGAATGGGGTCATTTTTATAAATTCAACTAATTCAATTATTTTCTCTTGTGGACCATATAAACGTCTTTTATGTGAAATATCTTATTCAGGTCAGTACTAAAAAAATAACATGCATTTTGTATGATCCCTCTTATTTTATTAAAATAATTATCAATTTGCAGACTTAAGATGTGCATTCACTCCTACTTTCTAGCACCTTACTCTAAACTTTAATAGCTCTGTTGAGATGTACGTGGATGCTAACAATATGTATAAACTGCAAATGCTTTGCCTGCCTTTATATATAAGATGTAATTTAATAAAGCATTTGGAGCCTCTTGAAGGGCACTATTTTTCCAGTTCGACCTTGAGGGAACAGTCCTCAATATCTGTGGGAAATCAACAGCATTCTGAAGAGGAACTTTCTTGTGTTGCAACGTTCTTTCAGCTAGAGATTAATCATTTTAACAATGGGAAGCAAAACATAAATGACTTCCAGAATGTGCCACATACTTCAATGACAATCATTTTGTCTGACGTCTATGTACTCATGTAGTACTCAAAGTAAAGTCACTGTTGTGGAAGAAGACAGTGCTTTTCAAGTGTTACAGATGGGCACAGGTTAAGATAAACTTACTTAGCTTTACCTTTTGATCAATTGTATAAAAGAGAAAAAATGTAACGTTTTTTAAAAGTTTTATCCTTAATATTTCCTTTCTTCTGTCTTCACTATAATAAAAACAAAATGTCCACAGGAGGGGGAAAAAGATAAAAAGATAAGGTATACAAATCAAATTTTTAATCTAATAATTTAATATCCATGTACTTGTTTTATCCGATGGAAAGATTCTGTGCATTATTTTATCAGTCCACCTTCTGGCTCAACCTTTTATTCCAAGTTGCATGGAAACCGAGAGAATAGACTGAGATGTTTTATTCTTGGACCTTCTTTAATACTATATTGTTGGGCTTCATAAGGAGCTACATGCTTCCGGACTCCATTGTATGAAACGTCCTACTTCCCTTCAAAAAATGTACGAACATACATATTACATCAGTTATTCTGATGTATTTGAACAGTGCACAGCACAGTCTTTTAAGGATACTTCATAATGAAAAGTCTCCACTCACACAAAGCCCTCCACGCACATGCAAACATTTAAAGAAAAAAACAGCCCTTTGAGAGTGTTGTACCAACAAAACAGGGTCAAAGAGTCATATCACCAAGACACAATCATTTTTTGATTTGCACCTGTTGCGGCGTGAATTAGAGGAATATGTAGAGCGCAGATCTTTCATCTGTTAATGAGTGCGTTTGTAGAAAGGCTTCTCAAGCTGGCGACATCCTTTTCATCCCCTCGGCTGCCCTGCCTTTTGTCACGCCCGGCTCACCTACAGCGAATGCGCTATATGAGCATTCAATTAAAGTCTTTAGAGGAGGCAGAAAAATGTTAGGGAGGAGACGGGCAAGAAAAACAGGCCTTTTCTTCTGGGAGGACATTGAAAAGGCTTGAAAAGGGTCTTAATTAGGAGATATGTCTAGATGTTTAATTAAGGTGATGCTGGGATAGCGATATCGGTGCGTCAATGAACAAATTCTCAGATGATCCCAAATAGAGCAAAGCTAAAATGTAAGAAATGTTTTTCAAATGGTGTATTTAGGGCCGTATAATGATGCCTTTTATAGCTGCAGAATGAATGACCTGTCTGACTTGAGGCTGATGAATACCCGAGCCCACGGCAACTGTAATGTATTCCTCAGAAAGTCTCCGCTGCCCGCTGAGGGAAGATTCACATGTCCGCGTCCCTCTACAGCATCAGCATACTTAACAGGTTTTAATGATACGTGGATGTTAATTAATACAAATACCACTACTAATGAGCTAATTATTGGCTCCTCAGGCATCTCATATCAGTTTGCATAGATTAAAGACCAATGTGTTTCATTAACACCTCAATACAGACAGACAGACCAACAGATGACAGACAGACAGATAGATGTGACAAGAAGAAGAAATGACACTTTGCTACAAAGTAGTGAGTGTACAGCTTGCATAAAAGTGTAAATTTGCTGCACCCTCAAAAGAACTCAATACACTCAACTATGCCATTAATGTCTAAACCGCTGGCCATAAAAGTGAGTACACCCCCAAGTGAAAATGTCCATGAAGGTGATGGACTGGCCAAGCATGTGTCCAGACCCTACTGAGCATCTTTGGGGCATCCTCAAATGGAGGGTGGAGGAGCGCAAGGTCTCTAACATCCACCAGCTCCGTAATGTTGTCATGGAGGAGTGGAAGAGGACTCCAGTGGCAACCTGTGAAGCTCTGGTGAACTCCATGCCCAAGAGGGTTAAGGCAGTGCTGGAAAACAATGGTGGGCACACAAACTATTGACACTTTGGGCCCATTTGGACATTTTCACTAAGGGGTGTACACACTTTTGTGGCCAGCGTACACACTGTACTCACTTTTATGGTCAGCGGTTTACACATTAATGGCGTAGTTGAGTGTATTGAGTTTTTTTGAGGTTGCAGCAAATTTACACTGTTATACAAGCTGTACACTCACTACTTTACATTGTAGCAAAGTGTCATTTCTTCAGTGTTTTCACATGAAAAGATATAATAACATATTTAAAACATATTTACAACAATGTGAGGGGTGTACTCACTTCTGTGAGATACTGTAGACAGACAGACAGACAGACAAACAAACAAACCGACAGACAGATAATAGACACAGACAGACAGACAGACAGATAGATAGATAGATAGACCAAATAATTGACAGACAGACAGATAGACAGACAGACAGAAAGAAAGAAAGAAAGACAGACAGACATAGATAGAGAGATAGACAGACAGACAGATAAATAGAATGACCGACAGAGACAGACAAACAGATAAACGGACAGACAGACAAACAAGCATAAAGACAGACAGACAGAATAATCGACAGACAGACAGACAAATAGAATGACTAACAGAGACAGACAAACAAACATTAAGACAGACAGATAAATAGATAGACAGACAGACAAATAGAATGACCGACAGAGACAGACAAACAAACAAACAAACAAACAAACATAAAGACAGACAGATAAATAGATAGATAGATAGACAGACAGACAGACAGAATGATAGACACAGCCAGACAGACAGAATAATCGACAAATAGGCAGAAAGAAAGACAGACAAACAGATAGACAGATAAATAGATAGATAGACAGACAGACAGACAGACAGAATGATAGACACAGATAGACAGATAGATAGATAGAATGACCAACAGAGACAAACAGATAGACAAACAAACTGAAAGACAGACAGATAGACAGACAAATGACCGACAGAGACAAACAGAAAGACAGACAGATAGATAGATAGATAGATAGATAGATAGATAGAATAATCGACAGACAGACAGACAGACAGACAAATAGAATGACCAACAGAGACAGACAGACAAACAAACAAACAAACAAACAAACAAACAGAAAGACAGACAGATAGAGCCAGAATGATAGACACAGACAGATAGACACTATCGATAGATAGATAGATAGACAGACAGACAGACATAGATAGATAGATAGATAGATCTCATTTAAAAAAACAACAACAACACACTAATACACAATCTCTCCTGCTTCTCGTTCTTGGCCACTCATTTTGTTTCTTGAGTCTCTTTTTCAGCTGTCCTACTAGAGTTACAGGGCTGTTTATAACTTAGTGTCTGTCCGAGTGTGTGGAGGCCCCGCCACATGACCGGTGATTCATGGGGACGCCCATAGAGCTGTCAGTCCCAAGCCAGGTGTCGAGAAACTGGCAGAGCGCCTGAGTAAAGAAAAAGATTGTGACCTCATCCTGAAATACTGCAAGATGATGGCCCCGCTGGTCACAGGACCCAAGCTACTGACATAAAAGTGCTTTTCTAGGTTCTCAAATGAAACCTGATAAGTCAAAGCAAAAGTCACACCGAAGACTTATGATGTGTACACATGACAGCGACGACAGCCATTTTTGAGGCTCATCAGTACAAAGAAATAATTGGTTACATAAGTAATATTAGGGTCAACAACAGCACTTTCAACAAATCTATATATAATCTATGTATATATATATATATATATATATATAAAATATTATATGTTGATATGCAATGTACTTGATATATAATATAGTTAGTCTTTTATTGGTCAACATTACAAAGAACTATTATTATTATTATTATTATTATTATTATTATTATTATTATTATTTTGTTAGAAGAATAATGTAATATACAATATTTTACTGATTCAATATATATATATTGATAATAGTGTCTTGATAATAATAGTAACATATTATATCATTTTCCAGAAAAAATAATCGTCATTGCTTGACCAAATTATTATTATTATTTTTAAATGAGTCACAATATAATCACAATTTTTAGAGAAACTATATATTATACAGAAAATAAAAATAATATTATTACAGTTATTTTAAAAAACTTAAAGTTTGTAATTTTTTTCTTTCAACATTACAAAGAATTATTATTATTATTTTAAGTAATTGGTTTTATAACTACTGATTTTCGAGCAAAAATAGCAAAGAAGAAGAATAATTATTTGTGAAACCATTCTTCTGTAAAATGCTGAATTGAAAGCTGCAATTTATGTATGGAAACACTGTGACATGAAACATTATGACATTTATCTGCATCTATATCAGTGTCTGTGATTGACGTTTTGACACTGTATATTGAGTAAAATGATATGTTTTAATACTGTACATTCATGTTTATTTACTGTGTCTGGTTTTATTGAGACGCCACAAGAATCAGGAATTCATGCCATGCGGAACATGATCCATAAGTGAGCGCTACCAGAGTGTTTCTGAGCGGAACAAGCGTATTACTCCGGGGGCATGTTTCCCAAGGTGCCATGCTGTAAAAGTGTGCATTCCCCAAGTTCATTCCTCAATTTAGCACCCGGTATTCACACGATCGCTGCGTATTTTCAGCTTTTATCAGTCAAGACATATGTGGCGTAGGTTTAGGTTTTAGTCGAGACCACACAATGACGCCAAATTCGTTCAACTAAGACTCCAGCAAATCACTTCTCAGCTGCCCGTGACAGAAACCTTTGTGGCTCAGATCCTGGAAAATCATTTTAATCGTGTGAGCGGGTGGTGATGATCCACAGTCGCTCCCTCACCCCTGAGGTCTCGCTGAAGGTTTGAAGGCATGGTGGTTTAAGCTTCAGATTCTCAAGATTCCCCACAACATAGCAGCAATGCTTTAGAGAGTTTCTGCAGCTTGTTATAGGAGATGCCTGGGATGGTTCTCCCAGTGTATATTTTCATTTACTCTGAGTGCTTGGCACACTCTCTTCATAAACACAAGCCTAGGTACACATAGACAGAATTGTTGCTTTGCACTCCATGTGATGAAAGAAGCTATTCATTAACATATCTCATTTACATAGCTGAGAGGCAATATTTAAGGCCCAGAGGAGCAACTACCAGATAGATGACCGTTTCTTAAGAAACCATAGCAAAAGTTACTTTACTTGCAGTTTAAATCTGAATCTGCAAAATGATCAAACCTGTCTAATATTCTGTTTTTAACGTTCACTCTAACAAAAAATTGATTTCATCATGAAATGCAAATGAAAGCAATATTTGAAATCAATATTTGCATGGTATGATTCAAAGTAATTTCTTAAAATATACATTTTGAAATTGGGGGAAAATATATTGTGGAAGTGGAATTGGTGGACTGAAACTGAAAATGTAAAATTAACAAAAAAAAATGCACAATACATTATTTTAAGTGACTGTTAAACGACAATAAATAATCACTGAAATTAATAATGAAAATTAATTGCAGTTAATACGGATGCACTGAATTGATTACAAGTGACTCACACTGTGACAGAAATTTTCAGTTTTAAATAAAAGCTGTTTTTTTTTCATAACAAAAGAATCTTGAAATTTCCTGATAATTGAATCACCCCTATGTCATCAAAAGTGTTCATGTCTTTCTTTCTTCAGATGAAAAGAAAATAAGTTTTTTGAGGAAAACATTCCAGGATTTTTTCTCCATATAGTGGACTCCAATGGGATCAATGGGTTGAAGCTCCAAATTCCAGTTTCAGTGCAGCTTCAGAGGTTGTTACACGATCCCAGCCGAGGAATAAGGGTCTTATCTAGTGAAACGATTGGTTATTTTCCTAAAAAAATTAAAATGTATATAGTTTTTAACAGTGTTGGGGGTAACGCATTACAAGTAACGCAAGTTATGTAATAATATTACTTTTTCTAAGTAACTAGTAAAGTAACGCATTACTTTTTAATTGACAAGAAAATATCAGAGTTACTTGCTGAAGAGTTGACAATTTTTTTCATCTGTGGTCTACTGTACAGACATGAATTTACTTTTCTCTAAGCCTGAGGCTTTTGGTGTGAAAAGGTTTTTACTTCTGTCAAAGATAGAACTTTTTATATTGAAGGAATAGTTCACCCAAAAATGAAACTTACCCCGTGATTTACTCACCCTCAAGCCATCCTAGGTGTATATGACTTTCTTCTTCCAGACGAACAAAGTCGGAGTTGCCATTTAGAGTTGTAAAATTTATCCTGGCTCTTGCAAGCTTTATAATGGTGGTGGATAGTGGCTATTATTTTGAAGCTCCAAAAAGCACATATATCCATTGTAAAACTAACCCATATGCCACCGGGGGTTAACACATGTCTTCTGAAGTGGATCCATGGGTTTTTATAACAAAAATATTTCTATTTTTTAAATTATAAACTCAAATCACTGACTTCTGGCAATGGCCATATGCCCATTTGTGAGTTCCTGGTTGGTGTAACATTACTCAAGTTCAAACTTCTTCTCTTATATATAGTGAAATCTGCTGAAATTTTTTTTTTTTACTTTGAATGCGGCTTGTGGCTTACGTCATACGTCGAGTCAGAGGTCTGGGAAAAAGCCAGAACTCGACTCTCGCGAACGCGCGTATGCCGTTGCCAGAAGTGATTTGAGGTTGTAATTTAAAAAATCTAAATATTTTTGTTATAAAAACCCATGGATCCACTTCAAAAGACACGTGTTAATCCCCCAGAGACGTATGGGTTATTTTTACGACGGATATATGAGCTTTTTGGAGCTTCAAAATAACAGCCACTATCCACCACCATTATAAAGCTTGGAAGAGCCAGGATAAATTTTAAAACAACTCCGACTGTTCATCTGGAAGAACAAAGTCAAATACACCTACGGCTTGAGGGTGAGTAAATCATGGGGTACGTTTAATTTTTGGGTGAACTATTCCTTTAAAAACAAACAAACAAGCCCTGCCCAGATTTAAAAGTAATGCAAAAGTAACGTAATGCATTACTTTCCATATAAAGTAACTAAGTAACATAATTTGTTAAGTTTAAGGGAGTAACTCAATATTGTAATGCATTACTGTTAAAAGTAACTTTCCCCAACACTGGTTTTTAACCACTAATGCCGTGTTCCAGGCAACCCGTTACCCATGAAAGTGCACTGGAATGGCAGTCAAACCCGTGACTTCCCACCCGTGAACTCGTACTAGATGGATGTACTCCCAGTTCCACTGTCTGACGTCACATAGCCCGCGAACCAACAATGGCAGCCCCTACGCATTTATTTCCAAATATACAAATAACATAAAATAAAAGGTATAACAGCTTCTTTTGTCTTATACTCTGTTTTCCTATCACCTTTGACGATAGAAATGATGTGTAAAAGAGCATAAGTCAGGAACACTACAAAGTTGTGAGTCATGGTTTGAAGCCGTGACTTACTAGCTCAAAAACCTGCCGGGAATGCAGCATAACAGTAGCTCTCCATCCAATACTTCACGCACTGCGCAGTCACCTTGGTACCCACCAACATTTACAAACCGAACATGCAAAGAAAGTCAAACGTCCTTTACAAAAAAAAGGGTAAAACAATGATTTCGGACAATTTTGAAGTTGTAGGAGAAAATGAGATGGAGTTCTTTGCCCTACCCTTACCTATCTTTTGAACTAAAGTACACAGATGAAGAACTAACCACATGTAATATTTCCAGCGTTACTACACAATGCGTGCAGTCGTAGACGTGCATCGCGCAGCATTTGTTAAAAATGCTTATATACTTGTTAAAAAGTATATAAATGTACCTTTTTTTAGTAAATGACCGATCGTTTTGCTAGATAAGACCCTTATTCCTCAGCTGGGATTGTGTAAAGCCCTTTGAAGCTGCACTGAAACTGCAATTTGGACCTTCAACCTGTTCCTCATTGAAGTCCAATACATGGAGAAGAATCCTGGAATGTTTTCCTCTAAAACCTTAATTTCTTTTTGACTGCAGAAAGACAGACATGAACTTGTTGGATGACTTATAAACAGGAAGTCATGATTTAACAAAGAATAATTGGGATGAAGTGCAAAGGTACATTTTTCCCCCTTCCAGGTGTCAGTGGTCTCCTGCTGTCTGTGGTCCCTCAGCGGCTGTTTTTGTGCGTCCAAATTGTGTATCCAATTCTCCCCATGTCTGTCATGCACCTTGTTTCCAAGTATGGCCACTATGAGAGAACTGTCACTGGGGGCCTTTGTGGGAAATTAATGGCGACAGAGAAGGGCAAAAAAGACAGGACAGCTGCTTCTGTCACCACCGGGGTCAGACTGCAGGCACTGGGTGGCTTTAGGTGCTCCTGCGGTATGTACCTTACACTTGTTTTTCTGCTAATCTGATTTCGCTGTCATCAGCTGTCTCTCATCGTTTCACATTATTCGTCTTCTTGGCCCCACCTATAAAACACACAAACAAACACATATGCACACATAGTTAATAAAATGTTTTGAAAGCAACTTCCAATTATTAAAAGTTAAACTGAATCAGTATGGTTATATTTGTTTCAATTAAATGCTGTTCTTTTGAAATTTCTATTTTATCACAGAATCCTGTATGTATCTCACTTTCCACTTGAGCATTATATCAGCAAATTAGAATGATTTCTATAGGATCATGTGACACTAAAGACTGAAGTTACTGGAGTTATCACAGGAATTAATTACATAAACATAAAATAATCTTATCGACCCTAAACTTTTGAACATTTTTTTTACATTTAGTTAACAACATTCTAGGAATGTTGATTTATAATCTCACTAAGGGAGTGATTAAGTTTAATATGAATAAAATATGTAATCTGAGCTATAACATCCACAGTACTTGAACATCTTTTAATGAAATCAAAACATTTAGAGAATTCTGCAACCACCTTTTCAAACAACATTTTTTACCAGCACAGCGACAACTTGACTACAAATACTATTCATAATACTAATGAAAAAGATATTCCATGAACTTTATTTCCATAGTTTCTTTTACTTCAATGCATCACACGGTCAAAGATATAAAAAATAAAAAATTGGTTTTGACAATGTGCAAATGGCCCCCAAGTTGTACAGCAAGGCTTTGTCACTATTCAGACAAATGTGTATTATGCTTTAGTTGCAGGATAATAAAATGTTAATTATTTTACCAAAATAAGTTGGATCATACATACTTTCAGTACTGACCTGAATAAGATATTTCACATAAAAAATATTTTCCACATTTCCACATATTCCACAATAGAAAATAATAGTTGAATTTATAAAAATGACCCCGTTCAAAAGTTTACATACGCTTGATTCTTAATACTGTGTATTAAGTACTGTGTACTTAATAGTTGATTCATTAGCTCCTTGTTTGTCCTGAACAGTTCTTCTGTTCTTCAAAAAAAAAAAAAAAATCCTACAGGTCCCACAAATTCAAATTTTTTTTTTTTTTTGTCATTTATGTGTATTTGAACCCTTTCCAACAATGACTGATTTTGAGATCCATCTTTTCACACAGAGGACAACTGAGGGACTCATATGATCACTGATCACTGATGCTTCAGAAGGAAACATTAAGAGCCAGGAGTGTGAACTTTTTTTTTTGGTCATATTATTTTTATTACATTTTCTCAAAACACTTACAAGACTGACATGTACATATTGTGTCTGTAACAATACTTACATTGTATGAAAACAAAACAAGCAAAACGAACAAAACAAATGAACAAACAAACACTAGGGACTCATATCACATTAAAAAATGATGATAGAACAAACCAACATTAGGTTAATACAGTATGTACTTTGGAAGTTAGCTTTAATAAACCACTGCAAACAATAACAACAACAGCTGGTAGGGGTTAATACAATGCACATTAAAATATATTTTAATACCTAATCAATCATTTTGATCCTCCTCTTTTATATTATTAATATCCCTACATTCAATAAATAATAAAAAGGGACTCCAGATTTTCTTAAATGTAGCTTCTTTACCATTAAGCATATAAGTTATCTTTTCTATTGCAGTGCATGAAGATATTTCTTTTAACCAACGAGTTATTGTAGGCCTTTCTGTCTTTTTCTAATAAATGGCAATGACCCTTCTGGCATGTGAAATGCACATGTCTATCAATACTTTATTATCCTTTTTTATATTCCAGTTATCTGGATGAATGCCAAGAATGAAAAATCGCCAAGGGTGTAAACTTTTGAACAAAATGAAGATGTGTTTTTCATTTAGTACTGCCCTTCAGAAAGTACAGAAGATACTTACATGTTAAGAAGACAAAATAAGTTAAATATACGCTGATCATCAAATTCAAAAGTAAAGCACTGCTGTCCTCAGTGTGAAAAGATGGATCTCAAAATCATACAGCCTTAGTTAAAAATGGTTCAAATACACAAATATGCTGAAAAACCAAAGAACTTGTGGGAACTGAAGGATTTTTCTGAAGAACAGTGGGCAGTTTAACTGTTCAGGACAAACAAGGGACTCATGAACAACTATCATTAAACAAAAACAAAAAAACACAGCTGTGGATAATTCAGGTAGCAACACACTATTAAGAATCAAGCGTATGTAAACTTTTGAACTTTTAAGTAGTTTTTATAAATTCAACTATTATTTTCTGTTGTGGACTATATGTAAATATTTTTTATGAGAAATTATCTTATTCTGGTCAGTACTAAATAAAAAATAACATGCATTTTGTATGATCCCTCTTATTTTGCTAAAATAATTAACATTTTGCAGATTCTGCAAGGTGTATGTAAACTTTTGACTTCAACTGTATGTATATTAGAGAAATCAGACATTCACAAATTTCGAAACAGCAAAATAATTGTTTCCATTCTTTTTGTATTTACCTCTCAAAAGCTAAAAACGAATACTGGTTAAACGCTAATCATTAGATTTCATTTAAAAAGATTTTTTTGTTATATAAATGCGTTTTATTTTCTTGCAGAGGTGTGCGCTGTCCCACAGTCCTAATGGGCTCTTATAAATAAGACATAGAAACAAAAACTTCAATAGAGGGCTCAGAGACCAAGGACACATCTGCCCATGTGGTCTGCAGAGGCACAATCAAATCACGTTATATTGTGTTGCATTGTCCACCGGCTGCCCTAATCGCCCCAGCAGAGCTGAGAAACACAAAGATAGTGCTTAGTTTGTCAGCGAACCCATTTGATCCCACACGCACATACGCACATGCTAGTTGTCTCTCCGGTGAGTTTCAATCAACCAGCACTGATAATGTTTTAGGACTCCATTCATGACTTCATCCTGCACAAAAAGCTTTGGCCTAAGAGTGTCCTCCACTACCCAAAACCCCACAAGCAGCCCCCCGCTCTCCTGGCTCTCAGCTGTCTCCTGAATCACAGGACCCAATGATGATGGACGGCACATGACCATGACACCGCACCCTAGCGCTCCGCTATCCTCACCGTCACACGCCTTTGTTGGAAGAGAGCGTGTGTTGTTACAAGCAGGCCGCCCTAATTTTAACCGCTAATGGGTCCAGCCCTGGCTGGATCCAAGTCCCTGCCAGAAATAGCCCACCGACTGACAGTCATGGGTTTGACGAGGAGCCAGGACTGAAGCCAAAACACATTCGAGCCGGGTGGAATTTCTTGCCTCTGTGAAAATGCAGCACTAATATCTTCCTCCTCGATTTTTTGCCTCTCCACATCGCAGTTGGCCCACTTGTGACCTGTCCAGCTTAATTGCAACCTCTAAATGCATCTTCAGCTGAATGAGCATTTTTGAACATCTTTCAGCAAATAACCATGCAAAGCATTTGGTTAAATGATGTGATAATTTAACATATTTGATGCTGCTTCCTGTTGTTCTCTCAGTTTAGGCTATGTGATGGCCTATGGCCTATATCAAAAATAAAATCAATATTGAAATATGGATAACTCAAATCGCAGCGGCTGGGATTTGATTTCTATGCACTGTTGGTTTGAAGCGCAGAATTGTGATCAATTACACACATGCAACTCATGATAACTTTTTTTTTTTTTTTTATGTGAATCAAGCTGTTATGAGACATTGAAACACTCATAAATAGCACACTGTCAAAAAAACAGTGATGAAAATTGCCAAAATAAAAGTTCCATGGTTTAATGTTTGGAAATGTAGAAATGAATATGTGTATTTTTGTGCTATAAAATACAAATATTTTATTAAAAACATTTAACATTAGAATTAAAGTTGCAGTCCGTAACTTTTTTGGTTAAAAATGATACAAAATAAATTTCTGAGCAAGTACATAACCAGACTTTAGACTTTAGCCCGATTCACAACGGTTAGCTTATAATAATGTTTTTTAAATTGAGTGATACAGGTAGGTTTTCACGGGAAATTCAAGCATGCCACTGCGTCATTACCTCACGTCTGTAAACATAAAGAGGGCACCCCGGCTAGTAACATAATTGCATGTGAGAATGATCGTTTATAGCCTTTTCTCACAGTGGCTGAAATAATTAAACAGATTTTTTTGGTTGCAGATTGTAATCCAATAAGTTTATGTGTTTATGAAACACAAGTGAACAAAGAATAACAGTATTAATAACTTGCTAGTGTGATGAGATGTGAGATAACCGTTTGTTAAATTGTTAAATTTAAACACATGTAGCATTTTTCCTTAGTTGGTCAGAACAAATGTTTTAGACTTGCTACTTACTCTTAGATGACAGTATCCAGTTAAAATTCTTATTTGGACCATATATTTGACTTTGTTAATCTGCGATTCTTAAGTACAATGAATATCCACAACGGTGCGGTGACTGACAGCTACCAAAACATTAGATTCATTGGAGCCGAGCCGGAGCACAACCCACGCATGAAAGATAACTGCGCAGTTAACTGCAATTGCAGGTTTTCAGACAGAGATGGCCACAAAGAGGCAAAACTTACGGACTGCATTCCACTGATTCCAAAAGTTTTTGAAAATTTCCTAAATCCTGGAACGATTCCAGAATTTTCAATGAAAATCGAAGAGGTAAGAGAGTTTTCACAATTGAAAAGATGTTTGAATTGGTTCCTGGTTCTAGTTTTCACATTTTTCCCAAATTGTTTAGCAATACATTTTTCAGCTTTTTAAAATAATTACTGTTTTTTTATGCAGATGCACTTCCCAACAGAATCATCCTAATCATTCTAGAATGATAAATTATTTCTAAATACAGCCTAAAGTCATTTGACGAAAATTCCTGTATTTTTCATGTAACTGTATAATCAGAGCTGGGTAGATTATCTGATTCTAGATTACATGACAAAAATTGTAGTTAGTAACGTAATCTGTTACATTACACATTTTAGGTAATATAATCAGATTACTTTTAGATTACTTTTGACTTGTTTATTACATTGATTTAAATATGATTCTTTTGTATGGTAGGGTTGTGCCGATAGACGATAGTATCGTGTATCGACGATAGTCAGAGATATCGTCTGTTGCTGATGCCTGTGACGATAGCAAGACGATTATTATTATTATTATCCGTCAAAAATAGACTAGGCGCTTATATTTAGCTAAACAGGGCGGAGAAACGCTTCTAGGATGCTTCAGAAACTTGCCGCGGGGCCTCGGAGCCCTGCTTTTTAAAATAACTAAGGAAAGATAAGCATTATATTATCCAGCACTGAACATTCATTAGGATCACCGAGGTGGTTTAGGCTCAAACAAACAAATACGATCAGAATCCGTCTGTATAGTAAACACAAACATTCACCTCAGTAACATCTGTATGCGCGTTAATTAGAAATATGATAAGATAAAATGGCGCTAAACATATGCGAGGAGGCTGAATCCAGCTTCTTATTTGCAGCTTCTTATTGACGCTCCAGTTCCACCTAAAAAACGCGACGCTTCCGCGGTTGTTAGCTCCTTATTCACGCGCATCGCATCTCCACATTCTATATAGCGGTAACATTGTCGCAATATGACGGGTAAAGAAAGATAAACTGATTTACATTCATGCACGCACATTTAGCCTACCGCTCACTGAAAATAGCGGATAGCAGAGAATGAAACCAAAAGTAAAGTGGAACTACCGTCAGCGCTCTGTACACGCAAGTCACCTGCCCATAAACAAGACTACCCGTACAAAACGAATAAGGAATTTAGTACATGGATAATTAAATAAAGTAGCACGATAGTATCGTGTATCGGCGATCTCAAAGGCTGACCATAGGACGATATGAAAATTGAGCATATGGCCCAACACTATTGTATGGGAAATTTGGCTCTTTCATTTAGAAGGTGAGACTATTCCTCCATATTGCGTATTGTAGCTTCTCCCATTCATAAGTATAGGAGCGAACCGTCTTTGTATTTCTATAGTCTTTGTTTTAAAATAACAATTAAAATAAAACACTAAAAAAGGTTAATATGTGACCATGTGACCATTAATCAACATCAAAGAAACCGTGAACATGCAAATGTGATCCTTAATTATTGAAATATTTATTTTAAATCTCAGGGGCACCTAAAGTAAATATATTTGGTGAATAAGGTTTAGATGACCAAAAGTTTTGGAAAGCCTCCATTACATAAGGGATAATGTACATCCAGCAGTCGGGCTACTGATAAGCCTGTCGGGCTTTATTCTGAGATAACAACCTGCTGGATGTACATTATCCCACTTATTACACGGCTTCTTGTCACAAAAGTAAATAATTAGACATAAAACCTTGATCTGAGTTGAAATATTTGAATGCAAAGCTTCAGTGAAGAAAGCCATTACAAGGAAACGTCAAGTTCAAACTAGATGGAGATTCAAAGGAGATAGCTGTCATAGCACTTATTACACAACATTACACCACAGAAAATAATTATGGCGATAAAAGATATTGATTTAAGATGAAAAGGTTTCGAAATCTTACCAGTTTGTTAGTTATCTTATAATTCATTACAGTGAACAAAACAATCGCCCCAAATAACAGCAGCTGAATAATATGTGAATAATATGTAATCATGTAATCCATAAAAAAATAACTGTAGTCTGATTATGAATATTTTATATTAAGTACTTAATTTTTGATTTGATAATTTACTCACTCCCATGTTATCCAAGATACCCATGTCTGTCTTTCTTTAGTCAAATAGAAAAGGTTTTTGAGGAAAACATTCCAGGTTTCTTTTCATATAATGGACTTCAATGGGATCAGTGGGTTAAAGGTTTAAATTGCAGTTTCAGTGCAGCTTCAAAGGGCTCAATCCCAGACGAGGAATAAGGGTCTTATCTAGCGAAACGATCAGTCATTTTCTAAATTAAAAAAAATTAAAAACTTGATATACATTTAACCACAAATGCTCGTCTTGCACTAGCTCTGCAATGCACATCTGACTTTGGGCCTTATGTAGTCAAGTTGGAAAGATCACTTGTGGTTAGTTCCTAATCTGTGTACTTCAATTTAAAAAGGTAGGGTAGGACGAAAATTTTTATATCATTTTAATCATATAAATTTGTATTTTCACGAAGTATCACTTCACTAGATAAGAACCTTATTCCTCGGCTGACACCACGTAGAGCCCTTTGAAGCTGCATTGAAACTGCAATTTGGACCTTCAACCCGTTGGCTCCCATTGAAGTCCACTATATAGAGAAAAATCCTGGTATGTTTTCCTCAAAAACCTTAATTTCTTTTCCACTGAAAAAAGAAAGACATGAACATTTTGGATGACATGGGGGTGAGTAAATTATCAGGATATATTATATTCTGCTTGTGCCTTGTACAAAACCATAGCACGACCTTGTGCTTGTACAAGCTGCAAAGTTTGAAATGATTTATTTTCATTTATTTAGTTTCAATTGTAGCATCTCTTTGTAGTCTTTACGAGACAAGACTCAAGAGTTCTTCCAAATAGGTAATCGGAGAAAAACACACTTTTTTCCATGAAATGGTCTATTTTAAGTTATAGTCCAAACAAGCATCTTAGACATACAGACTGTGTGCTCTTTTAAGAACTAGCTAATTGGATGTTGTGCTCAAATACAGAGCAATTTTCAACGCATTGTCCAGGAGAACAACATCATTTTTTTTCAATGACAAAAAATACTTGAAAAAGAAAACGTCTTCCTGAGCATCAGTCCAAGTACCCCAAGACATCATCCTCAGATGAACTGTAATTCACGTAGAACGTGTGCTGATGAATCCCAAGTACATTTTCCAAATTGGTCATTGTTTCTGAAGGGTCAAACCTGAGGTTTCCTTGATGATTTCTTTAAATGAGGTTCATGTTTCTTGCCAATTCTCTTTTTGTAATCACAATTAAACAAAGGAACTGACTGACTGCATGTCTGGTTTGACAGTGCATACGGGAGATTTCAATTGATTGGTGTGGCAATTCTTCTACAGAAGCACATTCACACTTCGAAGGTCCCTGAACTTTCAAGGTCTTCACTGCTGAAACTCTACATTAGTCCTTTCTGCACCAGCTAGGATGGCCAAATAGTTCCACCAAACCACTGGGTTATTCAAACATCAATTTAAATAGCTGGCCTTGCGATTCTTAACAGTAAGAATAACTTTTAAAAAACTGAATGGAAATTGCATTTAACAAAACATAATGACACTTGTATAGGCCATTGAGTTTGATATTTGAATGTCTGGGCAGTGGCTTATTTTTAACAATGAGGCAGGAGAAAGTGTTTTCTGAAAGGACGTTTTAACACTGCCCAGATGGAATAATAGAAGAACTTGGCAAGGATAAATAATCAGTTTCTGTAATTAAAAGTTGACCGTGAATGAAAAAAAGTAATTAAAAATCATCCGTGCTGAATTTTGGCACATATCTGTTTCAAGTTAATATGCAGAGTTTTATATGTAGTTTTTTTTTTTCATTTCATCTTTGAATAGAGAAAATTCTGCCTTGTCTTATGCACATATTATTGCAATAACCAACCTCTGCATTGCCATTTCAAAGGGTTTTAAGTGACTTTGTCCAAATACACAGATGTAGCAAACATCAAAAGCCCATTTATTTACTCTACCAGGAATCAAATCTTAAACATTCCTGCCATATAAAATGTTCTCTATAGCTTTTCAGGTGTAAATTGAAATATTTTGTTTATAAAACACTTAATGGTTGTGCTTGATTATTAAAAATGCAAACCTTTTATAATGTACAAAATATTTTAAAATTGATATATAGCAGAAATATCATTTATGGGCACAAGGCCTGTTTAACAACCTGACCTGTGAGGGCCATGACGAGCGTGTCTAAAGCCCAGCTTTATGGAGGGGACAACTGAATGGAGACACTGTGTGGATCTGTGAGTTCACTGACACTCGAATGGCACTGGGAGCCAAATTCACAGCTGACGCTGTGCTCTCAGTGAGTGAAGAGTTGATCCGGAGAGCGTGGATTTCCACATTTCCTCCTCAGTCTGGGTCACCACTTCATCACTGCCCAAAAACAGCAACAGGTGTGTCACGCTCTTCTACTTACAGGACTACAACTCACCCTAAAAACGTCCGTTATTCCTGAATCTATCTATCTACCTATTTATATAAATTCAGCAAATGCATGTTTTTTTATTAGGCTATCCACCATTTTTTCCTGTAAGAATGGTGTGGACATTTGTACATTTTATGGGTCAGGCTTCCAGTCTCATCCATGTTTTAGCTGTACAAAACAGCTTGTTTTGCTGCTTGATACTGCAAACGTATGTATCTGTCTTACCATGATATTTTAATGTAGGCCTATTATTATGAGCACACTGATTTGTAGTGCAAACAGTTTTACCGTTGTTATTCTTCTCGTTTCCCTATCCATCATTTTCTTTAACGCAGAAGTAAGCCTTTGGGTGAGACTTCCGGTTCATTATCTATTATAGGGAATGCAGAAAAGAATAAAGGCTCAATCACACCACGACTATAACAATAACGATACAGGGGGAGGATACCGTTGGGATCACTTTCAGAAAGATTTTTTTTACGGCTGATAAAACACTGACAGCTAATCAGACTTCGTTCAAATTTAAAGGGCTTGCGCATTTGAAATAGCATGCGACATTGTAGTGAAACAAACAGACGTTGCACAGCAAACAGAGAAACATAGTAGAAAAGAGTATGTTTTGTTTTTATTCCACTACACTGTGCACTGCACAGAGATCAGATGCCAGACTCACTGTTTAGATCAGGGGTGGCCAAACTCCATCCTGGAGGGCTGATGTCCTGCAGAGTTTAGCTCCAACTTGCCTCAACACACCTAGTATGCCTAGTAAGAGCTTGATTAGTTGATTCAGGTGTGTCTCATTGGGGATGAAGCCAAACTCTGCAGAACACTGACCTTCCAGGACCGAGTTCGTCCACCGCTGGTTTAGATGCACTTGAACAGTGTGTGCTGAGGACATCTACTGTTTGAAGCACTGGGTAAATGCAAAAAAAAAGGGTCCACTGGTGTGGACACAAATATAGTTATCAATGTATTTATAGTTATTGTTATCGTTCTTGGTGTGAACGGGCCTTAACAACGTTTAGTAAACGGTAACTGTTTGCACTACAATCCAGTGTGCTCATAATTAAGATAATACATTAAAATAATGTGGTAAGACAAGTCCATTTGCAATATCAAACAACAAAATGTACTGTTTACTGGAAATGAATTAGACCGGAAGCCATACCCATACAATTTACAAATGTCTGCGCTCACTCTTATATAGAGACAAACCTAAAAAACCCAGAACTACGTTTTTATAAGCTGTCGACCCAAAAAACGATTTTTGATATATGACCTACTAACATTAAACAAAACTAACGTATTAAATAAGCACAATTATTATCTTAATACACGTGTAGGTACAGTACTTACTGCTCCTCAACTTCCATGTCTTCAAGGAATAATGAAGTTCCACAGGTCAGGTTTTGTTTACTCTATCTTTGTTTCATGAAAGCTTCGAATTCGTATATAGCCTAATACTCGTTGAATGTTTGTTTCTAAGCTTAAAAAGTATGCCTATTCGGACGTGAGGCAGGTGTAGCTAATAACATGGTATAAATCCATAACACAGATGCTGTACGGATTAGCCGTGGCTGATTTCGATCCATTTCCTTGAATCACTTAAAACTAGCCGTTTCACTGAACCGATTCAGAACTTTCTGATTCAATAATTCGATTGCGTCAAACACGGAAGTAGCCTATGGTATTTCGTTTAAAACAGATATGTGAGCCTGGACTCATAATGGTAATTTTTTGAGATTTATACAGCAGCAGCTATATATATATATATATATATATATATATATATATATATAATTATTATTATATAAAAATATATTTCATATATTTTATTCATTTAGATGTCTATATTAATATAATATAAATATATAAATTATTTATATAGAGATAGATTGGTAAAGAAAATTTTGGAAGGTCCTAATATCACCTGGGTTTCCTAAATCTAGCCTTTGCCCCAACTACTATTAAAAAATAAAGAAGTATGTCATTATATTTTGATTAAAATCAAGCTTATTCGATTACAATGATGTTGTTTGCATAATGCCATAATAACTGCAATATATAATGTCTTTAATTAATAACAATAAAACATTAGTTTAAATTACTTTAAGTATAAATTACTTATATATCAATAATATCTTCATATATTTATAGATTATATTTATATTGATAGATAGGTTAAAAATTATTTTTGCAAACAATTATCTAAAGAAAATGTTGAAAGGTCTTGAAGGGATAGCTCAGCCAAAAAATGAAAATTCTGTCATTTATTACTCACCCTCATGTCGTTCCAAACCCGTAAGACCTTTTCGTAACACAAATTTAGATATTTTTGATTAAATCTGAGGTTGATCCACTGATGTAGCATTACCTGTTTTTACGTTGTTCTTACTACGTTTCTGTACCTTGACCGTGGCAATACCCTTGCTGTCTATAGAGGGTCAAAGAGCTCTCGTGTTACATCAAAATATCTTAATTTGTGTTCTGAAGATGAACGAAGGTCTTACGGGTTTGGGATGACATGAGGGTGATTAACTAACAACATTTTCATTTTTGAGTGAACTATCCCTGTAATATCACCAGTATTTCCTAAATCAGGCCTTTGCCCCCACAACAACTATTATGCAGTAAAACAGTAAGTTCTGGTGGTCTCCCTGCAGGATGGCCTGAAATGGTTTGTCCATACGTTGTGCTCTGCGGCTGGGACAGGTGCCACTCCAGCTCTCCTAAAACAGACACTCTCTGTTTCGTGTTGCACAGCAGACCCCCCTCTTCTCTCAACAGTTGCTGTGGTCACATTGAGTGCAGCGGTTCACTTCCATGTCACAAACCCACAATTCACTATGGCTTCTGTTGCCTCATCAGCAGCACATGGAACTCAACTGTTCCTCTGACCACAGTCCAACTAAAATCACTTCTTGACATGGTAGCCTACACTTTTTTTGCAATTCTGTCATCATTTACTCCCCCTCAATGACTTTCCTTAAACATTTTTACTCAAGATATTAATAATTGTGCTTATGGAGTGCATAAAAATCACTATGTGTCACTATTTTGTAGAAACATTTCTACATCCTTTACTCAAGTACATGTTTACATTCCATCCTCTCTTCAACTTGCCTTGACAATGTCTGTGCACTCCCTTTCTCTCATCTCCTACCCCCCCTTCTCCCTCGTTTTGGACGTACCCAGGCAGATTACCTGCAAATGCATGACTGGGGGGCCAAGAGTCCCCTCTGTCAGCAGAGGCACAAAGCCAAAAGGCTTCTTTATTCTCACATATTAGAGGAAAGAGCCTATGTTGAAAACTGTGGGCCGGTTAAAGCTGTAAGTGATGTGCCCTGATCTCCCCTTATTCATTAGATGTGTTGAATGCACTGTTGTTTCAGCAGGTTAGGTCCTATTAACTGGGTGTTAGCACTCAACATTTCCTTGTCCTTAAGCTATTTGGGTAGAAATAGAAACCTTGTCAGGTTACACAGCCTAAAACCCCCATTGTTTGAGAGCTGTCACATCAGAAATGGAGAGTTATTGCACGCTGTAACTCTATCTGTGAACAGGTGTGAAAGCGCTAAACTTGAAGCGTGAACAATGAATTTGAGTTGAATTAGAAGCAATTAGTATCTTTTTATTGTCATGTTCTTCATGCAATATCATTAATGTTTCTAAAATGTCTAGCTAAATATATTTTATTAAAAATCAATGGACAAAAATATAATTATTTATTTTAAATTATAATTGATTACAATGAAAAAAAAGTTAATTATTTAATGCTATATGAAAAAATATTTAGTATTTGTTTTCAAGATTTTATATGTGTTGCTGTATTTTAATGGCTTTCTTAGAAATATGAAATTTATATTTAGATTAAAATTAAGGCTATTTACAGTATAAACAGTATATAAATGATTTATTCTATAATTGTTATTAAATACAGTGGTTATTTACACACACACACGCACAAACATTTAAATTTAAATATTTTTCTCTTTGGTTATGTTTTACAACAGCTAGCATGACAGATATGCAACATAGATGATCTCTCTTGACAAGCCATTAATTTTCCAGTCTCATGAAAGTGTTTTGTTGTTAAATAGAAACCCATTTGTCTCATCAAAATCAAAATATGTGAATGTCTAGCACAAGAATGTACAAATCCTGTGAAAATCCAGCTACAGTAGATACAGAAGCTACAAGTGTAAGGATCACTTTACACCTCAGATAACACTATTAGTGTTTGTTGAGAAATAACTGAAATATTTCACCTCCAGCACTCTGGACAGCGCTAGTTTAGCTTAATATGTGAAAGACTCCATGAAGAGGGTTATACGTGATGGAATACCAAACATTCCTGTGAAATTCCCAGTAAAATCATGATGAGCTTTAGCCACCACTTCAGCTGCTCTTTTAAAGTGTATTGGTTACTACAGCAGCAGCGTCATTGTCTCAGACTGACCAGTGTACTGGTGTTTTCTCAGTTGCAGCATATTGTTGATTTTAAGGGTCCTAATGACAGAAAAATGCCCCTTGACCCCCGCACCAATCGTGTGAAAACTATTTGACCTTTGACTTGGAAATCTAAAGAGCCCACAGGGCAACTGGGCACAGAAAACCATGGCATTTTAAATAGACTGATGGCAGCACACTTATTCAGCAATATTAGTTTGTAAGCAATCATATTGAAATGCACAATTTCTGTTCAGCTGAAAGTTGTTGTTTATTATTCAAATTACGTGATCTTTCTGAATTTTGCTTTTAAAAAGTGGCTAACATCATGCGTGTGGCAGAAGAGACCGGAATATATTCATATTGTGGTCACTGTCTTAGCAGATGCGTATAATAATAACTTGCGTTATTATTATTGTGAATATGCTCTCAAATCTAACATAAAAACAAAAATGTATTTTTATTTGTAACACCAGAACAGTTTGATGGTTTAATTGACTTGAGCTACATACATGAACGATTTATAGGGAGTTATTGGTCTCTGGCGTAGTGATAAACGTAAAAACGCCTTGAATCAGAGGTTCGATTCGCGGAGGAGTCGTTTATTCGAACTGATTCATTTGAGCGATCCATGCACCAGCCTATTTCCAATCACGATAATTTAAACTAAGAAGTAAACTTAGTTTTAACGAAACATCTTGGAAACAAAACTTAATATCTGACTTTATGTATATGTAAAATATCAAGACATGTTTAAAATCTCAGTTAGGATGCCAGCATGAAACCAGAAGACTACATTAAATTAACTAAATTAAATGTCTAAAGTAAACTGGCTAATCTAAATTGATTAAATTAACTAATTTTGACATTTTTTTGGAACATGGTCACTTAGCTGATGGCCTTCTAGAAACCAGCTAGCATGTTTCAAAACATTCCTACCAGCTTATATTGTTCTGCAATTGTCATGTTTGAAGATTTTTCAACAAGTGAATATAGGCCTATTTGTATTATTTTACTGCAAGCAAGAACCTGCGTACAGCGCACAAGGACTTCTGGGAGTGATGATTCAAACGAATCGATTCATCTGTTAAATGAACCGAATCTCCGAAGTGAATCAGACTCGTGTGTAAAGACAGAGTACAGAACATAAAAGCTGCTCAGTGCGCTTCAGTCGGACTCGGCGCGGAGCTTCATTTTCTGTCTGTACACGCTGGATCAGCGCTTTATTTCAAATGAAGCGTCCTCTCATTCCGCTAATAAGTTTTTATACGTGATATAACAGCTGTCTTCGCCATGAGCTGCTTGGATGTCATGTATCAAGTTTATGGTCCACCTCAGCCTTATTTTGCCGCAGCATACACACCATATCACCATCAGGTATGTCCATGTCTAAGTTAACTTTTTTATGCTTCTGTAGTGTGAGAAGATGTATTTTCATTTTATTTTAAAGCATTTTTTCTTTGTTTTGATTTTGTTTGAATTCGTGCGAGAAACTTTTTCTCATCGACTTGTTGCGGCTGTGATTTTGACCAAATAGTTTTACAGTTTTAAAATAAGTCGAATAGTTAGATATTATTTAACAAATACTTCATTAATAGCAGTTTAAGTATTATTTAAAATTGTTTAAAAGCAAGACGTGTGCACATTTTTGTTAGACTATCTGAAAATGTGGCACGTTATATCACTTTGATATATATAGGCTACATACCCTATATATTGACTAAATACGATGTGATATATAAATATGATATTTTAACTTTATTATTAACTATTATTAACTACTTATCAAAATGAGCTTTTAATCGTTCTTAAATTGTTTGAGTTTGAGCCGTGTTTTTCTTACACTGTTTCATAAGCTTATCCTTAATAACAAAAAAATGGATTTGAAAAAAGATTTTCTATATTTTATAGATATGTTATTATCTTGAATGCATACTAGTGTAGGCAAAAATTCTACTGGCATGTGTAATGCTTTATGGGGAGCATATTTCTTTCTTTTTTTTGTTTCAACGTGTATATACAGAATAGAGCAAAAGTTTTGAAACATTACATGTAGACAATTTGTGCAACACCATACACTTATGGAATACACAACTATGATTCCCTATATCTGTCTGTGTATAAATAAAGTGTTTGTGAGTATGATTCTGTATCATGTAAATTGTTGAATGTAAATTTTCCTATTTTTTACATGCTTTCAGAAATTGGCATTTTACTCGAAAATGCAAGAATCCCCAGAAACGGTGAGCGGAAGCAGCTCTTCTTTTTCCAACCTCTCCGGGCCACCCATAAAAGAGGAGGACTGCGCCCGCGAGAAAGATCACCCGCCGGAGGCTGAGTACATCAACTCCAGATGTGTGCTATTCACGTATTTCCAAGGGGACATCAGTTCAGTGGTAGATGAACATTTCAGTCGTGCTTTGAGTCAGTCCAGTAGTTACGCACCGGGATCCACCAACAGCAAAACCGCAAGAGGTACATCGTCCTGGAGAGGTGGGAATCTGGTGCAACCTGCACTTTCATTTATACTATAATTCATATAAATTTGCTTGCATTCTTTATGATTGCACAGCTTTTAGACAAGACAAAAAGCAGAATTTTCCTTCTTGTTCTTTTTTTGGATAGTTTCTAGATAGATAGATAGATAGATAGATAGATTTTTAAATTTTTAAAAGATAATGCAAATTTATTAAATTAAGATATACAGACAGTTAGGACATAATTTGTACAATACTTTTATGCATTTTGTTTCAAGGTGAATGGTAATTGATTAAAACAGGATAAACATAATTAGAACCTAATTTTTAGGACATAATTTTTTACAATAAATTATGATTATATAGCATATATATATATATATATAAACTTTTTTTTTTTTTTGCAAGATCCATAGATAGATTTTTTTTTAAAAACAATGCAAATGAATTCATTGGAATATACGGATAATTAACATACATTTTTTATAATTAGTTATGTTTGCACAGTTAATAGTCAGGGCATCAGGCACATAATTTCTTTTTTTTACAGTCAATTATGATTGCATAGCTATTTGTCATGATAGCAGGCATGATTTCTTTATTTTTGCATTGTTTCAAGGTTAATATATTTACTTCAAACTAATGCAAAATTAATTAATTTAGGATATACAGTCAAACCAAAAATTATTCAGACACCAGATAGAATTTTTGATAGAAGATAGAAGTGAGGATAGCAAAAATAAATACCAAACAATTCTTCATACAGTGGACTACCAGTAAAATTTGGGACCAAAAATTATTCAGACACTTTGAACTGACCATGTTTTGCTTAAGTGTTTTCCTTTAATTGCTAATGCGACCTTTTTACACCACAGACTGAACAAAATTAAGCATTTCTGGGTAATTGGTCAACAAAGTATTGATAGTTGTGTAAATATTGTCATACTAACAGTTGTCTGAGTTTTTGGATGATTGTAATCCATTACATACCCTTCTATCAAAGTTTTCTGACATTATCAAGATGAATTTATTCTGACAGAGTTCTTGTCATATTGTATTACCATTTACTATAGCGAATAAACTAATAATTTGAGAAATGTTGTAGGTGTCAAAATATGTTTTGTTAATCCAAATGTGTGAATTTTTTGTATATTTGAATGATCACATGTTCTGAATGAACATTTAAATGTTTCCCTCCCCAGACGGATCATTCCCTATGAGCCAGAGAAGCTTCCCTCCCTCGTTTTGGAACAGTGCGTATCAGCCGTCGGTCACAGCATCTCTCAGCAGCGCACTGGGTTCCTCCCACTCAGACCTTCCCTTCCCGGCGGACCCCTACTCCACTGCGTCTCTACACAGCCACCTCCACCAAGCCACCCCAGAGGCCTGGCACCCCTCGCACCACCATCACCCTTACTCGCTCAGTGGAGCCATCGGCTCCCAGGGGTCCGCTTACCCCCGGCCCTCCATGCACGACATGTACGGAACGCACTTTGACCCCCGTTACAGCTCTCTGCTCGTGCCCTCAGTGCGGCCGCATAGACTTCCTCCAGCCACAGTTCCCGCACCTGGAACCTCACCATGCGATATCAGCAAGAGCGAGCCAGGCAGCTCGGCGTGGACCGGAGCTTTCACAGCGGCGAGCTCTGATATGAGTCTGAACATGGATACAGGTGTGAACGGCATGCAATCAACATACAGCAACAACGCAAAGTGTTTATTCACATGCGCTACACTTAAAAATGCATGCATGTCAATGCATTTGAAAACAAAATATTGAACCAAAAGGCATTTGGTTTAAAGCAAAACATGTCACTAAAAAGAATGTTTTGGCTTTAAATACTAAAAAAGAAGATGTTTTATGACACTTTCTGGTTGTCAGATGTTAGTGGAACATAAACTACTGTTCAAAAGTTTTGGGGTTGGTAAGATTATGCTTTTATGTTCAGCAAGGCTGCCTTTATTTAATCAAAAATACAGTCAAATTGTAAAATATTATTCAAATTTAAAATAACTTTTTCTATTTTAATACATTTTAAAATGCAGTTTATTTCTGTGATGCAAAGCCTAATTTTCTGCATCATTACTCCAGTCTTCAGAGTCACATGATCCTTCAGAAATCATTCTAACATGCTGATTTATCATTATTATCAATATTAAAAACAGTTGTGCAGCTTAATATTTTTGTGGAGACTATCAAACATTTTTTCAGGATTATCTGGTGAATAGAAAGTTCAAATGAAAAGCATTTATTTAACATTTTTAATCTTTTGTAACATTATAAATGTTTTACAGTGACTTTTAATCAATTCCATGCATCCTTTCTGTATTAATTCCTTTGTAAAAAAAAAAATGAAACTGACCCCAAACATTTAAACAGTAGTGTAGTTAATATAATAAACTAAATCTGTGGTTACTTTGTCACAACGCCTGTGTGACTTTTAGGAAAACTGACATCATGTATCCTCTAAAATCACCTTGACATCAGTTTGAGTGCGGATAATTGTGAAGAAATGTTGTCTCCAAATGCCACTCAGTTTAATATTTTATGTAATGCAATGACATTTTGAATTTTTAAGTGTTACTTAAACCTCCTAAATACATTTTAGAGCCACCGTAGGTTCAAATCACAGCGTTAAAATATCAGCTCCAAAACATTATATAAAAAAATAATGTTTAAGAGCTTCCTGAAGCACATATTCTGAGTTTAAAATTACATTATCTTCAAGGTTTTTGACTTTGACCTTTGCTCTGCTGACATATTCATTCCTCACTTTTCACTCTTTAATACTTCCTTTGCCTCAAGTCTTTTCACTTCTCTATATTTGCTGCTTATTTTCCCTCTCCTCATTTCTTTACCCTTTTCTTCCTTTTCCTTCTTCCTCTCAGGTCTACAAAGCCAGGATAAGAGCAAGGACTTGTACTGGTTCTAGTGCCCTGCGGCCGCTTCTTTCTCCGCTGGCTTGTCTTGCTCTGGCTTTTCTGTAACAGATTCTCGTCTCACTTGCAGCTCGGCGCTACACCCTCTGCAGCGGGACCATCCTAAGCTGAACCGTATGGATGAATGCAAAACTCTCTCTTGAGATAGGAGCAAATGTACTGTAGTGGTGTGACTAGCAGCTGCTCTCGCCTCTTCCCTCGCAAAACGGACCCAAAATGAGATTTGAAAAGGACAAACGTTACTTCAGAGGGACATCTGAGAGCAAAACTTGGAGAAAAGACGGAGCTTCTGACGCGAGAGCAGCATTCCCTATCTTTTCCGAAGACAGAGCGGCTATTTGAAGCCACTTGACTCTATCTATATTGCTTTCAGCACCTGTCACCGACAACTGTTGTGGAACTTAGCAGACGCACACACAACGGCACTGTGCGCCGTTTGACCGAGCAAGCGCCCTGGATTTCATTAAACAGGCGTTTTGTTGTATTTGGACACACGGCGAAAGGGAACAACTGGTTTGGCTTTTCATTTTTTTTGTGAGGAGTGGTGTGGGTTCAACTGGAAGTAGATACAAACACCATTAAGCTGTACTGTATATACTTTATGTGTCTTAGTGTGCTACACGTAGGAGCAAACAGCATGACAGAAATGTTGAATCTTTCATTTGTACTTTTTTTAACAACCACTTTCAGTCACCGTCAGCCTAGGGTGACATCTCACCACGATGTATTTGAATGTATGACATGTAATATATTACCTTTAAAAGTATTTTTCCAGTGCATTGAGGAGAATGAGGTGTTGTCTGTTTTTATCAGTTGTCTATCTTCATCCTACGAAACAAAAAAGGAAATAAAATCAGGCGATATACACTTTTTTTTGCTGCTCTTAAGTGCTTTAGAGAAAGCTCGTTAAATTGTAAACGCAATTGATTATACAAACTTGAGTGTAGTGCCATCTTTTCATACTGGACATGTCTTAAAAAATTATTTCTGCCTGCTTTGGGCTCTTAAGAACGAAACAAAAGACTATTATGAATTTGCTTGAATTTGCAACCTTCAAAACCTCAAAAGTGAGACACTCTGAGATTAAATTATTTATTTCAATATAATTTTTTCTGCATCAATATGAGTAGGAATGTAAACATGGGCTACTTTTAATCTGTGGGATGTTTTGTTCACTTATAGAGTCAGCCAATGAAAAGGAAACGGAAAGCGGGAGAGTGAATGTTGTCACGCTGCTATTTGATCCTTTTCTTTTTGGTTGTGTTCGCTGTGAATACTGGACAGCTGTAGATTAATATTGGCTTATGACAACAGCAATGATGGACAAGAGATGTGTGGCCAGGGGTTTCTCTTGCTTAAGTGGGTAAAACAAAGGCCTCTTTTTTAAAAGCAGCACTGAAGGGCGTCCTAAAGTGCTGGGGGTGCGTGAAAAACTCATGAAGGCAGATTAAGTCACATTTCAAAATGTATAACTGGTGTGAGCAGTTACTACTAAGCCAACTTGATTTTTTTGTTTGTTTTTTTTGTGAGCAAAATACAGTATGGGTATTTTATAAAAGAGGACTCTGGTCAGTTGTGTTAATTATATTTGTCATTTGTGACCCTGAACCACAAAACTAGTCTTAAGTAGCACAGGTATATTTGTAATACATTGTAGGTCAAAATTATTGATTTTTCTTTTATGCCAAAAATCATTAGGATATTAAGTAAAGATCATGTTCCATGAAGATATTTGTAAATTTCCTACCCTAGTAATATGCATTGCTAAGAACTTCATTTTTAAAAAAAATTAAGGCAATTTTCTCAGTATTTAGATTTTTTTGCACCCTCAGATGTCAGATTTTCAAATAGTTGTATCTCGGCCAAATATTGTCCTATCTTAACAAACCATATATCAGCTTTCAGGACAGATTTCAAGTATAAATATCAATTTTAGAACATTTACCCTTATGACTGGTTTTGTGGTCCAGGGTCACATATTATGTAGAGGAGACCAGGGCTGTCACAGCTTGTCTTTCAGTATAAAGTTTATGTATAAACTTTTCTGAAACAACAGGCCTATAGATCATGAGCTTTAGTGGGGCATGTTGTCACACAAAATGCTGGTTATAGGCTTTAAATTAAATACCTTCATTGGGAAAGACGAAACAATTCATGAAACAATGTAAATGTACAAGATTGTTCTAAAAAACAGTATGTATGGTGTGCAAAAGTATTAGTTTGGAGTGCAGAATTCACAGAAATCTTCAAATTTTAAACAGAGATGCTTTAAACCAACATAAAAAAAAAAAAAAAAAAAAAACTAGGAAAATAATAGTAATAATTTGAAAAAAAATGTGTAATTGAACTTATGACTCAATATGTGACCCTCATAAGTAGCACGGTTATATTTGTAGCAATAGCCAATGATACATTGTGTGGGTCAAAATTATGTATTTTTCTTTTATGCCAAAAATCATTAGGATATTAAGTAAAAATCATGTTCCATGAAGATATTTTGTAAATTTCCTACTATAAATATATCAAAACTTAATTTCTGATTAGTAATATGCACTGCTAAGAACTTAATTTGGACAACTTCAAAGGTGATTTTCTCAATATTTAGATTTTTTTGCAACCTCAGATTTCAGATTTTCAAACAGTTGTTTCTCTGCCGAATACTGTCCTATCATAACAAAACATACATCAGTGGAGAGCTTTTAAATGATGTATAAATCTCGATTTCAAAAAATGTAACCCTGTGATTGGTTTTGTGGTACAGGGACACATATGTAGACTGTATTAATTATTAGCCATCAAAAAAGTAACTTACATACAATGAATTAGGTAAACAAATACTTATGCGCTCATAAATCTATAAACATACATATGATTACGCAAAGCTGTCACATTATCCCTGCCCGGTAACTCCGCGCCAATATTAGCTTGACTGGACTATTTCTAGCCGGCCCGCACCGGACCAGCAAAGCCCGCGCAATTATTACTAACAGAGCGACACTCGATATCCGCCATTTCACTGCCTGGAGGATTTGTGATGTTGAGGTATAATCTCGCGGCGGTAGCTCATAAATTGCCGAGCACTAATTAGGGGTGAGAGGCCGAGCTGTCAGTCACCTTATCCCAAAAATTCAAACTCAACTCCCGTGTACTTTTTTGGAGTGGCGTCGAGGAATCCGCGACCGGCCAGTTGTCACTTTGCCAGCCGTTTGTCGAAGGGACCGTCATCAGCCGTGTGAAAGGTCAGCTCCCCACACTTTAAAAAGCAGATCAACAGGCCGCTGGCATTTTAATCAGCTTAAGTCTAATGTTCTCTATCAATCAAGTAGTTAAGTTAAACGACCATATGATAACTGTTATGCTTTGCTTGGTAAAAGTATTAACGGTTGGACTGTTTTAACATATTTACGTTTTACCACCCTGAGTTGTGCTGAAAAGAGATGCATTTATAATTACTGCATGTATCTTAAATAATAAAAATAACGAAATATTAAACTGATAAGTTGAATAGATAAAATAATAATAATAATAAATATATAAAACATATATCATAATATACATAAAAATGTAATATCATAAAATGTATATAAATAAATGTTTATTATATATATATATAGCTATATATATATATATATATAATTTTACATAAAACATTAAATACACATAAATATATTAAATATTATATATATATATATATATATATATATATATATATTACATATTACAAATATAATATACAAACATACATAAAGAAATAAATGTCATATTTTAATATATAAACAAGTACAATAATCACATATATAATATTAAAATGTATAGAAATATACATTTTATATATATATATATATATATATATATATATATATATAATTTTACATAAAACATTAAATACACATAAATATATTAAATATTATATATATATATATTACATATTACATATATAATATACAAACATACATAAAGAAATGTAATATTTTAATATATAAACAAGTACAATAATCACATATATAATATTAAAATGTATAGAAATATACATTTTATATATATATATATATATATATATATATATAAAGTTTAAAACAATTATATATACATATATATATATATATATATATATAATTTTACATAAAACATTAAATACACACACACACACACACACACACACACACACACACATATATATATATATATATATAATTTTACATATTAAATATATAAAACAGAAACATACATAAAGAAATAAATGTAATATTTTAATATATAAACAAGTAAAATAATCACATATATAATATTAAAATGTATAGAAATAAATATATTGAGGCTGCTGTCCCAGCCATTTTGACAAATACTTAATTAAAAGATTTGTTTCTTTTTTTCTTTGGAAATTGCATTTAATCCCACTTGGCTCGAACATCTGAAGAGGCACACGCAGTCTGAATGAGCATGAAACTTCTGGATGCTTCCGTGCTGTAGCTCTCCTTCATTTGTCCGAATGAATGCGTTCAACTACAAAGCATTACAGCTTGCAGCTATCATTAATTCTATAATAAGCGATCAGAGCTCTGTCATTGGAGTTCTGCCAAACATAATCTCAGTTGTATCACCCGTGGTAATCCAATCTCAATAGTCAAGATGCGAATGTAAACATGTGTTGGCCAAATCATGGAGGGAATTGTTTTTTATTTAGCCTCTGAATAAACTCACAGACTTTGAGCTGCACAAACACTGCGGTCAGCGACAGGCACTGTGCCACAGCTGAGCTTACTGTTAATAAAAGAACTCAACCCTAATGGTAAATCATTCTTGGGAGATGAGTGAGTATATTAAAAGACATTTTGTACTTCTGCTAACAATGACCGCCTTTGGCTTCTATTCGCATATTCTACAGAATTGGTGCAAATTGCTGTTCCACAACCAAACAACACATTTAAAAAACATTTTAAAACAAAGTATTCAAATCTTAGATGTTTACTTAGATCCTTCTATTATCTATTAAAACCCACAATAGTATTTAAAATATCAGTAAGCTTAATATATATAAAATCATCATTTATTGAGTACTTTCAGTCAGGAGGTGGCTGTCCTAAACCCTAACCCCTAAATTTCAATTTATGAAAATTACATTGAAATAATTTTTGCATTTTATTCCATTGTTGTTTTTAAAAATAAGTATTTGATTTTTAAAAAAAGTTAAGTAAAAAAAAAAAATATATATATATATATATTATATTTTCTTTGTAAAATTCAGAAACTTTATGTAAAATAAATATGTGTCCCATCATTTTCACGTCACTACTGAAACAGTGTATGTTTTAGTCCATTGGCTGAGATTGATTTTAACTACACCCCGACATTTATGATGATAATATATTATGAATATAAGAAAATATTCCTGTGTCCCTCCCTCTCATAGCTATGGTGTGACTAGTTAGGCCCCATCCTTTTGAGGCAAATGTGTTTAAAAGAAAAATCTGTGTGTAACTTTAAAGAATGTCATCACTGAACACTAATTTTCTATAATTAAACACACTTTTTTGGGAGTTATTTCATAACATTTAGTTTTTATACATGTACAAGTGTTCAGAACTGTGCTAGCTAACCATGTGCTGATTGGCATCTTTGAGCTAGGTTCAAAAGTATATTAAATTGTCACTACCGACACAAACATTTGGTGAAGTTTCGGTAGTGACATCTTTGTTTATTCCATAAAATTGTCATTAGCGAAACAGTCACAACCAAAACATGCCATCACTGTTTCGGTAGTAACCAAAGGGAACACATAATCCTTTATTTGGGGGAAATAAACTACATTTTAGTACAATCATACACATTTTTAGTATTTTAGTATGTTTTAGTTGTGTTTTAGTATGTGGGTTAAATTCTTAAAAGCTAATTCTGTAACATTTATGTAACCAAAAATGTCCTTTCACTACCGAAACATGGGATGTTTTGTCAAAAATAAAGTATACTGAATTATCAGCTAAGATGTTATGATAGTATTTGGTTCAATGTATATTCACACTAAAGAAAACTTTTTGATAATAATAGTTTGAAACCAGTATGATCAACGTTTCACCTTCTACAAAGAAAATTTGTAACTGTTATTGATTTACCTCTGAAAACGTTTTAATAAAATAGAAAAAAAAATATTTACAAGCAAGATGTGAGCAAAATCTTAATAGGTCAATTATAAGCCTTCTTATTAAATGATATTTAGGGCTGCCCTCGACTAAGGATTTTTCTGGTTGACTAGTAGTCGTTCATTTTAAGCATTAGTCGACTAATCGTACGTTTATTAATAAAACATTGAAATCATTATAATGAGCCTTTAATTGCCTACATATCCTAATAAGCGCTCAAGCACGCATAAAGCTTGCCACAGTGCACCGCAGATGTAATGATTATAAATATGTCAGGGAAAAACAATAAGTAGACTGCATTAACATTTTAATAATATATTGATAAAGTAGCTTTTTGTTTTCGGCTTAAGAGATGAAGTCGGCGACTCGTCATCTCCGCAGTTGTGATGCGCCTGAATGCATGTTTCATAGGCTATAATCTGAAAAAGTAGGAAGTTTACTCTATATAGATCTATTTTAATGTCTAAAAGCCAAAGATATACACTGAGTTTCTCGCTCAAGTTCACGCGAATGGGATGATCGCTCTGATCGCGGGATATTAAAATTGCTTTTGAATGCGTGTACGCGTTTTGCTTTCGGTTTTGTTTTAACGGTTGCGTGAAACTCTCCGCGGTACAGAACGTGCATTCTACAGGCACGTAAAGGCTTTGTTATAATGAGAGGATTAAATAGCTTGCAGAACTCAGGACTGAACAAAAAGTCCGGTGTTTTCAGCGGCGAGTGGATACTAACTGATAAACGCAAAAACAGATACGCACAGAGTCTAGCCTGAGGCGGCTGCCGCTTAGTTACTTTCATTTTGTTGTTAATGTTTATTTTGTTATTAAAGTTACGTTTGCAGCTTCCCGCATCCTTCTCCCTGAATCTTGAACTTTGTTACATACATATACATCTTTCTTAAATCGTCCTGGCGACCCATTTTTAAGTCCCACCCAGAGTTTGAAAACCACTGCTCTAGGTTAACATTACATTGTACAACATTACATGTGAAGTTGCTACTTACGTTTCAGATAGTAAGCCATATTTGAAGTTGATGAATGTTGGATGTACTGCCCAATGTATACTGTATTACTGTTACCACACAGACTATAGCCATTAACGATCTCTCTCTGAGATTTATTTATTTATTTATTTCTGCGAGTAAACGACTAATACAATTTTGGTCGACCAAGCCTTTTCTGGTCAACTAACGCTTAGTCGACTATTAGGGGGCAGCCCTAGTTATGGTATAGTGACACATTTGGGGAGAGTACAAATATTCCAAAACTTTCTGAAAATACAGTATGAGAATTAACACATTTTTTCAAGATGTTTCCAACTCTGACTTTGAACCAATTTTGTAGAAAGGCCCATATATTTTTTACGTTTGTAAGAAGTCTCATGCTCCAGAAGGAAAAACGATGCATTAAGAATTTGAAGATTAGGGTAAATTTGGGAAACATGTAAGTATCTTCTGTAGCTTCTGAAGGGCAGTACTAAAAAAAAAAAAAAGGTGCAGTATGTAAGATTGACAGCTAGCGGTTGGGTACTGCAGTTCAAAATCAAAATATTGGAGAGAATCATTTCTACCGCTTTCTCTTACTCAGACTTGACAAGCACGCGGGTTTGCCAGATTGAGGACACGCTACTAGTTTTGCACTATAATTTGAAGAAGAGTCAAAAACTTACATACAGCACCTTTAATCAATATAAGAAAAATGTAGGCGTACACATCTTCATTTTGTTCAGAAGTTTACACCCCTGGCTCTGAATTAATCTTTTTTCCTTCTGGAGCATCAGTGAGTGTTTGAACCTTCAGTAATAGTTGCATATTACTCAATCAGTGTGAAAAGATGGATCTCAAAATCATACAGTCACCACTGGAAAGGGTTCAAAAACACAAAAATGCTGAAAAATTTGTGGGACCTGAAAAATTATTCTGAAGAACAGCAGGCAGTTTAGCTGTTCAGGACAAACAAGGGGCTCATGAACAACCATCAAGAAAAAAAAAAAAAAAAACAGCTGTGGATCATTCAGGTAACAACACAGTTTTAAGAATCAAGTGTATGTAAACTTTTGAACAGGATCATTTTTTATAAATTCAACTATTTTTTTTCTCTTGTGGACTATATATAAATGTCTTTTATGTGAAATATCTTATTCAGGTCAGTACTAAATAAAAAATACCATGCTTTTTGTATGATCCCTCTTATTTTGCTGATTCTGCAAGGTATATATAAACTTTTGACTTCAACTGTATGCTGAAAATTCCACATCATATAGGTTTGGATTTTGGAATGACATGAGGGTGAAGAAACCATGACAGAATTGTCATTTTGTCAAGCTGAACTGCTTTTTTAAGATCTCATGTCGGACCCTCATGACAACCAATTGAGCATGTCGCCTCTTTCTTGTGTGGTCTTTTCTGAAACAGTTACAAATGGAGTAAATGATGAGGGTTGTGGTTTTTATCTCTTTCTCTTTGCAGGCGGAAAAGGCAGATGTTGGAGTGTGTGCGATAACATCTCGCCCTAGTGGTTGAGGAATGTGAACCTCGCTAATGCCGGAGCTGAAGGCCAAGCTCTATATGACATTCAGAACATCCACAAGTGCCACATGGCTGTCAATTTTCACACCACTGCTGGTGGTATTTTTCACATTAGCCAACATGAGCAGTAAGTATCTGAATATGGACATCTGATGCATAGCTTCAATGTACAGATCACAAAGATAGATTTGTAAAATTAATTTGTTATTTTTTGACTTTTATTATTAGGCAAGCCAGACTCAAAACTATGTTTCCGGGAACACTGTGGCCTTTCTGTATCAAGGGCATTACCGTTGCACCACAGCTCTGAGGTAATACTGTTAATCTAGCTAATTAATTAGCACAAAACTATGTTCAAACTATTTGGAGCATGTCACAGGATTGATATTACAATTTTAATTATGAGGGTAATGACTTCTTTAAGGTCAGAGAGCTGCAGAGACGCTTTAATGGATGGGGAATGTCGCTGATCCCACATCTAAGACCAGCAGGTTTGTGAAACCTTTATCTTTGGCCTAAACCCTAAAGCCTGGAGCTGTCACTCTTCAGCAGAGGACGGACAACACAATGCTCCTGAACAAACATCAGATCTTTGGCTTCAAACGCAGGTCTTTTGTAAGGTCAGATGTTGCATTGTTTAATGCCACATGAATAGTAAAGTGAACATTGCTACAAAAAGTAATATAAAATGATAAATATTTTTTAATATAGTTAATAATATAGAATAAATAAATAAAGTATCACAGTAAACCTGCAGAAATAAATCAGAATAAATAATTCAGACTTTTGTAACCTTTATGTTATAGGATATATACAATGGGGTTCCATCAAAAGTAACTTATAAATACACAAAAAAAAGTTAAAAAAGGTTTTAAAAAAAGTTAGTTCTCAAAATGAAAAGATTACATATATAGTAAATACAATTTTATGGTATATAATTTGTGTTTTCAACAAAATTAACTAACATATAAATTCATAAATCAAGAAAAAAGTAAATAAAGGGAAAAAGTAAATAAAAGCTCAAATACTGAAGGAATCATTATTTAATTTCTGATTTTTAAAATATGATATTAATAATTTATAACATATATTGTATTATATATATCAAATGTGGTTTAATCAAAAGTAACAATACACAAAAAATAAATAAAAAAAAGTAAAACGTAAATAAATAAATGAAAATATAAATGAAATATAGAATCAATGAGGAAAAAAAAAATGTAATTAAATTGTATGGTACATGATTTGTTACAGAGTACTTTCAACTAAATTAATTAACATAAATTCACATATAAATTCATAAATCAAGTTTTATATTATATTATAATATATTATATTATACAATGTGGTTTCATCAAAAGTAACTTAACAATACACAAAAAAATCTATATTTTAAAAAAATAAAAGATTCTATTATAGTTAAATTAACATATCTACAATTATAGAATTGAATTATAGATGTTATATAGATATTATACATATATGGGATTTTATGGTACATGATTTGTTACAAAGTGCTTTCAGCCAAATTATATAAATTCATAAATCAAGTTTTAAAGAAATTACAATAAAAGCCCAAATAGTGAAGCCCAAATAATAACATTTTTCAAATATTATTAAATTAATAAAATAGATTATATTGTTCGTTTATTTTATATATTTTATATAATAATTAATTTATAATTAATTATATAATATTATATTTTTATATTATACATATTATTTTCTATTATATTCTATTATTCTACAAATACATTTAAGTACCTCAGTATAACCACAGAAATAATCCGAATAAATAAACTAAAATAACATTTTCCAGCCTTCAGCAAAATGTTCTGCTTTCAACAAAATTAACTATATACAAATTCAAGTTTTTGCAAAACATTTTTGAGTTTGTTTTTTGTTAAAAATTCCTTATAATACCATGTAAATACCATAGTATGAAAATAAGTATTGCCGTATAAATCAAAGTACTGTATTTGATACCAAGTTACTGTAACACGCTACCACCACAATCACTTTTGTAAGGATTAGAATGATTTCTAAATGCTTTCAGAGTTTATTTCTTCAATAAAGACTATACACATAAATCAAATATATGATATCTAAAATGATATCTAATGCATTAATTTCAGCACTGTGTTAAAATACCTCAGCTTAAGGGTTTTCACTATAATCAGATTCCACTCAAGCGCTTTTGAATGTGTGGAGATGAAGCGTAACTTTTACTTTTAAGCATCATGGCGATCTGGGAGATGATGTTGTGTCTGAAGTGCTAAGCCTAGATATCGCATTTCACTCCAGTGCGCAGTGTTTGGCTTTTCACCGAAGCTGAACACACCTTACAGCAGCAAATGAATCCAAAGGTCTTGAGCTGGGAATTCCTCACATAACTGGTGTTCTTTGCTACAGTTCTTCTGATGGCAAAAACAAAGCCTTTGGATTCAAATAGGACTTTGTTCTGCTCACGGCGGGCATTTGTTTAAGGGTTGGGTGGCATATGAAGGATTTTAAAAGACCTGCTTTGTGCACTTCCACAACTGCGTTTAGGTTTGCTAACATTTCCCGTTTTATAACTTCACGTCATCCCCTGGCAGTGCGTGCGGCGCGATAGACTTTAAATGAATGTGAGAACAAATGTAAACACAAGACATTTGGTCAGACCCAAAGCTCATAGCTGAAATATAAGCATCAACAAATCCATTGCCAGCTTACATTAACCAGTCTGAAAATTTGCAAGTGTTTTGTCACTTCTACAACTACTGATTGAAAATATGGGCCTTTTTAGGTGAAACAGAGACCAAAACGGTCAAGTTCCTGCTGTCAAAGCTGTCTACCGTGGCATAGAAGCAAAACATACAGTGACTTCCACTGAGATTTGTTTATGCTTCTCTGAGGCTAATTCAATGTCATGTCATTTATTCAGGGAAAATGTTAACAAAGCACACAATAATATGCCTATTTCAAGTTAACATTTTTCAACATACAAGGATCAGACATATTAAATAACCTCAAGTCCCAAATACACACTTTTTACATATGGATGATGACAGACAAATGGACAGAACATGCCTGTGTGAGAGTGAAGAGTCATTAAACAATTACTTCCTGTCAGCGAGACATTTTCTCATAAAATAAGCACAGTAGTTTGTGGGAATCCTTTTTTGTCATGTCGCATGAATCAGGTACCATTTAAAGTAGCATGTTGCACATTGAGCACAAGATTAAAGCGGAGTAGCGGACATGGGATGCAAAACTTGCTTTTACATGGTGTTGCATATAAATGTATGGACACAACCGCCCTACATTGATAAAAATCCAAAACAGTCTTAATTTTCAAGCCTTTTTGATTTTCTGAGCAGTATAATGTCACTGCTGACGGACTGTCCCGTATTAGCATATTCCCACCCGCAGCCAGTTGTACGCTATCCTCCATTTTCTCAGCTGTTGCAACAATAATGTCTCGTAAGTATGACGGCGTTTAGTGCCATGTTAAAAAATAAAATAAAAATTGAGATTACGAGATTAAAGCCTCAATATTTTGGGAATAAATCGAAATGTTTTGAGAATAATGTCAAAATATATTGAGAATAAAATAAAAATTAGAGGAATAAAGTTGAAGTGTTTCGAGAATAAATCGAAATGTTTCTAGAATAATATCAAAATATTTTGAGAATAAAGTCAAAATTACAGGAATAAAGTTGAAGTGTTTTGAGAATAATGTCAAAATAACAGGAATAAATTCCAAATGTTTTGAGAATAATGTCAAAATATTTTGAGAATAAAGTAAAAATTACAGGAATAAAGTCCAAATGTTTTGAGAATAATGTCAAAATATTTTAAGAATAAAGTCAAAATTACAGGAATAAAGTCCAAATGTTTTGAGAATAATGTCAAAATATTTTGAGAATAAAGTAAAAATAACAGGAATAAAGTCCAAATGTTTTGAGAACAATGTCAAAATATTTTGAGAATAAAGTCAAAATTACAGGAATAAAGTCCAAATGTTTTGAGAACAATGTCAAAATATTTTGAGAATAAAGTCAAAATTACAGGAATAAAGTCCAAATGTTTTGAGAATAATGTCAAAATATTTTGAGAATAAAGTAAAAATAACAGGAATAAAGTCCAAATGTTTTGAGAACAATGTCAAAATATTTTGAGAATAAAGTCAAAATTACAGGAATAAAGTCCAAATGTTTTGAGAATAATGTCAAAATATTTTGAGAATAAAGTCAAAATTACAGGAATAAAGTCCAAATGTTTTGAGAATAATGTCAAAATATTTTGAGAATAAAGTCAAAATTAAAGGAATAAAGTTGAAGTGTTTCGAAAATAATGTCAAAATATTTTGCGAATAAAGTCAAAATTACAGAAAAGAAGTTGAAGCGTTTTGAGAATAATGTCAAAATATTTTGAGAATAAAGTCAGAATTACAGTAATAAAGTTGAAGTGTTTTAAGAATAATGTCAAAATATTTTGAGAATAAAGTCAAAATTACAGGAAAGAAGTTGAAGTGTTTTGAGAATAATGTCAAAATATTTTCAGAATAAAGACAAAATTACAGGAATAAAGTTGAAGTGTTTCATGATAAAACTGACAGAATTTGAAAGCAATTTGAACTGTGTTTAAAAAAAGCAACAAAGCACAAAAATTATTGTGAATACTGGATGGCTGGCGTGCTACAAGTAATGAATGGAAGATGTCACTTATATACTTCAGAAAAGACAACAATGTAACTTATGTTAATGAGTTGCAGTCCACTTTAACATTTTATTATTGTCTTTAATTAAATATATGTGAGGAATGAAAGATTGAATGCCATAGACATTTTTGTGGAGTAGGTGGTGGAATTTGCAAAAAGAAAACAGTATAATTTAATAAAACAAATGTCTCATTGTAATCAAAAGATGATTGATTCAAATGTATACAACCATCTGTCCTGCCACATTTAAGTGCGTAGAAAACACATTATTGTACTTGACATACTATTTGTATTTTGCTATATTAAAAGCTGAGACTTTGGAAAATCTCCCAGTGCTCTCAGTCCAGGCCATTTGCATGTGCAATAGGATAGAATATCTTTAATCTCGTAAAATCTACAAATTAATTCTAATTTTGACTTTATTCTCAAAACACTTCGACTTTATTCTTATTATTTCGACTTTATTCTCTAAATATTTAGACTTCATTCTTGTAATATTTTGACTTTATTTCCATAATTTCAACTTTATTCTCTAAGTATTACGACTTTAAATTTTTAATCTTAGTTTTTTTGTTTTTTTTTATGCAGGTGTTTTGTAGTTTGATGCAAAAGTGTACATGAGAGTCTTCATTTTTTCCCGATGTCAGAGCCACTGAGAACACAGTGGATTAGTTTTGTTTTAATTTGGTAATGCGCCACAAATACACAAAAAAAACAGAAGAGGGGGTGGAGTGAGCAGAGCTCATTATCATTTAAAGAGATATGCACCGAAATGGGTCATTGTGAACACCTGTTATTGATAAGGTGAAATTTAACCAGATTTTAACCAAAGTATGTTGCAGACATTGAAGACACTAAAGAATCATGCCAACTTGTATGGACATCCGATGTGCTCTTTAAAGGAACAGAACGTTCTAGAACATTAAAAAAATGGATAGGGTAAATAGCGCTCATGTGGTTATTCCTATTTCAGGACCACCTTTGTATGTTCCTACAGAGGGCCTTGAGTCTTTTTATGGATCAAGGCTGCTCTGATCATAGTCGGGTGGTTGCTGTCTCACACATCAGGTTCTCAGTGTTAACTGCAGTGTTGAAAACAGCTGAGTAGAAGTTTTACAGGTTTCTTTGATGAATAGAAAGTTTAGAACTACATTTATCTCAAATAGAAATCTTTTGTAGTATTATAAATGTCTTTATCAACACTTTTGGTCAATTTAAAGCATTCTTGCTAAATAAAAGTATTAATTTCTATCTTTTTGAATGGCCTAACTTTTGAATGGTATAGTGTATAATGTTACAATAGCTGTTTATTTCAGATGCTGATCTTTGGATCTTTTTATGTATTAAAGAATCCTGAAAAAAAATACTTAACTGCTTTCAATATTGATAATAATAATAATAAATGTTTCTTGAACAGCAAATCAGCATATTAGAATGATTTCTAAAGGATCATGTGACACTGCAGACTGGAGTAATGATGCTGAAAATGTAGCTTTGATCACAGGAATAAATTACATTTTAAAATATTCAAATAGAAAGCATTTATTTTAAATAGCAAAAATATTTCACAGTATTACTTTTGCTGTATTTGGGATCAAATAAATGCACTTGGTGAGCAAAAGAGACTTCTTTTTAAAAATAAAATCTTGACTGGTAGTGTATTTATAATTCAAATAAATGCTGTTATTTTGAATTTCTATTGATAAACAATACTTTACAAAATCATGGTTTTCACAAAAAATGTAAGATTTCAACTCTGATTGTATGAAATAAATTCTTGAGGGCAAATAAGTGTATTAGAAAGATTTCTGAAGAATCTTGTGACACTGAAGACTGGAGTAATGATGCAAAAACAATTGCTGGGATCACTGAAATAAATTGCATTTTAAAATATATCCAAATAGAAAACAGATGTTTTAAATGGTAATAATATTTCACAATATTACACTTTTTGCTGTATTTCTGGGCATAAGAGACTTCTTTAAAAACATTAAAAATAGTATATGTACATATTTCCGCATTGTAAAATTTATATCAAAGGTCAATTTATGATGTAGATATTTCATTATACTTCAGCTTGCCACCTACATGACCAGGTAACCCATTGATTAATTTCATGAAAATGTTTGTCTCTCAACATCTTCATCTTCGTTCACTTTTGTTCAGAAAATGACCACCTTTGGTTTACCACTGCAGACACACATGTTTGTTTAGGTTGTAGAGAAGATCAGAGGCTCTAATATATAACTGCACAGCCCAGGCAGAACCACTGTCAGTCCAGATATATGACTGCTTCCCTGAATCTTAGGATTGAGTGTCAGCCTTTTCAACATCAACAAGCCTCCACCTTCTAACGCTTCAGCACTTCTTCATGTCCCATGACCTCCGGACTTGCAGTGATAAAAGTAAACAAACATTGTCTTACCTGGCCAGGTAACATGAGAGCTGTTGACTTCCTGCCGTGGATCCGTTAAGAGCTCACTTCCAACCATCCCTGCCATTAAGGGCTGTGCCTTAAGGGTGCAGGGGCTTTACGAGACAGGGGGAGGCAGAGAGGTCTTGGGGGCTACTAATGGACTTCAGATACATTAAGTTGAAAGCAGCAACTGAAGGGGAAAGCGATGGGGGAAAGAGATTTAGGATGAGAGGTGATTTGTAGAGTGTGAAACTGAACTCGTTTGCTTACCTAGAGAAGACAAACCTCTAGAGAAGGTCACCGGTACACGTGTTTAATCAGCACAGATGCTTGTGAATCACTAGCTTTTGATAGTATGTGTCAGAATTTAAAACTGTCAAATTCATTTAACACTTTTTAAGCAGTGTTTCACTTCAGCAAACACGTGTGAATGAAAATGAAGATAATGGAACAGCTCATCAAGGTGATGTTTGGTTTTAAGGGAGATTAGGGCATGATGTCACACTTTTTTACACTAGTGAATATTTCTAATGGTGGATTTATTTTCAATTTCTGTAGATGCGTACTCTAAAAAAAATCTTTTTAAATATGTTTTCAAATATAGTTTATTCCTGTAATGGCTAAAAGCTACATTTTCAACAGCCATTATTAGTCTTCATATAATTATAGAATATTTCTATCCTACCCTCTACAGTTGAGGTCAAAAGTTTACATCCACCTCACAGAATCTGCAAAATTCTGTTAATTATTTTACCAAAATAAGAGGGATCCTACAAAATGCATGTTATATTTTATTTAGTACTGACCTAAATAAGATATTTCACATAACATATAATTTACATTACAGTCCATTGAATTTATAAAAATGACCCAGTTAAAAAGTTTACATTTGCTTGATTCTTAATATTGTGTTGTTACCTGAATGATCCACAGCTGTGTGTGTGTGTGTGTGTGTGTGTGTGTGTGTGTGTGTGTGTGTGTGTGTGTGTTTTCTTTTAGTGGTAGTTGTTCATGAGTCCCTTGTTTGTCCTGAACAGTTAAACTGCCCGCTTTGGTTTTCCAGTATTTTTGTGTATTTGAACTCTTTGCGACAATGACTGTACGATTTTGAGATCCATCTCGAGGACAGCTGAGGGACTCATATGCAACTATTACAGAAGGTTCAAATGGTCACTGAAGGAAAAACAATGCATTAAGAGCCTGGGGTGTAAACTTTTGAAAGGAGTGAAAATGTGTAGATTTCATGAAAATATCATATTTTTTTATTTAGTACTTCCATTCAGAAGCTATAGAAGATACTTACATGTTTCCCATAAAACAAAATAAGTTAAATTTACCCTGATATTCAAAGTTTTTACCCCCCAGCTCTTAATGCATTGTGTTTCCTTCTGGAGCATCAGTGTGAAAAGATGAATCTCAAAATCATACAGTCATTGTTGGAAAGGGCTCAAATACACAAAAATGGTGAAAAACAAACAAGTTCAGAACAAACAAGAGACTCATGGACAACTATCACTAAACAAAACAACACACACACACCGCTGTGGCTCATTCTGGTAACAACACAGTGTTAAGAATCATGAACATTTTTATAATTTCAACTATTATTTTTTCTTGTGGACTATATGTGAAATGTCTTTTTCAGGTCAGTACTAAATAAAAAATAACATGCATTTTTTATGATTCCTCTTACTTTGGAAAAATAATACATTTAGCAGAATCTGCAAGGTGTATGTAAACTTTTGACCTCAACTGTATATGTGGTTTATTGAAATAAACTATTTAATATTTAAAATATTTAATTGAGTATATGAGTTGAACAAGTCTTTATTGTTGAATGCATGTCATTTAAGTTCATGATTAGGTCATGGTGACTAAGTGCATGCGATCTGACGGATCCCAGTCATGCAGACGGTCACACTTCTACAGCAGTTGTTGCATGTGTTATTTATACATTCAGTCCTGATGACTAATATTACTATATTAGCACAAAATATGAAGATATTTCATCAGACCTGTGCTGAATGCATTAAATCAGATTTGTTTCTGTGATTATCTTGAGAAGACGTGATGCAATTAAATCAAAAGATGTAGCTTAAAACCCAACATAATTATCAAATCAAATTAAGAGCATGCTAAATGATGTAAGATCCATTTCACATTTTGATTATGTGTACTTTGCAAAAAGCAAGAAAAAAGCTTGTGTGTGAAAGCACACAATTGGAATGCATAGGAGAAAATACGGACATTTAGGATGGTGTAATCATAAGTCACCATTTCTTTCAAAAAATATTTTACAATTTAAATTGTGTGGCCTTCACTTAAATAGTCCTGCAGAGAGACTTGAATTGTGACCCTGGACCACAAAACCAGTCATAAGTCAAAGTGAATTGTTCTTTTATGCCAAAAATCTGTAGGATATCAAGTAATACCTGCCGTAAATATATCAAAACTTAATTTTCGATTATTAATAAGCATCGCTAAGAACTTCAAAGGCGAATTTCTCAATATTTTGACTTTTTTGCACCCTCAGATTCCAGATATTCAAATAGTTGTATCTCGGCCAAATAGTGTCCTATCCTAACAAACCCTACATCAATAGAAGTTTATTCAGCTTTCAGATTAAATTTCAAAATTTGACCCTTATGACTGGTTTTGTGGTCCAGGGTCACAAATGTGTCAATAGTAAGTCATTTAACTATTAACAAAATTGCATAAAAATGTAAAAATATTGTTTTAAATAGCTTTAAGCAAGTCATACTGTATCACATAGCTGTTTGTCTGTAATGTCATGTCAATTGCAGATATAAATATAAAAGACTGTGACATAAACAGTAGCCGATGTCATAAAAGTACACATACGTAATCTGAGGCTTGAAAAGCACAAGCAGCCAGACCACTGACTGTCACACACGTAGCCCAAGCTGTGGCCAGGAAAGCAGTACCCACAAACAGGTGGGCATAGCGCCTGTCAAGCGGGCAGAGATTGATGTGACGGGTTACGGCGCTGCTGGGTATTCTCTTTCCGCACAGACAGCTGTGCTGCACTGAAGGGAGATGTGTTGTCTCTTACAGGGACGGGACACACTGGAGCCCTGCAAATTCTCCAGTCAATTTGAGTCAGTTAGGTCATTATTTTCACCTTAATATGGGTAGTTTACTATTTTAACAATTATCACATACACAAATATATATAAAATATAAATACACTCTAAAGTAGTTCATCAATTCTGTCATTAATAATTCACCCTCATGTCGTTCCAAACCTGTAAAACCTTTGTTCATCTTCGGAACACAAATTAAGATTGCGTTACTGTCTTTGCAGGGTCAGAAATATCGGAAAGACTGTAAGTGGAAATAATGGTTCTTCAAAGATAAGATATATCAATATCAGCACTGTTTTCAGTGACTTGCCAACCAGTAGGTGGCGACTGCTTTATCAGTCATTCACTAAACTGATTCATTCAAAAACAGTGATTAATTCAGAAACAACACAAGTTACTGGCCTTAAGAGTGAGTCATTTGAATCTTTCACTGAACCGATTGGTTCTAAACACTGATTAATTTAGAAAACCAAACAAGCTACTAGCCTAAAGAGTGAGCGACTTCAATCTTTCACTGAACCGATTAGTTCAAAATACTGATTCATTCAGAAACCAAACAAGCTACTGGCCTTTAAGAGTGAGTTATTTGAATCATTCGCTGAACAGATTTGTTCAAAAACACTGATTCATTCAGAAACAAAACAAATTATTGGCCTTAAGAGTGAGTCGTTTGATCACTTATTGAACCGATTAGTTCAAAAACACTGATTCGTTCAGAAACTAAACAAGTTCCTGGCCATAAGAGTAAGTCATTTGAATCATTCATTTAATAGATTTGTTCAAAACACTGATTCAAACAGAAACAAAAGAATTTACTGGCCCTAAAAGGGAGTATTTTGAATCATTTACTGACCAGATTTGTTCAAAAACACTGATTCATTCAGAAACTAAACAATTTACTGGCCTTAAGAGTGAGTCATTTACATCATTCACTTATCTGCTTTGTTCAAAATTTCATTCAGAACCGAAACTATTTACTGGCCCTAGGAGTGAGTCTTTTGAATCATTCACTAAACTGATTAGTTCAAAAACACTGATTCAATCAGACACAAAACAAGTTACTGGCCTTAATAGTGAGTCATTTATATCATTCAATGAACAGATTAGTTCAAAAACACTAATTAATTCAGAAATGAAACGAGTTATTGGCCTTAAGAGGGAGTCATTTGAATCATTCAGTGAACAGATTTGTTCAAAACACTGATTCAAACAGAAACAAAAGTAGTTACTGGCCCAAAAGTGAGTTGTTTGAATCATTTAATGACCAGATTTGTTTTTAAAAATATTGATTCATTCAGAAACTAAACAATTCCTGGTCTTAAGAGTAAGTTGTTTGAATCATTCACTTATCTGCTTTGTTCAAAAACCCATTCAGAAAATAAACACCAATACTGTGTTGCTAGGAAATGCAATTCATTCTATTTTGTTGGAGGAGCAAAAACAAACAAAATAACTGGAAATAAAAGTAAAAGGGACATTTTCAAAATTTAATCCTAATTTTAAGGCTTTTGAGATGTGTCTAAGTCACAAACTTTCACTATTATTTAGCATTTTTAAATACACTTTATTTTTTATTTATTTATTTGGCAAGGTAAAAATGGCCATGGCTAGATTAATCCTAAATTCTATAAATACTAATACAGTGGGGGGAAAAAAACAACAACTCTGAGGTGTGATTTTAAACTATATATTTGTGCATTTTTTTCCATTCAAACCTCAGTTTCATTAAAATACATGAAAGCAAGAAGTTCTTCCTCTTTCCTGTTTTTAATTAACAGTGAAAGCCAGTTTGTCCTTTGCTTTGTGATATTGGCGCACAACAAGGCGAACCCCAATACACAGGCTTAATATTTTGAGCGTCTGCTGTGGGTTTAATAAAAATTCCATCCAGCTCAAATCAAAGTTGAAAAGAAAATGTGCACAGATGTTTTACTGGTGTAATTAAACATAACCTCTAGCTCTACCTTCACAATAACAGGCGAAATCAGAAAGCCAAACAGCTATATATCAAACATATAGACTTTAGGCATATTTGGAGGTGCAGAGAAAAAAGAAAATGCGAGAGAAATAATTGAAAAACTCAAAACTCAATTTTCAGCACCTTGAAAGCAACAAATAAGCTATTTGTGTGATTTAATCATACATCAGACCCAGTTGCATCGACATAAACATTCCTCTTTATACAATTTATTTTTTTTAATTGATTTAACCATTTGCTTCATTTGTCTAAGACAAAAGAGCCAAAGTTTGTTTCGTTCTAAAACTTGACCATGAAACATTTTCCTAATAATGACTCCTAAGGATTTATAAGAATCACAAGGACATTAAGAGTCATCAGAACGGAAGTGTAAGCAAAGTATCCTTGGATTTCCTGCTTACATTCATCCTTTCAGAAATGTTTTATATGTACAGTTCCTTTGTTGGTCTAGAATAGCTATTATCCCTCCGAAACCTTGAACCATGAAGGTATAGTGATTTTTACAAAGCGCCACAGTTTGTTCTTGGTTTCATAAAATGGAGTCTATGGGCCTCAGAAAGCATGAAAGCGAGTTCCATCAGCTCTCCATTTTTTCCAAAAGTGTTTCGGGTGTCTTTGAAGCCTCATCTAGAAGTCCATTATGAAGCAACAAAGTTGAAAGACAATTAATAGAGTAAAGGGACCCTAAATGCTCGCTCTCTGTGTTATTGAAACAGAAATCTGTCATCCTCTAAGTACACTTTGAAGAAAAACACACACAAAGTAATTCATAATAGGATTTCGCCTTGGTGCTTTGTGTTATTTTTTAATTAATAAATAACATACGTTTATGAAAGACACATATATCTTTATTTACAGTGTCTGTATTGAAAACAAAATGCAAGCACATTCTGAAGCTTAGCATGGCTAAAAGCCTTAGTTTATTTGTTTAATATTCATTCTGAAGTGACAAAATATCACAAGATGTTACACAAAATCATAGCTTATGTACATTAAAAATGTCAGTAAACCGCAATGTTCAATAAGCAATCAAGGATTTTATTTCAACCTGAAGCCACTTACAAGGTCACTTCAATTGATCAACCTATACCACAGCTAGTGTTGTGAAAAAATTTAGTGCACTTAAAAAAAAAAATCACCATCTCTAAATGACTTGAATGAAACTTCATAAACAAAAAAAGCATTTCTGTTGAATAAGAAAATATAACCTTGCCTTTCTTCAGTAAAATCCGCCTCATTCTTCTAAATTGCTCTTTTACAAAAAAGGAGGAGTGTTTTTTGGCACGCTGTCAAACACTTAACATCACTCCATAAACTGAATCGCAATACATGTTCTCAAAAGCAGAAAAGCCCGACATCAGTTTAAAAGTGTAGTCAATAGCCTATCCTTCATGTAAAAAGGGGCTACCAAGGTCTCTCTCCATTCTTTCTTTGTTATCTAGAGATGAAATCTTTCAGGTATTCCAGCAATCCTTTATTAATTAAAGGAAAAATGCATTTCAAATACTCCAGTGGCAAATAAACACATGCAGTTTCCTTCACTTTTTACTTTGCTGCTTCTGTTCTGGCTCGATAAACCCTTTCTCACATTGTCACTTGTCAAATGCGTTTTAACCTACAATTTTAAATCTATACGGTAAGGTATCCATCCCGGTAATATTTATCCAAAGGCTAACGGTGTAAATAGAAATGTACAGTATGTGAGGAATGCGGTGCCAATAAGTAAAAGGCCCAAACAAAGTTAAGTAAAAACGTCATCTTTGATGTAGCGTGTGAGCAATGAGGTGAAACACTAACCTGCGGTCTTACGGAGATCTTCGGGGTGCTGTGTTATTTTTGTTATGATTTGTTGTCATTGATAAATAAATCCACAGCTTTTTTTTCATGATATCATTCTCCAGAGCGGAGGTCCTGTATGATTTCTCTGCAGAAATGGAAGAAACGTATGAAGTCAGACATTGATTGAGCTGTTGAGCTCTGCAGGAGTGTACTGAAATAAACGAGTTTGGTGCTATTGGTACAGTATTTTGGCAGGGAAACAGAAACCCTCTGTTACATTTTTTTTTTACATTTTTTACATTTTTTGCATGATTATTTAATTTGTGCATTTAAAATGAAATATCGATAAAGAATAAAGCTTTCTGCTGGGCCAGACTTAAAAAAAGAAAATTTTAAAATTAAGAAAATATATGCTGACATTAATATTTTAATTACATTGGCCATAAATGCCTGTTTTTTAAGCTGCATCAACCTATAGCAATCTTGCATTTATATTATATTATATTATATTATATTATATTATATTATATTATATTATATTATCTCAGTCAACCATATCTTAAATTATCAATCATTTTGTGGTGCTAATAAAGTTTTTTTTTTTCCATGTTTTGTCTTTCTAGATCACACTTTCTTGTTAGTAATAAAGTATACTAACTTCTAAAATAACTTATTAAGTAATAAGTATATATAAACTATATTATATTATATTATATTATATTATTTATCTCAGTCAACCATATCTTAAATTATCAATCATTTTGTGGTGCAAATAATGTTTTTTTTCATGTTTTGCCTTTCTATCATAGATATCATTTTCTGTATTCTAAATATATTTACATTATTTAATTTAACACTTATTTGACAACATTTGCATTATTTGATCAAGTTAATGCTCAGTTTGAAAATGAAGCACAATAAATAAAAATATGATATTTACCTTGAATAACTTATTTTATTAAGTAATAAGTATTTATAAACTTAAACTATATTATATTATATTATATTATATTATATTATATTATATTATATTATATTATATTATATTAATCTCAGTCAACCATATCTTAAATTTTCATTCATTTTGTGGTGGAAATGACATTTTAAATATTTTTTTTTTAAAAATTGGCTGTTTTGTCTTTCTGTCATAGCTTTCATTTAATGTATCATAAAAGTATTTTCATTATTTAATTTAAACCTTATTTGACAAAATGTGCTTTATTTGACAAAATTAATGCTCAGTTTGTAAATGATGCACAATAAATAAAAATGTATTTCCTTTTTTTTTTTTTTACTTTGTTTGAGAAATTTTGCATCATTTGACAGAATTAATAGTATGATATTTACCTTGATTATACTTTGTTTTCTCAACACCATATTTCATGTCTCATTTCAATTAGGTACACACTTTCTTGTTAATACTAAGTACGCTAACTTCTAAAATAATTATTTCTTTTAAACTTAGTTTAAGTAATACGTACTTATAATCCTTATATTAGATTATAGATATTTTCATTCATTTTGTGGTGCAAATGACATTTGATTTTTTTTTTTTAAATGACTGTTTTGTCTTTCTATAATAATTATTAATTTATGTCTCAAAAATATTTTATTATTAAATTTAACACTTATTTGCCAAAATTTGCATTATTTGACAAAATTAATGCTCAGTTTAGAAATGATGCACAATAAATACAAATATGATATTTACCTTTACTTTTCTGTTTTTTTTTTCTCAGCACAATACCTCTCATCTCACACTTTCTTATTAGTACACTAAATTCTAAAATAACTTCTTTTATTTTTTAAAACTTATTTTATTAAGTAAAACTTACTTATAAACATATAAACAGTTTTATATTATATTATATTATATTATATTATATTATATTATATTATATTATATTATATTATATTATATTATATTATCATTAATAGCTAGTTAGTTTCCAGAGGATTTCTTTTAACAATTTATTTTTTGTTTGCTTAGTAAATTACCTTACTTTCTTTTAGCTCATTATTTTCTTCTAGCTTCTCCACTGTGCTTATTGGAAACATAAATAAATAAAGAAGGAATCTTTCATACAATTTAGAATAACCATTTTGAATCATTGACAGTAAGATGTATCTGCTTTGTTCAGACAGGTGTAGTAACCCAAGTGTGAATGAGACATAATGCCGTACAGTCTCTGTATTACATTACATTAGACCATCTGTCTGAGATGATTCAGTTGTGAGCTGCACTTGTGCTTAGGACCATAAAGGTGCCAAAATGATCTGAGCCATTATTACTCAAATTTTTATAGCACACAATCTTGTCTTTTTATGTATTTCTGTCAGTCCTCTCAGCCACAAAGCACCTGGATTCATCTGTAGGCTAAATCACATTTGGCATAATTATATTGTTTTTATTACTACAACAGACAGTCAAACCTCACTGTTGCACTGTTTACAATTATTTTCTGTCATATTATACTCCTAACTGCTTTGATTTCCATTAATTGATTTCAGAATGTAGTTGTGCAATAAATATATCCAACAGCACCATCTAGCGTTGCACACTAGGTAAAAAAATACATGGAATTTACGTAGTATTATTGTAGTGTACCAGTGAAAGCCATTCTATAACACAATTTCTGATAATTTTAAAGACCAAAACTATGATTTGTTTAGGTGCTATACAGGTATTTTGAACTGGCATAGAATTTCAAGAAAATTAGGATTCTCACTTAAATCATAACCAATAAACCTTTTTTAGTAAAACAAGTTATTCTCAAAAAACATGTCTGTGTATACATACACATATAATCTGGTACTAAAAACAAAATGTTGGTGGACTGAAACGATGTAATAGAGAAAAAAAACTGACCTGTAGACTGATTTCTCTCCAGCAGAGGGCGCAATAGCATTATTAGTCCAAAGGCTGCAGAAAAAAAAAAAGATCAATACTTGAAATAAAATGCATAGGCCAACGCACACACGTACACATTAGACACATATGCTTTTATATATTTATGTGCTGTAACTAATACAAAAGCAAAAATAAGCCTTTTTACTACGTAATCATTCATCTGATCTTTGCACAGTGTTGGTCTCCAGGGTTTCTCATAATGACAGTAATAAAACTTAATGGCCCTGGATGTTAAAGACAGGCCTGTGTGTTCTCCTGGCACCGATGATGTGTCATATGCTGTGGAGTCTATCAATGGTCTTATGTTACTGTAAATCCACCGCTTAATATCTGACATACAGCTTTTATTCAGATGAATAACTTTTCATACTCTGTCTCAAATATTTACCCACTAACAATGTCTAAAAGTGTATACACCCACCACAGAAAGACTCTCATTGTACCAAGTCACGAATAATTTCAATCCACAACCGCAAAACCAGTCCTAAGTAGCACAGGTATATATAATGCATTGTATGGGTCAAAATGATACATTTTTCTTTCATGACAAAAATCTTTAGGCTATTAAGTAAAGATCATGTTCCATGAAGATAATTTGCAAATTTCCTACCATAAATATATAAAAACTTCTTTTTTGATTAGTAATATGCATTGCTAAGAACTTAATCTGGACAACTTTTAAAATTATTTTCTCAACGTTTTGATTTTTTTCCAGATTTTCAAATAGTTGTATCTCGGCCAAATATTGTTCCATCCTAACAAACCATACATCATTGGAAAGCATATTTATTCAGCTCAATCTCAAAAAAAAAAAAAAAGAATAAACTGATCCTTATGACTGGTTTTGTGGTCCAGGGTCACATATCTTAAATGATCATTTGTTACTTGTTGCTTTTCTAAAAAAAAAAAAGGACTAGCTATCATTCGATGAATCCTAAATACACACAAATCACATTTTCACAATTATTTGACATAATTTGCCTCATCTGACTAAATTAAAGTTAGATTTGGAGGCAACAAACAATAATGAATATATTATTTACCTTGATTTTTCTTGTGACGTTTTCTCCACAACATGTCATGTCTCATCACAAAGTTACTAATAATTGTTGGTTGTAGTGGAAATTATGTCAAGACATTTAAATACTTAATGTAATATTTATTATCTCTATTATCTCTGCACTACAAATCAGTGTGCTCATTTTTAATATAATACATTAAAGTAATATGGTAAGACACGGCAATTTTCAATATCAAGCAGCAAAATGAGTTTTGTATGGCTAAAAATGGCTGGATGAAGATGAGACCAAAAGTCAGACCCATAAAATGTACAAGTCAGACCCATAAAATGTACAAGGACAAGGTTAAACCATTTTAATTGTAGCAAAAAATTATACATAAATGATCAAAATAAATTTGATACAAAATAATATTATTCTATGTATTCTACAATAATAATATATTATTGTTGTTAATGTTCAATGTAACATTATTCTAAATTTATCTAAATAATGTTTAGTATTATGCATTTTTATTTAAGTCACTAAAAGTGAATAAAAGTGCCATGAATACTGTGTAACTGTACATGTTAAAGAAAATGAAGGCAACTTTAAAAAATAATAATAATAATAAAAGTTTGAAGTAGGTAATAGCGAGAAGAAAACGTTGAAATCTAATAGTTTTATTTTTTTTAAAAAATCGAGTCTTGAGACAAAAAAGTACCTGAAGTTGGAGAAACGATGCTTATGTATCTCTATTAAATATCACTTTGTATCCTTACCATACTCAGTATCTATCCTAGGCAACTATACTAACAGCCTGATACAAGCCAGACCCGTCAGACTGGTCTAGTAACCACTTGGTGCCGCCTGTGGGAGAGAAACACGGAAGAGTTCATTCAAGGCGTTTGGGGTTCCACACGGACACACGTACACACGAGTTTCTCCCGGTAAACATGCTCCCGTGAGGCTTCTCCAATGTGCCCTCGCGTTTTACTCTCATTCGCAGCGCTTTTAAGTGGAGATGTCTGGACACACTTTACTGAATGGACTGATTTTCTTATATTTAATTCACCCGCTCGTGCTCGCCGAAAAACCGGGTAAGTGAACAAAAACACGGCAGATGATCGGAAACAAAAGGGGCTGTTTGTTGAGGCGTCAGAGGTTACTGGTGGAGGACTTTGTATAGTTGTTTGCAAATAACATGCTTTTGTGTTTTTATATTAGTATAAGTAAACACAGCTTGTTCTGAAGAGAAATAATCTTTCAAACTTTGTTACTCGAGCTCCAGATTGATCCTGTAAACTCCAGAGCGCAGTGAGTTTGACTTCTCATTGTAGAAATATTCTTGGATTAAAGTCTAAACCAGAATGTATGTTTGTGTTTTCGCTTAGCCTACATGTACATGATGTGTTACAATTATTGTTTAGGAACAGTTTGGTGTTGCATGTTTCTCCTTGAAACTGTAGTGTTGCTTCCAACTCGTGAACCTGGAGATTTAACGCCTACAAAGTTCATATCGTTACACTTTATAGTACATAAGATATTTGTTGTCAGCTTTGGCTCATTATAAAATATGCTGACTGTGTTGTAACAGCAGTTGACACAACATGCTGGCGCAGTCTGTCCATGAGAACAACTTTCTCTGGAAACCCTCTCACAGTAAGACTGTATTGCAGTAAAAGTTCCTGGATAGTTAAAGCAGCATCTGATCTTCAGTGTGGAAACATGTAACTCTTGTCTGGGATTTCATTACTTCACAGATGGCTTTTTACTGCTGGGATATTTCTTAAGGACTGATTTTGAATTCAGCAGATGAGCTTATCCAAAGTACCACTTATCCACAATACCACTGGAGAAACCAGAGAGAGTTCAGTTCAGAAAATGTTCTTATTATTTACTCTCTAAACCTTTATTACATTCTTTCGTGGATCACAAATGGAGAAATTTTGAAGGTTTTTACTGGTTGACTGGGGTTTTCAAGCTTTGCACACAATATTTCAGGTCTTTTTAAGCCATACAATGGCTGAAATTCAAATAATTTTACACTGAAAGTCTTGACATCTACACTTAACTCCTTGGCGGGTTCATGAGACAAGTAGATATGTCTGATTTGGGAATGAATCATTCTAAGTCTGATCTTTCCAATAAATTGGCTGATTTACATTCATGCATTTGGTAAAAGCTGTCATTTAAAGTGTCATCAATGTCGTTCCAAACCCATAAGACTTTGGTTTATCTTCAAGACAGCAATTAAAATATTTTTAATGAAACCTGAGAAGTAGAATTTGTACCTCCACTGAAAGACCAGGTAGCCAAAACTTAAAGGCATCGTAAAATGAATCTATATGAATAGAGTTCTTGATTCAAGTCTTGTGAAGATATGATTGATGAACAGGTTTATAACGCTTTTGACTTTGAGTGGAGGGATAGAAACATCTAAGGTTTTGTTAAAAATGGCTTTGAGTTTCTAAGATGAATGAAAGTCAAAAGGGTTTTTAATGACATGAGGGTGAACAAATGATGAGAGGATATTCATTTTCAGTGAATTAGCCCTTTAAAGGTATATGTTCTATGGGAATGCTCAATAAATTTGTTCATTCACCAGTTCAGTTTTTGTTACCTTTTGAATTTTGTTTGAAGCTTGAACACTCCCACAAAGACTAATTGCATGGAAAAGAGCAGTAAGTGCAATTCACTTTTTGTTTTCCAAGGAAGAAATGAAGTCAAATGGGTTTCAAACAACATATGAATGCGTAAATAATGACATAACTTTTCCTGTTTCTCAATCAAAGAAACAGGAAAATGTAGTATTGCAGCATTGCTGCAATACTACATGGTATCATGGTATCACTCTTGATGTAGTCAGTAGTTTTGTGAAGAACCTTCTTTTGACAGTGAAAAAGGTTCTTTAGATTTATAAAATGTCCTGTATGTCTGAAACCAAAAATGGTTCTGGTTCGCTGTGAAACCCCGCTTCTGGAAGTTGAATATCCTCAACTAGTGTGAACCCATATTTGGTGCATGCTAAAAGACAGTCGGATTGTCTGTACATGCAGAACTCTCTCTGTTGTGAATATTTGTGTTCCACCCTGGGGCAGACGATGGCCAGGTGTTCCTCAACATGCTGAAAAAGCTGGTTTTGAAGCTTGGTTGTCATCTTTTCTGTTGCAATGAATGCAAGAGCAAAATGAAATTGTGTTTGGCCACTTTATTCTTCATTAATTTTAGGTTAATAACCAGGAATATTATTCAAGGCAAGACGCTACAGGAAAATACATTTAGTTTTTAATACATTGGTCAGTTTTGACATTTTAAACTATTTGGCTTTTCATAATGTGTTGTTTCAGACTAATGCACACTACCAGTCAATTTTTTTTTAAATCTTACTGCCTGCATTTATTTGATCCACAATACAGCAAAAACAGTACTTTTTTTTCCCTAAATATTTTACTATTTAAAATAACTCTTTTATATTTGAATATATAATTTATTCCTGTGATCTCAAAGCTGAATTTTTTTAGCATCATTATCAGATGATCCTTCAGAAATCATTGTAATATTCTGATGTGCTGCTCAGAAAATATGTATTATTATTTTGAAAACAAGTTCAGAAGAACAGCATTTATCTGAAATAGACATCTTTTGTAACATTATAAATGTCTTGATCATCACTTTTGATCAATTTAAATAATGCTAAAAAGTTATCTTTTATCACAGGAATAAATTACCTTTTAAAATCTATTCAGATAGAAAGCAGTTATTTTAAATAAATATTTTTACACAAATATTTCTTAATATTACTGCTTTTGCCATATTTTGGATCAAATAAATGTAGGTTTGCTAACTTTTTAAAAAAACTGTTCAAAAACATTTGACTGGTAGTGTATATATTTTTGCTTCTGTGTATTTCAATTTCAAAACATATCTTTAAAGGCTGGATTTTTACAACATGATTCCTCCTCATATGCACTTTTGGAAATTTGACCAAACATTTCAGTTTTATTCATATCCGTATTCTGAAGGTTTTTACAGAGAGATTTGTTTATATGTAATTTGTAGGCTGCCCTCGATTAAAGAATTTTCTGGTCGACTATTAGTCATTAATTTTAAGTGATTAGTCGACTAGTCACACGCTTATTAATAAACCATTTAAATCATAATAATGAAATTTAATTGCTTATATAGCATAATAAGCACTCAAGCACACCAGCAGAAGTAATAATTATGAATGTGTCAAGGAAAAACAGTAAACAGGCTGCATTAACAGTTTAATAATTTAACACTAAAGTAGTGCTTTCTTTGTTTTCGGCTTAAGAAATGAAGTCGGTGACACTGACTCGTCATCTCCACAGTAGTGGATGCGCCTGTATGCATGTGTCATACAGATTACATAATCTGAGAATGTTTTCCATTTGAATTGGTTCATTTGAAAGTAGACATTTTGCTCTCTATAGATATATTTTTCATTTTCTGGAAGGCAAGTATTCATCAGTGTTTTGTTGTTATTGTGAATGCATGCAAATTAGCGTCTTTACAGATTTGGAAGATGTATTACTCTTCTCTGTATAACCAAAAATGACGGAGTATTTTAAGAGCAAGCAGTAAGCACGCTACTATTCAGCTTCCACACTCCGCACAGACATTTGAATAGTGCACATTTTTCTAGGTTAACATCAGATTTAGCGGGCATGTAAAGTTGCAATTTGAAGTCGATGAAAGTTAGGCGAGTGTTTGGATGCCACATAGAGCAACCGTTAATGATCTGACTGTCACAGACTGTGTGACTTTGCCACTTCCTGTGGATTTTTTTTTCATTTCTGACTAATATATTTTTTCTACTACCTAACTTAGAGCATAAATATTTAGACAAACCAAAACAACAACAAAAAAATAATAATTTCAAATTTTCAAATAAAGAAAATAAACAAATAAATAAACAAAACGCATCCCATACATAAACAACTTCAAAACAAACATTTATAACACATGAATCAAACCGAAAACATGTATGTGTGGCATCAGCCATCACCCATCAAAATAAAAGTTTGGTTTAATATGAAGACATATGACAGAAATATATTTTTATTTAATATTTAGAATGTACATAATACTACTACTGCTACTGTTGAAATATTAATAAAACTTTATTTTTTAAAAAGAAATAATTATACACATTTATGTTTTAATTTTAATAGTAAATCCCCTTTAATTGCTAAAAAAAAAAATTTTTGTTAAACCTTTAATAAACTGATGATAAATTGTATAAATGTCATGATTTTAATTAATTAGACATGCTTTTTTTTTTTATTAATACAGTTTTATTTAACCATTAAAAAGGAGTCCAGAAAATTTAAAATGGCGAAAACGTAATTTGGGAAAAAAATGTAATGGATTTCATAGGGCTCTATAATAAATTGACTGATTTTAAACACCTTATCCCTGAAAATGTGGTGAAAGTTTAATTTTTTCTGGCTGATGACAGTGTTTTCTGATTTATGATTACTGCATTTTTAAATGGCATTTCAAAAGCTTGTAATACATGTAATCTATTTGGGAAAGCTGGAAGTACGGTGATATCTTTGAATTTTTGTTACCCTATTCACTTGGGGTGTCTTGCCTTAGTTGGTTTGCATGGCTGTGATTAATGTGATGTCATTCCTCCACCACCTGCCCTAAGGTTTCCATCCGTTCGTTTTTTTTTTCACCGACCCAACCCTACATCTGGATAGAGTTCAGACACCACCACAAAGGCCACTGTGTGTCCGTTAGTATTTAGCACTGACGTAATACCAACTAAGGTCAAAGAAAGCATTTTTGGTTAGCGCGGGCGTATGTTCCCTTAGAAACACATTGGCACTATTTATAGCATCAGTCCCGTTTCATTCCTCGTGTCATTTAAGAATGTCATCAATGTCACGAAACTCTGGGGTCTCTGAGTCTGTTATGCGCATACTTCAGCGCCAAGTTCCTGCCTGGCTGCTGGGGACTCAGCTGTCTGGAAGGAAAGAAGGAGTTGGTGGTACCATCACAGGTGTGAGTGCCTTTACCGTGGGAGACAGTAGCATAACGGAGCCAGTGAACAGTAACAGTCTTGACAATACTTGCGCAAATGCTTATATACACAGCGTGGGAGCTCTTCTCCCTGGGATCGTCCATAAGACTTGTGTCTAGCAGCTGATGGTTTCTAACACCTTTGTCACTGATCAGTGAGCATGTGTGAATGACAGTGCATTTCCTATTTAATAAGGGTGCTGTATCGTCTTTTAATTACAATACTTAAATCTAAGTAGAGGCTTCTTCTGGCGTTTTGACTTGTCTTAGGGGCATGTACATGTCGAAACACTGCGTTAATTAAACTATCTGCCGGCTGATATAATAATATTCAGTTTACGTTAGGTTAGCGTGCATTGGCTTGTTGGGTTCATGTAATCTTTTGTTGCAAGAGAATCAGGCATTCTTGTGCATTTGGAGTCTTGCTTGCTATTATATAATAGATTGGATTGCTGTTTTGATATATAAAAAGGATGATTTCTTTGTTATTAGTGACACCAAACAAAATTGCAAAAATATTCATGATTATGTTGATCTTTTGTTGCGGGAAGATCCATTGGCCAGAATTTTGTGGATTTTAGTAGCATTCAGGCGGCTTATTCGGTATGAGTCTGTTTACATTTCAGTGTCAAAACCAAACAAGAACTTGACTTTCAAAAGCCTCTTATGCTCACCAAACCTACATTTGATCAGAAATGCGGTGATATTGTGAAAATAATACAGCGTAAATAACAGTATTTTAATATTTTGTGAAGTGCAATTTAATCATGTGATGCAAAGTATTTTCAGCATCAGTACTCCAGTTTTCAGTGTCACATGATCTTTCAAAAATTGTTCTGATGTTTGGTGCTCAAGAAGCATTTCTTATGAAAGTTGAAAACTGGTTTTAGAATTTAAATTTCGTAATAATTTACTCCCTGTGTCATTCATGATGTTCACGCCTGCCTTTTTTCAGTCGAAAAGAAAATTAAGGTTTTTGAGGATAACATTCCAGGATTTTTCTCCATATAGTGGACTTCAATATGGATCAGCAGGTTGAAGGTCCCAAATTGCAGTTTCAGTGCAGCTTCAAAGCGCTCTGTATGATCCCAGCCAAGGAATAAGGGTCTTATCTAGCAAAACGATCAGTTATTTTCTTTAAAAAAAAAAAAATGTATGTATTTTTAAACACAAATGCTTGCCTTGAACTAGCTTGACTTCACACACATTACGCAGTGATATTCGCAGAAGTACAGTCCCAGTGTTTATAAAGCAAAAAGTAAAACACCCTTTACCAAAAAAAGTTAAAATGATGTTGGAGCATTTTAATGTTGGAGGAGAAAATGTTTTGGAGAAGTTTTTCGCCCTACCTTTTTGAACCAAAGTACAACTAACAATCAGGGTTGCCAGGTTTTCGCAACAAAACCCACCCAATTGCTACTCAAAACTACCCCAATCGCATTTGGAGGGGGTCCCCCGGTACAAGTCGTGTTCCAGGGAGTGGTGGGGTTCTTCTGGTAAAATTTGCATTCCAGGGTCTAAATGAAGAGTTCAGATGCAAAAGCCTCTAAATCCATCTGATGTCTTTCTTTAAAAAATGCATTTTTCTCAAGCTCCAATGTATAGGTTTCTGTGTAAGTAGAGGTACTTCTGGTTGGGCTGAGGCTGGTATTTTAGCGATTTTGAAGTAAAAGTATATGATGGATTTATAATAATGTGTCCAGAGCATTCACTCAGTATCATTGACGTATTATGTGATTAAAAATTTGTGTTTGTGTTTCACTCACTTTCCTGACAAGCATGAGTGAGGTGCTGCAAGCAGAGAGCTGTATATCTTATTTCTGTTCGTCGTCAGCGGTCTTTAGAGCATTTGCAGTACATTTGTAAGACAGACGTTATGTGCCGTTATGTACTGAAGCTTTGGAAACCAACGTCCCAAAAACGAAATGTATATAAGTGAATAGAGCAATGTTATGCATTTTGCTACCTTCTCATGTGCTGTCGTTACTAAGCAACGGCGTAAACAGCTGCAAACGAACCACAGTTCAGACCCAAATGAAATAATATGAACACAGTTCAACGGGGCAGGGGGAGGGGGGAGCAATCAAACTCTGGTTTGGACCAGGCAGTTGAACCAAGTGTGAAAGCACCCTAAATGTATTTTTTGGGGGAAAAATGACAGATTGTTTTATTAGACAAGACCCGCAGTGAAGCTTCATTGAAACTCCAATTTGTACCTTCAACTTGCTGATCCCCATTGAAGTCCACTATATGGAGAAAAATCCTGAAATGTTTTCCTTAACCTTAATTTCATTTCGACTGAAAAAAGAAAGAAATGAACATCTTGGGTTACTATACATTTTTCATACTTAAAGTGCTAAATACGGAGAGTGTTTAGTCTTGTTCTTCCCGGGTCTGAATCCAGCTTTCTTTATTACTATAAATTCCAACATTTCTTTTACAGATGATGGCTGTGGTCATTATGTCCTTGGCCAAGAGAGTGGTGTCCTGTCCTCCAAGAACTACCCAGGAACTTACCCCAACAACTCTTGGTGTGAATGGCGGATCCATGTACCAATTGGCCACACTATTGTCCTTAAATTTGGAGACCTGAACATGGAGAAGAAGGGCTGCGAGTCTGACTATTTAAAGGTTCTGAAAGGATCATATGGAGCGGAAAATGGTGAGCTGTTTGAATTTATGTGTTGTACGTAATATGCTGTTTTCTAAGCCATTATCAAGCAATTCCCTAGTGTGCACTAGATCCTCGGTCTGGGTCAAATATGAAAACCAGATGTTCTCAGTGGTACATCTTGTGTTCTGACGTCTTCATCTTTTGTCAACACATCAGGGCTTTGATTAATGGAAATAGAAAGGTAGTGGATTAAGTTTTGAAGCTTGCATTTCTCAAAAAGAAGAGCAGTCTCTTGCTGAATATTAGACTAAGTGACATTTTGACAGCTGCATTTGAATTTAAAAATGAAGTGTGGCACCAGACCTAATGATTGTTTTCCCAAACCTGTCCCACCCCAAACTGATACCATTGGTTGAGCCATTGATGCTGTATGGGGCTGGAACAGAATGCTATGGGAAACACTTCCATATTTAGAAGTCTAATTTGCGTCTGGTTGTATTTGGGCATCGTATGTGACCCCTGACCACAAAACCAGTCAGTGTTTTGAAATTAAGATTTATACATCATCTGAAAGCTGGAATCAGCTTGGATGGAATCTGAGGGTGTAAAAAATCTAAATTTTGAGAAAATCGCCTTTAAAGTTGTCCAGAAGTTCTTAGCAGTGCATATTACATACCAAAAATTACGTTTTGATATATTGACAATATCTTCATGGAACTTGATCTTTACTTAATATCCAAATGATTTTTTCCTCAAAATGAAGAAAAATGTATAATTTTGGCCCGTACAACGTATAGTTGGCTATTGCTACGAATATACCCATGCTACTTACCATTGGTTTTGTGGTCCAGGGTCACATATTATGATGTAGTTGATCATATGCTCTTTAGTCAGTTTAAACTCCTCTAGATCACATTACTGTGAGTAAACCTGAGTAAAGCGCCATGAGAACGCAAATCAGAACGTTGACATGAGTCGGCACCAGTCACACATTGATAAGTTTACTGTAAAGCAGGAGGAAACCACAGAAATCTGTGTGTGTCAGAGGATGTTTCAGAGTTTATGGCGAAATGTTGCCCATTCTTCCTGTTTTTCCCAAAATCACTTGTTATCCACCGTTTCTTATAGATTTCTTTTCAAATGAGGTTGCTGTTTTATCACTTTATTTGCATAAGTGTACAGGAGATTAGGATAACATTTTTTTTTATTGGAGTAGTGCATAGATTCTGTGATATTCTAAGTGTAAATAACTTTAAAGGGATAGTTCACCCCAAAATGAAAATTTTGTCATTAATCACTTTTACCCCATGTCGTTCCAAACCCGTAAAAGGTTTGATCGTCTTCGGAACACAATTTAAGATATTTTGGATGAAATCCGGTAGCTTTTTGACTGTCCCATTGACTGACAAATAAATATGACTGTCAAGGCCCAGAAACATATGAAAGACGTTGTCAAAATAGTCCATCTGCCATCAGTGGTTCAACCATAATTTTATGAAGCTACGAGAATACTTTTTGTACGCAAAGAAAACAAAAATAACGACTTTAGTCAACAATTCGTCTCCTCTATGTCACTGTAGTGCCATTTTGGAAAGTATCCACTGGACGTAAAACTGTCTCGATATTATCGTGGTCAGATGACGATATGAAAGATGTTACATGGACTATTTTAATGATGTCCTTACTACCTTTCTGGGCCTTGAATGTGGTAGTTACATTGCTGTCTATGCAGGGTCAGAAAGCTCCTGGATTTCATCAAAAATATCTTAATTTGTGTTCCGAAGGTCTTATGAGTTTGGAAAGACGTGACTACTTTTTTTTTTTTTTTTTTTTTTTAATTCTGGTCATTGTCAGATCTTGGTAGATACAAGAAATTAATCTAGAGTGCCCCCATTCTCTTCAAAACCTGAACCTCTGTGTGACAAACGTACCCACCTTCTGCTTTGTGAATGATGGATGGTAAGGAAAAGGATATTGCAGCTCTTCACTCGAGGTGAATGGGCTGTCCTGACTTATTAGGCTATCATCTTTCAGCCCTAAACCTGAGGTCTTCCTTGGTTATCCTGGCCAGAAAAGATGAACTGGCCTTTGTGTGGGCCATTGCTGTGGATAGAGCAAACAGCATCATGAGAAGAGACTGAAGGTCATGTGTCTTCCCACACTATGTTGGGTTCCTCCCCAGCCAACCCTTTAACCACAAACGCTGTTATGGTGTCAGAGTCGAGCCTCAGCCACATCCACTGATCAAAGCGTCCTGCTGCGGGATGGCTGGAATTCCTCTCTGAGTGATTCTTAAACAGCAGTTGAGAGACAGTGGATGACTAAAGCTTTGTGTTGGTGCGGAGTTTGACAGTTGTATCATTCACACCTCTCTGTGTGTTGACCCTTTGGTCGCGTCGGTCATAATGTTTTAAAGTCTCTTGATAATCAGAGCTTATCAGAATCTCATCAGAGTTCAAGGTGTTATCCTTCAGGCTGCAGACATGTCATAAACTTTACACAAACACACTTTCTGCCTTTTTGGTTTCATAAATAACCTCTACACCACACTTGTCAGAGAACTTTTAAGCTTAAGATCTGTACTTTCGGGTTGATTTGTATTTATTTAATTATTATTAAACTGTTAACTTTTTGTTAAAGATTTTAGAAGCCATAAATTATTCATATGTGTATATATGTGTATGATAGATATGCATGTATGTGTGTGTGTGTGTGTTTTTATTAATATATGGAATGTTCAAGTGTTTATATATTATAGATGAAATTATATATTTTTACTGTTTTTTTTTTTTATTTACTTTATTTATTTATTTATTTTATTTGTATGTTTTTAAATGTATTGAATGTGTGCTTTTATATATTTTAGATGCATTTTATAAAGGTATCAGTTGGCCACTAACTGTAATTTATTACTCTTTTTTTGTTTGTTTTTGTTTTTTTAAACTATATATGTTTTGTTTTATTTTATTTATATGCTTTTTTATTAATATATGTAATGTGCAGGTGTTCATATATTTTAGATACAATTTATAAAAATATCAGTTAGCCAGTAACTTTTTTTTTTTTTTTTTTTTTTTACTCTTGTTTTGTTTTTTTTCACAATATTTTTTTTTTTTTTTTTTAATGTTTTTATTAATATATGGAATGTTTAGGTGTTTATATATTTTAGATGTAATTTAGAAAAATATCAGTTGGCCAGTAACTGTAATTTCTTTTCTTTCATTCTTTTTTTTTAACAATTCTTTATTTAGTTATTTTATGTTTTTATTATATGCAGGTGTTTATATATTTTAGATGCAGTTTATAAAGATATCAGTTGGCCAGTAACTAATTTCTTTCTTTTTTCTTTTCTTTTTTTTTTTAAACAATTCTTTATTTATTTATTTTATTTGTATGTTTTTAAATGTATTGAATGTGTGCTTTTATATATTTTAGATGCATTTTATAAAGGTATCAGTTGGCCACTAACTGTAATTTATTACTCTTTTTTTGTTTGTTTTTGTTTTTTTAAACTATATATGTTTTGTTTTATTTTATTTATATGCTTTTTTATTAATATATGTAATGTGCAGGTGTTCATATATTTTAGATACAATTTATAAAAATATCAGTTAGCCAGTAACTTTTTTTTTTTTTTTTTTTTTTTTTTTTTACTCTTGTTTTGTTTTTTTTTTCACAATATTTTTTTTTTAATTTTTTTTTTTTAATGTTTTTATTAATATATGGAATGTTTAGGTGTTTATATATTTTAGATGTAATTTAGAAAAATATCAGTTGGCCAGTAACTGTAATTTCTTTCATTCTTTTTTTTTAACAATTCTTTATTTAGTTATTTTATGTTTTTATTATATGCAGGTGTTTATATATTTTAGATGCAGTTTATAAAGATATCAGTTGGCCAGTAACTAATTTCTTTCTTTTTTCTTTTCTTTTTTTTTTTAAACAATTCTTTATTTATTTATTTTATTTGTATGTTTTTATTAATATATGGAATGTTTTGGTGTTTATATATTTTAGATGCAATTTATAAAGGTATCAGTTGACCAGTAACTGTATTTTTTTATTGCAATTTTATATATATATATATATATATATATATATATATATATATATATATATATATATATATATATATATAATATTAAGTATATAATATTTTAAGTAAATAATTATTGTCTTATTTATTTATTTATTTATTTTACTTTTGTGTCCTTGGCAGGTGTTCATTTTGAACCCAGTTTTGGTGGATGTTCATTTGTATTAATATTATTAATGCCTCAATGTGAATCTAATTCCTTATCTAAGGTTATATTTTCATTAAGTTTAATACATTTCCTTAATTTCCTCTAGTTTTCTGGGAGTACTGCGGTGGTCTGATGCCCAAACCTGCTCAGGTCCACACGGACTCCAGCGAGCTGACTGTCCGCTTTCGTAGCAGCCTGCACATCTCTGGAAGAGGATTCCTGCTTTCATACTCTACAGAAAACCACAAAGGTATCTTTACTTTAAATTGAGATCTCTGTATCTGTATCTTAACACAACTCTGCACATGTGTAGCTTCAGCTCTCAGGAATCCATGTCTTCCTGTCTTTTGGCTGACCCTCATGTTAACCGCTGTGCAGTGGCCCCATGTCGTGGCTTGCCCCCTTCCCTCATCTGGATGCTTACAGATCCTTTAGGGATGTTTCTTTAAACGACATGTTTAAACAAAGCTATGTTAAAAGTGTAGTAGGTCCAGAAATGAGAATTATGTCATAATTGACTTACCTTCAAGTAGTCCCTAACCTGTATGACTTTTGCAATACATATTTAACTTTTCTTTTCTGAGTGCTTCATAGTCTGTAGTCATTGTCTGTGGCTGTCATGTGAGCGTGAGTGTGGTTTATGTCTAACTATGTATATGTTCCCATCGTATATGTGGAAGTGCAGGAAGTGGGTCCGTCATCCTGTTGTGATGCTCATGTCCTGCTGCTGTTGTTGTTGTTGTTGAGTCGGTGGCCTGTTTCCTTTGTGGAGACACTTCTCATCTGCTCCATTTTTACCCTCATTGTGTGGCCTCCTCTGCTTTCCTCCTCAGAGCTGCTGACATGCTTGGACAGGGGCAGTCATTTCCCAGCAGCAAAGTACAGGTGAGAGAATGTCTTCAGCATATAGAAGGCTGGAAAAAGTTACACTTACACAAGCAGGCCGATAAAGCTTCATATTATTTTCAGCCTTATTAAAAAAAAAAAAAAAGTGTATATGCGTCAAAGACTAAACTGGAACATTAATTTACCCATGTTTTATTTTCACAAAAGTTAATTTAAATATTAAAGTACATACTTTACTTGCATTTAATATGCTTTCTGTGTATATAAAATCAATTTTATACATTTAATTTGGGACGTCTTGTCTTTGACCCAATTACAGTCATTATTTTATTTTTAATGTATTTATTTATTTATTATATTATTATTATATATTTTTTAATATAGTTGTATAATAATAATAATAATAATAATAATAAAACATTTTATAATTATAAATCTATTTTATTTTAGAATATGGTTTATAATTATACTGATATAATATTATTATACAAACAGCCTTTATAAAATTACCAGCTAGGCAATATATATAAAACATAATTCAAATTCTTAATTTAAAAATGTATTCACTAATTAAGTATTTATTAATATTAAAATGTAACAATAATAATAATAATAATAATATATTTTATGATTATAAATCAGAATTTAATTGTAAATTTTTCATAATTATGCTAGTTGGTTTGTATAATAATATTATATTAATCATGTCATAATTATGAATAATATATAATTTTCTTATTATTATTAATAATAATATTATTATTTATAATAATAATAATAATATGAATATATTTTTATATATTAATATAATTATATAATAATAATAATAATAATAATAATATTTTTGTGATGAAATCAGATTTTTAAAATATTTTTTAAATTATTCTATTTGACCTGTATAATAATATATTTTTTATTAACTAATTATTATTAATAATATACAAATGTGGTGTTGTTGTTGTTGTTGTTGTTATTATTATTATTATTATTATTATTATTGTTATTGTTATTATTATTTATTACAAACAGACTTTTCAGATAAAAAGAATTTAAGTATAGATATGTATGTGAATGTGTGTGTGTTTTATTTTTTATACAAACAACCTTAAGTTATGTTGTTGTTGTTGTTATTATTATTGTTATTATTAAACATATGATCTTTATAACCAAGGTCTGAAGGTTTGAAAAGTTTAGTACACAAACAGAATGCAGTAAAAAAGTCTTTAAAAATAAAAAAAAATCCAGCCATAAATTACAGTAATAAATGCAGTGACTTGTGAGGCAAGGGAAGAATGTGAAATCAGTCAGTTGATACACTCTTTAGGTAAATATAAGTAAAATTGCATTTAAATCATCACAATAAAAATGCATGAAAAAAAAAAAAAAAAAAGAAATATATATATATATATATATATATATATATATATATATATATATATATATATATATATATATATATATATATATATATATAGTGGATATATTGAGAATATTCAATATATATAGGCCCAGATCTCTCTACAACTATTCCATTGAAATCTATCCAAGCCACAAGACATTACATAATAAAAAAGTCACTCTAGGCAATAGTCACAGTTTTCCAGACTATATCTCATTCCATCAATGCTTATAATTTTAGTTCCTCACTTATAGCCGCCGGCAATAATTAACTGACGTGCTGTAAGCAGATCTTTCTCTTTGTTCTCGTCCCGTGTAGGAAGTACTGTCCGGCCGGATGTGCAGCGGTGATGGGAGACGTGTCTGGGGACATTTCCCTGGGCTACAGACATGTGAGTAGCGTCTCATTGTTTTCCTCAGGTGTGGCTGGCATGCCGCAGCTCATTCTGCGTCCGCGGGAGAACGTTAGGCAAGCTGGGGGTTTATTTACAAGGCCGACGTGCAGCCAAGCAGATGCTCGGCGGGGTGCTTCCCGAACAGTTTTCAGATGAGGCGACTCGGCCAGGAAAAGCAGCTTCTCTAAGCAGATTTTCCCACAGGTGCTCAGGCCTCTAGGGCCTTCACGGGGAATGTTAAGCGGGCCGCGGTCGGGGGTGGAATGCGCTAATGGCTCGTCCCATTGTCTGACAGCCATTTGTTGTGACAGGGCTTGTGTGTGTGTGTGTGTGTGTGTGTGTGTGGATGTGGATGCCCTGAGGATATGCAGTGACAGATCATTTGTGCTGCCTCCATTGTTTTCTCTGGTCACTTAGTGGGCAGTGAACTCTGAATGAAAGGCGTTTATGTAATTGTGCATACCTCTCCGGCAAATCGGGGTCGGAGCTTTGGTTTTTATGTGAGGGATTGGGTAGTTTGATGTGGAGAGAATCATGTGCTTGGGCTTTGAGCTATAACTCAAGAAGTTAAGGGCCTTTCTGAAGGCTTAGCATTGTGGTAAAATCTCTTCCTGTTTGTGAAAGCTAAGCTGACTGAGCTTTATGTGTGTCACGACATTGATTTTGTGAGGGGAATTGAAAGGTTCTTTTCATTTGAATCAGATGTTTGTTGCATGAGCGTAACTTAACCTCTTGAAAACCAAACCTAGTGTAAACCTTACTGATCACTGTGAGAAAACCAAATTGCTGTAGCAAGAATAAAGTCTGGGACAGTGCGGAAATACTTCTATTTAGCAGTTTTCTAATTTAATGCAGTTTTTTATTAAAATTTATATTATCAGCAGGATTTGAGAATGAAATTCCTAAGAGCATTTTGTGTAGGGTACTAGGGCTGTCACTAACTATTATTTTGCTAATCGAGTTATCTGCCGATTATTCTGCTGGTTAGTCGGGTAATTGGATAATTATAATTATTTTTTTTTTTTTGTAATAAAATAGAGCTAAGTTAACAATAGCTGTGAATATTGGGCTGCAAAAGATTATTTAAATATGAATCATGCATGTTCTGTGTGTCTCTGTATGAATGAATGGTGAATGGCACAGATGTGTGGTTTCGTGCCGCCTTAATATATGAGTACATAAACACATGAACATCATCTCTAGAACTGCTCTGAGAGTCACTTCATGAGCATTTTGACGTTTCTTGTAAGAAAAACCAAAACTACCATCATATACAGACAGAAACTTAAAGGTCTTCACAGCAGCCCATCAAAATAAAAGTGCGGCTTAACTTGAAGAAACTGTGACAGAAATATATTACTTAATGTAGTGATAGTACTACTACTAGTAATGAAAATTATTTTTAAAGAATATTTACAAAAAGTCTGTTTGAATTTATTTACCAGAGAAATGCAAATACATAACACAGTACTTTTGAAAAAAAAAAAAAAAATTAATAAATGCATACATCATCATCATCATCAATAATAATAATAATAATAAATAATTTTTTTATAACAATCTATTATTTAGTGATGCTTTTGATTATTTTATTGAAATAAAAAGGAAAAAGGTGTTAAAAAAGGAATTCAGAAAATGAATGGAAAATAGAATTTGGAAAAAATTAAATTAATTTGAGAAAAAAAAAACATTTCATAGGGCCTTAAAAATGCAAATTTTGTTAAACTTGTAATAAATTGACGTTAAATTGTGTATTAAATTAGACATGTTTTTTGAGTAATACAATTTTATTTTACCACTAAAGCAGAGTCTAGAAAAATTTAAACCGAAAAAACGGATTCCATACATTTGTGTCACAAATAAGATAATCTTTTCAGCTGCTTCCTTGTGTACTGAAGTTTTTAAATGTGGTTGGACCCCAACAGTCATGTAAAAATAAGTAAAAATATACACTACTGCTCAAAAGTTTGGGATCAGTAACATTTTTATGTATCTTTTATCTTTAAGTTTCTAATGCTCATCAAGGCTGCATTTATTTGATCAAAAATACAAAAGAAAATGTTATATTGTGAAATATTATAACGTAAAACAACGTTTTTCTATTTTAATATATTTCTGATTTATTAGATTTGAGTATATCCAGTATTCAGTGTCACATGATGCTTCAGAAATATTTCTAATATACTGATTTATTATCAGTGCTGGAAACAGTTGTGTTGCTTTTTTTTATGTTATCATGTGACACTGAAGACTGGAGTAATGGCTGATGAAAATTCAGCTTTGCATCACAGGAAAAAAATATTTTAGTGTATATTAAAATAGGAACCATTATTTTACATTGTAATAACATTTTGCATTATTGTTTTTTCTGTACTTTTGATCAAATAAATGCAGTCTTGATGAGCATAAGAGACTTCTGCTCCCAAACTAGTAAACTAATAAGTAGTTATGATCTGAAAAATGCATATTGTAGTAATGTTTTTTTAGTAATTAAAACGTGTTAATACTTTTCAATACACTACCTTTTTTTTAAAAAATAATTACCATTTTTTTTTTTAAAAATTAAACCATAATTTAAAATAAATTAATACTAATATAATAATAAAACTGCTTTTAAAGACATTAAAAATATATATATTCAAAATGTGTTAAATAATATGCAGAGAATTGAGAAACATACTGTTCGTTTGTAATAATAATAATAAAAAAGTAATTAAAAGTTTGTAATAAAAAAAAATAGGAAGTGAATAGAAAGATGTAAAACACAAAAAAGAAACTAGAAAATGCTCTTTCTGGTTTTGGGAAAAAAATCCAGTGTTTCAGAGCATGACTATCTCTCTGTATTGTATTTTACTAATGATACATTTCCATAGACTAAAGTGATGGTAGGAGGAACGCTTTCTGCCTTAAGTTGTCCTAACCCCCATCACGGATCACAGGATTTTAAGAAAGACAACAGACACACGGCTCCAGGCTCAACACTCACACAACAGGGTCTTAACCCACAATGGAGGACAAGGGGCCGCATTTCCACCCTGCTGCTGTCTGCTTTGATATGCGAGCGTGGAGGGCTTTAGAAAGAGCCAGAGCGATTGATTACTTCACATTGGCTTTTGTGTAGATGGGGTGGAGCAGTGGACTCTGGGATTACAGACAGATAATGCCACTGCAGTGAGGGTGTGGATCTGCCCTCCAGAGCCATTCAGCAGTCACCTCAACACACACACACACACACACACACACACACACACATTTATTCATTATTTTGCCACCTTAATCTCAGTTTTAGGTTCATCAATGCACTGAAAGACTGAATAAATCAACTGAATGAAATTTTGTAGTGCAAATAAATTAAACAAAATTCCTATAGTGCACAGTACAAGGTTAGTTTTGCTGTTGTTACTTATGTTTATTTTTGTTTTGTTTTTTAGTTCAGCATAGACAATTAATTGAAATTGATTAAAAATGCTATCAAAATGATTTATAAAAATTGCACTTTAAAATATATCAGAGTAAAAAGCAGTTATGGGAAATTGGTAAACAGTTGGGGTAAATTACAATTACAGTTTTTACTGTATTTTTCATCAATAAAGACAGCCTGGCTCGGTAAGAGACTTAAAAAAAAAACGTACCAGCCACAAACTTTTGAATTGTAGTGTAAGTGTTTGATAAAGTGTGTAAGTGTGTATAAAAATTGGAAAGTTCCATGGCTTCATGTTCTCTCACTGAAATGGTCATTATGCAAAGATCCTTCTAAAGACGGTTAAGAATGAGTACTTCATATTTGCATATAGAAGCTACATATGAATGACAGCAGTACAACGTCAGTTAATAAACAAATGAGCATTAGAGCAAACAAATCAACGAAAAAGTTGCTACGGCAAGCGTTACTATTACTGTTGTGCTTCAGACACCATTCCACAGTCTTCAACACAACAGACTGGAAGTCGTTTATTTTGCCAGTATGACGTTTCGATCACATACACTACCAGTCAAAAGTTTTAGAACAGTAAGTTTTTTTTATTGTTTTTTAAAGAAGTCTCTTCTGCTCACCAAGCCTGCATTTATTTGATTCAAAGTACAGCAAAAACAGTACAGTTTTGAAATATTTTTACCATTTAAAGCTGCAGTCCGTAAGTTTTGCCTCTTTGTCGCCATCTCTGTCTCACAACCTGCAATTGCAGTTAAATGCAGAATTATTTCCATGCGTGGGTTGTGCTCCGGCTCGGCTCCAGCGTGGATGAATCTAATGTTTCGGTAGCTGTCAGTCACCGCACCGCTGTGGATATTCACTGTACTTAGGAATCACTGATTCAAATATATGGCCCAAATAAGAATCTTCATCAGATATTGTCATCTAAGAGTAAGTAACAAGTCTAAAACTTTTGTTATGACCAACTGAGGAAAAACGCTACAGGTGTTTAAATCTAACGATCGGTTATTATCTCATCTCATCAAACTAGCAAGTTATTATTACTGTTATACCTTGTTCTCAAATTGTTAACAACATCAGCATCGTGTAACTATGTGTATGTAGTGTGTAGGCTTATTAGCGTTTCTGTTTCTGTACAGTCTAATCTCTGATTGACATAAAATTCAAATTTCATATCAGTTTTATTTCAAGAAATCTGAAAAAGCAAATCATTCTTCCTTAGGACCGGTGTTCTTTAAAATACAAAACTTGTGTAATCCCACGTAGACTATCTGCAGACTAGATGCACATTTAAAACTGGTGTAGGCTAATCTAATTTCAGTCACTTGTGTTTCATAAACATAAATTTTCTGGATCACAATCCACAATCAACAAAATAAGTGTAATTATTTCAGCCGCTGTGGGAAAAGGCTATAAAATATTCTGCATCTGCAGCATTCTCACATGCGATAAAGCTACTAGCCGGGACGCCTTCTTTTATGTTTACAAACGTGACATGCTTGAATTTCCCGCGAAAACCTACCCGAACCACTCAGTTTAAAAACATTATTGTAAGCTAACCATTGTGAATCGGGCTTAAGTAAGGCAATAGTTTTGAACACTGGCTGGTAATGTATTTTCTCAAAAATGTATTTTGTGTAAATTTTTTACTCAAAAAGTTACGGACTGCAGCTTTAAAATAACTGTTTTCTATTTGAATAGATTTTAAAATGTAATTTATTCTTGTTATAAAAGCTACATTTTCAGCATCATTACTGCAGTCTTCAGTGTCACATGATCCTTCAGAAATCATTATAATATGCTGATTTGCTGTTCAAGAAACATTTTTATTATTATCAATATTTAAAGCAGTTGAGTACTTTTTTTTTTTTTTTCATTTTATCCAAAGCTTTGAAATCACAGAAATAATTTACATTTTAAAAGAGACTTCTTTAAAAGCATAAAAAATCTGGTAGTGTACGTATGTGGAATTTTTGGTTCCAATTCAAATGAGTTTCAGATACATTTAAATATTTGAATTTTTGCATCTAGATCATGTGACCACCTGACCAGATATGATGTAGTCTAACTAGAAGTTATTTTATTATTTAAACACTATTTGTGTAAAATTGGCTGTTATGAGTAATTATATTTGAATTTAATATTATTTTTTATCATTGTTAAACATTAGGGGTGTGACGAGACACTTAGCCCACGAGAACGAGACAAGTTTTTTTTTTCACTTTTTTTTTTTTTTTTTTTTTTTTTAAGAAATCCTCAGTGGTATGTACAGGGAAAATTAGTATTTTATTCAACTGAAAAACACAAAATGCAAAAAAAAAGTTCATTTTGATATGAACTTGAATTATATGCAGTAATAAGCATGTAAACTGAAGCTGCATGATTCTGGATAAATTGAAAATCACAAATCAAGATTCTCATGATTCTGAAGAAAAAAAGATTAGAAATCTAAACAAAATACACAGTGTTCATTGCTTAAGTCTTTAAAAAATATATTTGATCAAAATGTAAAAGAAATGAAGTCAGTGTCTCAATTAATATAGACTTGTTTCACTATTGAAATCTCCTGAAAGAATAATTCAATGATAAATGTTTTTAAACGTTTTTTCTATAGTTTTGATCGCTACTATAGACAATACGTGTTTATAATCTTGCAGCTCTAATGTAAACCCTTCAAAATGTTTTGCAAGGATATCGTCACGTTCTCGCGAGACCAGTCAGATCTCGCGAGACACGCAAGGTCTCGTCACATCCCTATTAAACATGTTTTGTGATTATGTATTTATATATTTATATATTAATTATTCATTTGTTTTAACAATGGCAAATAAACAAAGGGTAAGGGCTTTTTCATTACAAAAAATATTCAGAAATTGTTATTTAGGCCTATTTTAAAGGAAAAATCACGGCACCCTAGCAACCACATAGCAACACGCTAAAAACACAGAGCACTGTAGCACTGCAGTAATGTTTTGCATGGGCCAGCACAACTTTTATACATCATAAATCAAAGGGAGACTGCAGTTGTTAGATAGGGCTGTATTTATGGCCTTTACTGGAGGAGACATGTTCAGGTTGATGAAGCATCTCAGTCTGAATGCAGAGCAGCTGTTTCTGCTGATAACACACAATACGTCTTCTGTTACCTCATCACAGTAATGATTTGCAAGTAGCTAATGGGCTCAATGTAAAACACAGGACCACCCCAGAGACTGTACACACCTCTGTTTTACTGCTGTAGTCAGTTTTTAAGTGGCCTTGCTTTCGGAAGTATTTTTGTAATTTATTTTATCTTCAGCTTTAAGATTCAAAGTCAAAAGTTCTTTTAAGTATTTAATAGTTGTCAAAACTGTGTGGTTAAGGTTTATTATGAGGCAATGAACTGTGCTTAGTTGTTGAACTGATCATTAATTTAAAAACCTAGTTCTGCCATGAAACTCTAGATGACGCAGGCTGATGGGTTGTTAACGTAACTAATGATATTCACAGAGTATACAACTTGGCACAAGCTGATTGGTTCATGTTGCGTAAGCAACCAATGAGCTTGCAGCTTAACATTTAAATGGCTGGTAGAATTCACTTGGGCATTTGGCAGCGCGCTTTCAGAGTTCCTCTGAAACCCTCCTCCTTCCCCAGCTCCACCTGTATAGATCTGCTAGGGGTTAATTTATATGCTATTTGTGCAGCAGCAGTATGTCTTAAATATTCACAGGACCGTATCGCCATATGCTTTGGCAGTAGCAAGTTCCTGTACTTGCTTGCAACAGCAGCAGCAATAATCTACAACTACAGCAATAACCAACAGCAGCAGCAATTCAGCAGCAGTGTAGCAGATCTATTTCGCCAAGACCAAATACATTAAAGGGATAGTTCACTTTGAAATTAAGTTTTGATATGTTTTAGCTTACCCCAAGGGCATCCAATATGTAGGTGTCTTTGTTTCCGCAGTAGTTTCAATTTTGATATTTTTAGGTCCAACCGTTCTTGTCTGTCAGTTATACAATGCATGCCTATGGTCACCTCACAAAAGAAAATGCACAGATTCAAATTAAACAGTCCAAATTAAACAATTCCCCACCGTAAGTACACATTGATGACCTAAGACACGAAACGAGCGGTTTGTGTGAGAAAACGAACCGTATTTATGTCGTTTTTTTACCTTTTGTAAATAACCACGTCCAAGTTGAAGTGCGCGCGCTTCCTGGTGTGTGAGCGCGCCTGCGCTACTCCCAGAAAGCTCCGGAAGTGATCACTCACACGTGAACGTCACTCATTGTTTACACAGAACAGAGATTGTAGGTAAGACGGCTAACAGAAATGGTACTTGTTTACGCTTATCCGGGATGTTTAAACAAGAAGTGGTTAAAAAAGGTATGTTTAGGGATGTTTAAAAAAAGAAAAGAATTACTTGTGCTCGCGCAATGGATCACGTCCGGCGCTTTCCGGGAGTAGCGCCGGCGCATCAATAAGCCAGAACGCGCGGTCACACACCAGATAGCGCGCCCCCTTCAACTTGGACGTGATTGTTTTCAAGAGGTAAAAACGATATAAATCACACAAACCACTCGTTTCGTGTCTTAGGTCATTAATGTGTACTTAAATGAAAAATGACTTATTCCAGATGTATATATTAAGAAATGTCCACATTTCAACCACGTGATAGTGCTCTCAGGGTCAAAGCTCAGTGTTACTCAACACACATTCATATTGTCATAATGTGATTTATCATAATCATTAGATCAGTGTTTAAATCCCATTAGGGCTGTTACCTGGCCTAGCCAGTTCAGTAAAAGGGCCTTTAGAAAGGTTATTCATGCAAAGACATTTTCCGTGACAAAGTGCTAGCATTAGCAGTGGTAGCTGAGGAATGCTAAGCATTTCCATTGGCTGCTGTAATTACTGTAATTGTTGCCCCAGAATGAAATTATAAAGCCCTCCTCAGTCAGAAATTAATCTTTTGTGACTAAAAACAAGCATGCTTTATGTTCAGTGTAGGTCTGCCTTAGTAATTGTCAAATACCAGTAATTTTAAATTGAATATTTTTTTAACAAATAAATGCAGCCTTTGCACATAAAAGACTTCAATAACAGAAAAAAACTGTATATAATGTTGCTTATTTATCTAATATATTATTTATATTTTATACAGAATTAATAACAGTAACACATTACATTTTAAAATACATACACACTACCAGTCAAAAGTTTTTGAACAGTAAGAGAAGGTTGAACAGTTTTAGAAGTCCCTTTTCACCAAGCCTGCATTTATTTGTTCCAAAGAACAGCAAAGGCATTCAAGCATTTACTCTTGTGATTTCAAAGCCAAATTTTTAGCATCATTACTCCAGTCACATGATCCATCAAAAATCATTCTAATATTCTGTTTTGCTGCACAAAAACATATTATTATATAGAAAACAGCTGATCAGCTATTCAGTTTTCTTTGAATAGAAAATTCAGAACAGCATTTATCTGGAATAGAAATCAAATGTCTTTATCATCTCTTGATCAATTTAAAGCATTCTTGCTGAATAAAAGTATTAATTTGTATAATTCCCATAAAAAATTATACTGACTCCAAGCTTTTGAATGGTATGGTGTATAATGTTTTAAAAAGCTTTTTAATTTCAGATAAATGCTGATCTTTGGATCTTTCTATTCATTAAAGAATCCTGAAAAAGATTTACTCAGTTGTTTTAAAAATTGATGGTGATTAAAAAGAATAAATTAATGTTTCTTTAACAGCAAATCAGCATATTTGAATGATTTCATGATGTGACACTGAGGACTGGAGTGATGATGCTGAACATTTAGCTTTGATAACAGGAATTACACAGGATTACATTTTAAAATATTCAGATAGAAAACTCTTTTCAATCTTTGTCCGTCCCTTCATTACTGTGTCTGAACGCTGTCTGTACTTTTTATTTCAGACATCAGTTTTGTGTAAAGCAGCGGTGCATGCTGGGGTCATCATGGACCAGTTCGGAGGACCAATCACAGTGGAGGAGCGCCGAGGACTCAGTCATTACCCTGCGGTCAGAGCCAACGGCATCCAGTCAAAAGAGTAAGTTACTATAGTGGTTTCTGTGGTCTTTCTCTATGACGGAATCTTGAAGCCTCAGATTTTATCTGGTCTACAGAATGCTTTTATATTCTTAGGTGAGTCAGACATGTGGGCTTTCCTGCTACATAAAAAGGAATAAGATGTTTACACATTTACAATTGAAGTCTATGGGGCAAAATATGCAACTGTCTCCTCATCGACTTCCATCCTAAGTGGATTTCTGTCAGCGTGTTTACTGTAAATTTGCCAGAGAAGATGGTTGGATTACAGTTTGAAAAATTGAAATATCTGTCTTACGAGTTCCCCTGACAAGTCGCAACATGTCTTATTCCAGCACTTCATTTATCGGTTATGGCTGAATGTGACCTTGGAAGGTTTTCCGGTGGTACAGCAGTTATTATTAAGTAGTGCTTCCTGCCTTGTTTAGTGTGATGCATGGTTCAGGCACTACCTAATGTCAGGGATACTCTGTCTGGGCTGTTGCGTGTTCACAGATTTGTCATCGGGGAATTGGGGGGCAGGTTGAGAAAGAAATCGAGATTGCCTCTCCTTATAGTCTCTGAGGAGTGTTTGAAGTGTCCATTGAGAAGTGATTTATTAGGGGGACAACAGGCAGTTCTCTAGAGCAGGATACTTTGATCCATTTAAAACCTGGTGAAGCCTAACAGAGCAAATGCAGATTAATATAATTTTCTGTTTTTTGAGCAGTTATTGATGGGATTAGTAGATAGAGAAAGCCAGAAATGATGAGGAGAAGAGGGAGGAAGGGGATCAAGAAATGATGGAAGTCGTGGTGCCAGTTTAAATTTTTATTTTATTATTATTTTTTTTGTTTGATTATTAAAAAGAGCTAGACATTATAACCACAGTAGCCATGTAATTGACTTGTGGTGTTTACTGAGGTGTACTGATAGGTTTTTTCTTGGGTGTTCATTATTGCTATGCAGTTACTGATATCGCTTTTCTACTTACATAGTTCATGTTCCTGTGCCAAAAATGGTGTTTAGCCCATTTGCAGTCAGGCAAACTGGAAACTTCGAACTGGTAGAAGCAAGCAATGATGTAATGGGTTTTATTGCTAAGTTTTTTTTATGTTGACTATATTATGTGGTATGTAACCAGTCCAAAAACCAACATACAACAAGTGAAAAGCAACAATTTTGAAAAAAAATTATAACTTGCCATTAAACCTGTCACTCGTCATTTGTTTGTAGCAAAGGAAATCCAGTCTCCTCTGGGCTTATATCGAAGTCCTCCGACATTTTTCTTTACAAATCCTCGTTTTGTAAAAGTGTTTTGTTTTGCTCTCTCCTTTGTGCTTCCGCATTCGTCTCTTTCACATTCATCACGGCATTCGTCTACTTCGTCTACTCTCTCGTGAATGTGCGTACAACAGTTAGCGGAAGCTAGAGATTACGTTTTTTTTTTATATATATATATATATATATATATATAAATATATATATACAGGTCCTTCTCAAAAAATTAGCATATTGTGATAAAGTTCATTATTTTCTGTAATGTACTGATAAACATTAGACTTTCATATATTTTAGATTCATTACACACAACTCGAAGTAGTTCAAGCCTTTTATTGTTTTAATATTGATGATTTTGGCATACAGCTCATGAAAACCCAAAATTCCTATCTCAAAAAATTAGCATATTTCATCCGACCAATAAAAGAAAAGTGTTTTTAATACAAAAAAAGTCAACCTTCAAATAATTATGTTCAGTTATGCACTCAATACTTGGTCGGGAATCCTTTTGCAGAAATGACTGCTTCAAAGCGGCGTGGCATGGAGGCAATCAGCCTGTGGCACTGCTGAGGTGTTATGGAGGCCCAGGATGCTTCGATAGCGGCCTTAAGCTCATCCAGAGTGTTGGATCTTGCGTCTCTCAACTTTCTCTTCACAATATCCCACAGATTCTCTATGGGGTTCAGGTCAGGAGAGTTGGCAGGCCAATTGAGCACAGTAATACCATGGTCAGTAAACCATTTACCAGTGGTTTTGGCACTGTGAGCAGGTGCCAGGTCGTGCTGAAAAATGAAATCTTCATCTCCATAAAGCTTTTCAGCAGATGGAAGCATGAAGTGCTCCAAAATCTCCTGATAGCTAGCTGCATTGACCCTGCCCTTGATAAAACACAGTGGACCAACACCAGCAGCTGACATGGCACCCCAGACCATCACTGACTGTGGGTACTTGACACTGGACTTCAGGCATTTTGGCATTTCCCTCTCCCCAGTCTTCCTCCAGACTCTGGCACCTTGATTTCCGAACGACGTGCAAAATTTGCTTTCATCCGAAAAAAGTACTTTGGACCACTGAGCAACAGTCCAGTGCTGCTTCTCTGTAGCCCAGGTCAGGCGCTTCTGCCGCTGTTTCTGGTTCAAAAGTGGCTTGACCTGGGGAATGCGGCACCTGTAGCCCATTTCCTGCACACGCCTGTACACGGTGGCTCTGGAGGTTTCTACTCCAGACTCAGTCCACTGCTTCCGCAGGTCCCCCAAGGTCTGGAATCGGTCCTTCTCCACAATCTTCCTCAGGGTCCGGTCACCTCTTCTCGTTGTGCAGCGTTTTCTGCCACACTTTTTCCTTCCCACAGACCTCTTGCTTGAGGGTGTCAATGATGGCCTTCTGGACAGCAGTCAGGTCGGCAGTCTTACCCATGATTGCGGTTTTGAGTAATGAACCAGGCTGGGAGTTTTTAAAAGCCTCAGGAATCTTTTGCAGGTGTTTAGAGTTAATTAGTTGATTCAGATGATTAGGTTAATAGCTCGTTTAGAGAACCTTTTCATGATATGCTAATTTTTTGAGATAGGAATTTTGGGTTTTCATGAGCTGTATGCCAAAATCATCAATATTAAAACAATAAAAGGCTTGAACTACTTCGAGTTGTGTGTAATGAATCTAAAATATATGAAAGTCTAATGTTTATCAGTACATTACAGAAAATAATGAACTTTATCACAATATGCTAATTTTTTGAGAAGGACCTGTATATATAATATATATATATAATAATATATATTTTTTTTATATATTTTGGATGGATAAATGCACTTTATTGGCCTTCAAAATTTGAACAGCCATTTACTGCCATTGTAAAGCTTGGAAGAGCCAGGACATTTTTAAAGTCCTATACACCTAGTATTTTACTACACTTAATATTTATTTTCAATATGTTAGTAACCAAAACTGTTGTTGTAAGGCACAACATGTCTCTGCCCCACCTCCCGCATCACTAGTTCTGGGGTTCCAGTTCAGCAAGTTTTAGGGCTGGAGTTGAACCGCTCTTTCCGGCCCGAGGCCTTGTTTTCTGTAGTGGAAACCAGTGTGCAATGGATTTGGGTGTTTGAGTAGTTTTTAGTTTTTTCTGTTCTAAATGGATTTTAGTGCATTGCTATTTTGTGGTGTTTGCTAGAGCATTTCTTTCTAGTTACTGGATTCAGAATGTTTTTTGGTGTGGTACTTTGTGATTGCCAGGGTATTTCAAATGGATTTTAGTGCTGTCTAGTGTGTTCTGGGAGTTGCTATGAAGTTACTGGGTGTTCTGAATGGGTTTTATTGCATTGTTATATTGTTTTTGCCTGCTAGAGGAATTCTATTTGGTTACTTGGGTGTTCTGTTTGTTTTTTTCTATGTGACTGCTAGGGTGTCCTGGATGTGGGGTTATATATACAGGGCTCTAGACTAACTTTTTGCACTGGTTGCACTGGAGCGCCTAACTTTTTTTCTTAGGTGCGCCAGCACAAAAGTTTCGACCGCATCGGATTTAATAAATAAATTCCTAATTAAACAAATAAAAATGATAATACCATTAACTTCCCAGATCAAGAGTTTTAATGCAATCTATTTAATGATTTTAATTTTCAGTGATAAGAATATTACATATGGTTAATGCAGTAACGAGACGGTAGGCATATTATTGACATAGGCTACATGACATGGCTTACTTTGGGCATGGGCATGCTTTACCTCAATGTGTCCAATCAGTATATTTTAGCAGTCTTCCTCTCTGCAAAATACGACCGTACACAATGACGCATTAATTTGTGGCGATATCTGTGTCTCCGTCATTCAGAAATTCTATGTACGCACTGTTCGCAGTTTGCACAGACGTATGTATCTGCGATGACTCCTGTCAGTTGGGCACACACGACATCATTGCTGTACGGCGGGTTTATGTTCAAGCCATTTTTCTTCATAAGAATTATTTCGGACTTGAATTTAGTGAAGGGAAGTTCTTTTTCCACAATATTGTAGCCAACGTTAAACTTGATTATCATCTCGGTCCGCCATTCACTATCTTTGATTATTTTAGACCACGATATGGGGCTAATGTGTGTCTGATGTTGAACCACAGGGAGACTTGCAGAGTAGCAGAGATTTTTATTTATTTTTTCTACCTCGAATGGCTGTTCGCACCGGTGTGACCTCATTTTTTTTTTTAGTCGCACCATTGTGAAATTAAGTCGCTCTCTATAGCCGTGTTAGGGATGTAACGATATTATCAATATAGTGGTCTTGATATTATGTGGTCACATGACAGTATGAAACACTACATCTTCTGGGCAAAAAGTGTAGTTTTTAAAATATATTTAAACTTCTTATTCTGACATATAAGGTCTTTAAAGTTGTGTTTTGGTCCATTTTGCTTTGACACAATATGTGTAAATGAACTAAAGCCGAAAGCACAATAAGGCTTAATCCCTTCATTAAGTCTGTTTTTCACTGCATGTTTCAAAGCAAAGCACACACTTCTTTCGGGCGTTCAGCTCGTGATCCGGTGTTTTTCGTGCCTCAGAACGGCTTAGTTCAAAGTGAATGCAGTGAACGCGTTTATTGCATGTGCTGTGAGTTTAGCACGGGTTTGGGAATTCAACGGCCACCAGTTATGCTTTATTTTCATTGCAGGTGATTACAGCATTTCACTAGATTTATAGTGAGACGTGTTTTTGTAAGTCTGTTTTCACTGAAGCTGGAGTCTTCTGTCAAAATAAAAGCTCTACTGCTGTTTCCATCAAAATAAATGTTTAAATGTGCAGTAACGTTACTGCAAACTAAATTCAAAATATCTCTTTCAAGTGTAGAAATAGGAAAGAAGTAATGTAATTTCCCTACTGTAGTGTAAAGCAAAAAAAATCTATGAAATATTTATTTTCATTTATTTTACAGTCCAGCTGTTTTACAGTATGTCTATGACTGTCTTATTCTTTTATTCTAATTAGTTTGGCTTTGGAGACAGTATACCACAAATAAAAAGAGGGTTGAGTCCCCTGTAAAGTTCAGGTACAAGTCAATTCACTGACTTTTTTTGATGTTTAGAAGTTTTCTTAGTTAAGAACATGGGTTGGAGCTCTTAATTTGGAACTCTCAAAGTACATTAAATAGAATAATTTAACTTTAAAATGTACTTTTACTTTTTTTAACTTTTAAAAAGTCTTTTTTTACATATCGCAATAATATTGTATCTTGGACTTCATATTGTGATGTTATCACATTGTGACAATTTGATATAGTTACATCCCTAATTTTAGTGCATTGCTAAGTTGTGCAGTTTGCTCTAGCATTCAGAATGGTTTTTGGTGCCTGTACTTTGTGAATGCTAGGGTGTACCAAATGGATTTTAGTGCTGTCTAGTGTGTTCTGAGTGTTTATAAGTGTATTGCTATGAATTTACTGGGTGTTCTGAAAGGATTTTATTGCGTTGTTTTTTTGTTTCTACATGCTAGAGGAATTCAATTTTTTTTTTTTTTTTTTTTTTTTTTTTTTGCATTTCTGTGTGATTGCTAGGGTGTCCTGAATATGAGGTTACATATGTGTCCCTGGACCACAGAACCAGTCAAAAGTGTCAATTTTTTGACATTGAGATTTATACATCATCTGAAAGTTGAATAAATAGGCTACCCATGGATTTGTTAGGATAGGACAATATTTGGCAGAGATAAAACCATTAAAAAATCTGGAATCTGAGGGTGCAAAAAAATCTAAATATTGAGTAAATCGCCTTTAAAGTTGTCCAAATAGAGTTCTTAGCAATGTATATTACTAATCAAAAATTAAGTTTAAGTAAAAGGAAAAATCAATAATTTTGACCAATACAATGTATTTTTGACTATTGCCACAAATATTCCCCAGCAACTTAAGACTGGTTTTGTGGTCCAGGGTCACATATATATTAAAAATGCGACTCTGGACCACAAAAGCAGTCTTAGGTTGCACGGTATATTTGTGGCAATAGCCAAAAATACATTGTATGGGTAAAAATGTCTAGTCTAAAATATCTATTTTTCTTTTATGCCAAAAATCATTAGGATATTAAATAAAGATCATGTTCCATGAAGTGTATTTTGTAAATTTCCTACCATAAATATATCAAAACTAAATTTTTGATTGGTAATATTCTTTGCTAAAAACATTTGGACAACAATCACTAAAAGTGATTTCTTCAATATTTTGATGTTTTTGCACCCTCAGATTCCAGATTTTTTAATGGTTTTATCTCTGCCAAATATTGTCCTATCCTAACAAAAGTTGACTGGTTTTGTGGTATATAAAATATAAACTAAATCTTGAGAAACAGTAATAGTGTTGCTTGTCTTGACACAATTTTTATGCATGAGAAGCTGGTGAAGTTACACAGGTGGATTAGCCATTTATTTCACAAACCAATTGATTAGTCAAACTTAATCCATCATCTCCACTCTAAGGAGATTATGTTGATGATGCAACAGTCCTCAGGGTCTGCTTTAACCTAACTGAATAACGACAATCAATATCAGTTCCTGTAATTACATTGCTTGGGTTTTGATCTCAGGCTTTCCGCATGTTTTATTGCACGCACTCAAACTGTTATTTCAGTCTGGCGACTCTGATCAGCACTTGATTCATTTTTCCGTTGATTTTATTAGATTATATTTCTGTCACCAGCAGTTTATAGCTTATATTCCCAAGCATCAGACATTTATTTCTCTTTTTTGCTGTTGTTGGCACCCCACTCGCCGTATCCTATTTCGGTTCGTTCACGCTGTCGTAAACCACTTTGTACCCTGAACTCTGAAACGGTTTGCTCGACTGCCATAAAAGTAATGAAAAAGTAATCACATCCAGGAAGCCTGTGATAATGACAGGTTTTTAAGTAATGGCTGACAGAGATGCAATTTCCCAGCATGTTTCTCTCTAATTACCAGCACACTGCTCTTTTCACCAGCCCAGCTGTACCCCAGTTCGTCTGTCAGAGGGGGAGATGCAGGGCACAGTGAGGGAGGTCCTCTGAATTTGGCAACACAACGGGGTTGACAATGGGAATCTCCCTTTTGGCCCCTGTAGGCGTTACTTTCACATGACAGGGCCTTAATTAATCACTGTAATAATGATCTTTTGTGTCTAAAACGCTCAGTGCTCACTGGTATCTTTGTTTTTCCTTGTCTTTCAGTGGCTCGTTGTCTGAATCCCTCTTCACATTTGTGACAAACGGTAAGCACTTTTGTTTTATGGTTCAATGGTGATGTGAATTGAGCACACATTGGTGTAGGATTAATCCTGTTATTTCCTGAACCATGTTGACATGATTAGTTTTCGCCACCTGCTGTTATTCCTGCTGCCATTGTGTGTTACAGTTTTGTTTGACTGGTTTATTTACACCTCTGCAAAAAAGGAAGTACCTTAATCACCTTGTGCCGACCCAACAGGTTTTTTTTTTTAACCAGTGCGGATATGGGAAGCCCTGTTTGCTCTTTATCAGGGTGAATGGTAGGCGTGGGAATCTTATCACCCGAGTTTGTTTTTCTCTGGCTTTTTAAGTCTGGCACAGACCCGTTGGCGTTTACCTGTACTGACGCGCTCCATGCGGCTCTGCAGAAGCTGATGAATCAAACTCTCACAGTAGTTGCCAAACGTATACATGTGCCAACACATGCACCAAACACAGTTGTGCAGGCTGCTAAATTGAGACTAGCTATGTTTTATGCACATTTTGAAGGAAACGAGTGATCAAAATGCCATATTTAAAAAAAAAAATATTAGTCATTCGCAAGTTTTTCAGCTCGCTTGAGGTGGTTTTTGACTTACGCGAAAGAGTTAATGCGAATAATCGAAGATGGAAATGCATTTACAGAATAAATTCTTCTATGCAAATCAAAAAAGTCATGTGACTTTCCATTATGGGACAGGATAACTTGACTAACCAGCGGACCGATCTTGTTGCAGAGCTTCAAAAATGTTATGCTCATTCTTAAATGCCCTGACGAAGTCTGACGTCGAAGTATTTTTGTATAATTGCATCCCAGAACTTACACAACTGTGTTCCCAAACAGTAGGCATCCACCTGCAAGCGATGACCACATTTATGTTTTGTCTGCTTGCTCTGAGGCGCATGTATTTTATTATATATGCAAATTATTATATTCAGTGCTTTTCTTAGTGATATTTAGTGCCAGTTTATCAGAAAGTGATGATTTTGTTCTCTTTGACTCATTAGATGGAAACGGTTATTTATTTGCATATGTTTTACGTGATATTCCAATTGACCTATCGGTATGCCCCGCCCCTCAAATGCAGATGAGCCAATGACAGTTGAGTATCAGCTGCACGGAGATTGGAACTCAAAAATAATAAAATGTTGTGCCTGGGGTACTTGTAACACAGATTTCAGGTATGCTGAGATTGGCAATGGAATTTGGAATTTATTTTATTATTCAACATTCATTTTCTGGTTGTCATACTCATTAAGTTACTGTTTTCATCCGCTCAAGCAGTTGTCTGTTAATATCATTAATATCTCTGGTTAAAACTGGCCAACGTTAAAGTTAGTGAGTCCATGCTAACGTACAAACCTCAGCTAACTATTCTCACGTCATGTACAGGGTAGGTCAAAAAAAAAAAACATAAACAAAGGTTTACATTTCAGTGCCTCTCCATATTAAACTGATTAAAGGTATTTTGATCAATCTTACACTGCGGTACATGAACAGTGTTGATCCTGGATGTTGTCATCTGTGATCGTGACGACCATAACGTGAGATTTCTCCCCCGTTTGCATTGCAATCTGTAAACCCTCGCTTCCAAATTAATTGTTACTCGCCATATTTAGTTTAAAATCATTTATATATCCCTCCATGGCATATTTAAGCCCTACTTGAATGCTTCTCAATGAGAGGTGGTCCTTCTGTGTTCAAAATTTATCAAAAACATCTTCGCCCAAGGTTTTCACACTGACAGCTGTCATTGTAAGACAGCAGGCAACTCTGTTTGTTTGTCCGAGGTGGCAACAGTAACTAAGGTGGGCAGGGCTTATAGATAGGTCAGTTGTGCACAAGTAAAACTACTTATTTTTATATTTTTTTCTTAACACATGATTTTTTGTATTTGCTTAGTTAATGTAATATAATAATTAACTTAAAGATTAAAATTTTTATGCCAACATTTTATACACACTACCAGTCAAAGGTTTTTGAATAGTAATTTTTTTTTTATTTATTTTTTTTATAAAGAAGTCTCTTCTGCTCACCAAGCCTGCATTTATTTGATCCAAAGTACAGCAAAAACAGTACAATTTTGAAATATTTTACTATTTAAGATGACTGTTTTCTATTTTAACATATTTCAAGATGTAATTTCAACGCTGAATTTTTAGCATCATTACTCCAGTCACATGGTCCTTCAGAAATCATTCTAATAGTCTGATTTGCTACTCAAAATACGTTATTATTATGTTGAAAACAGCTGAGTAGCTTTTTTTTGTGTTTCTTTGTTGAATAGAAAGTTCAGAAGAACTGCATTTATTTGAAATAGAAATCTTTTGTAACATTATAAATGTCTTCAGAATCATCACTTTTGATCAATTTAAGCATCTTTGCTAAATAAAAGTATTAAAGTTTTCAGTTTTCACAGCAGTGCCACAGAATCATTATTTTTGGTTCCCCAAAAGAACCTTTCAGTGAACAGTTCTTAAAAGAACCTTTGTTTTCTTAGTGTAAAGAACATTTTAAAGTCTATAAAGAAACTTTTGTTGAATGCAGAGGTTCTATGGATGTCAAAGGTTCTTCATGAAACCATAGGAGCCATTAAAAATCTTTTATTTTACATTTTTGACTGTTCTCTGTATACTTAAGTGATACGCACAAGCTTTAGTCAGTTGTTATAAGTCAGTTATAGATTTGTGGAAGTACTTTTGCTGATCAATATGACCTTAATCTCTTCTGGTCAGAAGTGGACTTGTTGAGTGTACATTGTTGATGTATTGCATGAGTTCTTGATGACAGGAGTTGATAGATGTGTGGAGGTCAGTCGATCCATGTCAATTGATTCCCATTAATCCAATTAGCTTAAAGCACAGCCGAGCACCCAGCAATGACTGCTCCCATCAAGTGAGCATCCTACCCTCATCAACCCCCTGGCTAGATGCTAACACTCACATGTGAAATGTGACAAGGGCTCTAAGGTATCAAGATGCAAAGTCCAGGGTCTACAGTATGTTGAAATTCAGAGATTAAAAATCTAGTTTAAACTGAAAATTAACAGTTTTAGAACACATTATGATGTGAAATAAATACTGAAGATTCTTTGTTATTTCTTGGTAATGAATTAAAGTAAAATAAAAAAAGCATAAGCATTATCTCTAGCATTCACAGACTTCTAATGAGTGTACAGAAACTTCAATCGGGGATCTTTTCTGCCCTCCTGCTGAGATTCTCCTTGTCTTCTTCCTGAGTTTCCTCTGCCCACATATGCTAAATGTGTGGAATGTGATAGTGTTAGCCAAATCGGGACTAAGCAACAGGATGTATTGGCCCTGTTTTTCTCTCTTTAAAGGAAGTGGGTGTCTATCCCCCCTCTTTTATTGTAATATTGTTGTGTTCATAGCACATACGTCTCCATTTAACTGTACACATGGTGGTTATTTTAAGGGCTCAGGGCTTCCTGTTGAGTCAGTGTACACGTAACTGAGTTTTTGCTCCACATGTGTGTTTTATTATGCCAAAAGCAAGAGCTAGACATCACTAGAACCAACATTACTCTCGTTTGATGAATTGTTTTTTTTTTTTTTTTTTTTTTGTGATTTTTTTTGGAATTCATTAATTTGTCACCATAGTCGCACATATTGCACAAATCGCAAGATAGCTGATGCTTACACTACCACTCAAAAGATTTGTATGTTTTTAAAAGAAGTCTCTAATGCTCAACAAGACTGCATTTATATGATCAATAATACAGTAATAGTGTGGAGTAATATTACAATTTAAAATGCCAGTTTGGGATTTTAATGGACACTACCAGTCAAATGTTTTTGAACAGTAAGATTTTGAATGTTTTTTTTTAAAGAAGGCTCTTCTGCTCACCAAGCCTGTATTTATTTGATCCAAAGTACAGCAAAAAGTAACTTCTTGAAATGATTTTTCTACTTAAAATAACTGTTTTCTATTTAAATATATTTTAAAATGTAAATTATTCCTGTGATTTCAAAGCTGAATTTTTAGCATCATTACTCCAGTCAAATGGGCCTTGAGAAATCATTCTAATATTCTGATTTGATGCTCATAAAATGCATCTTTGGATCTTTCTATTCATCAAAAACTGTTTTGAATATTTATAATAATAATAACAAGAAATGTTTCTTTAGCAGCAAATCAGCATATTAGAATGATTTCTGAAGGATCATGTGACACTGAAGACTGGAGTAATGATGCAGAAAATTTAGCTTTGAACACCGGAATAAATGACATTTTCAAATATATTCGGATAGAACGCAGTCATTTTAAATAGTAAAAATATTTCACAATATTTCTGCATTTCTGCTTTGATCAAATAAATGCAGGCTTGGTGAACAGAAGAGAAGTCTTTTTAAAAAACATAAAAAAAACTTGGAAGTGTGTTTTAAAATGTAATTTATCTCTGTGACGTCAAAGCTGAATTTTCAGCATCATGATCCTTCAGAAATCACTCTAATATGCTGAATTGCTCCTCAAGAAACATTTCTTATCAGTGTTAAAAATGGTTATACTGCTTCATATTTGTGTGGAAAGCATGAATCATTTTTCTGGATTCTTTGATGAACAAAAATGTATTTGAAATAGAATTGAAAAATTTTCAAGTCTTAAATTGTCATCAGTTGAATGCATCCTTGCTGATTTAAAAAAAAAAAAAAAAAAAAAAAAAAAGACTCCAGACTTTTAAATTGTAAACTGTTCCATTTTAATTGCAATTCTGACCACGGTGTCCTCTCTTCCACAGACTGCAGTCAACAGACTGTTCTTCCACCTGTGAGCCCCACTACAATCTTGTCAACGCATAATATCTCCTCTGACGGGTCTGAAGTTGACTGGTTTCCTAACAACACCCAACCGGGGAATTCTGATGACCTTAACAATAACCATCCAAAATGGCTCCAGATTGACCTTGGAGAAAAAAGGAGGATCACAGGTACTACTTGTAGGCTTCATAACCTGATGTCATTTACCTCAATGTGCAGATTTGGCTTTGCGAATGCATCATTTAGTAGTTTTTACAATACTTCAGGGAGAAATGTAATGCTATTATATCAGAACAAACACACAAACATGTCGGAAAGACCCACAGTTGGTTCCAGAGGGTGTAATTATCCTCACAAAAGGTCTTTCTCGTGATCGGCTCTGGAGTGCCGAGCATTACACACTCAGAGCACATGAGCGTCCACCCTTCCCCGACCGCTAACTGGTATCTGCATCTTTTGAACAGTTCCTGGTATTGCATAAAAACACAGAAAGGCCCTCTCTGTGTCCATTCATCACGCATACAAACGCTCTTACAAAAGCACATTTAAATTTAGGAACACGCCGGACATGCGTTTATTTTGAGCACGACTGTGTGTAGACAGCACAACTGAGTTAATTTCATACAGCTCAAGGAGCGAGAGAATGCTCACTTTGTCTCCTGGAGGGAATCTGTGCTTTTGGACACAGTGACCCTGAGTGAAACCAGCCCGTCTCAAAGAGGAAGCTCTGTTATCCTTGTGATGAGGGCGTAAATTTGTGAGGCTAAATAAAACTGGAGGAAAAGCATCTCTTTATCCATGGGGTCAGCACTGAGGTAGCTTTTGTCAACAGGCATGAAAAATTCATGTTTTTTTTCTTTTTTAAATACATTGCTGTAAAGAGTAGGATAAATGAAAGCAGTTAGCCACAAGAAGCTAGAAATTACAGTATATTACGAGGATCACCCTTATACAGTCAAACCAAAAATTATTCGGACACCAGGTATAATTATTTCTATATTTTTTTACTAGAGAGTGCAGGACACTATAGTTCATTTATGTAAGTGAGGATAGCAAAATAAAGCAAACTCTGACATATTATACCCAAAAAGTCTGCATACAGTGGACTACCAGTAAAATGGATTAAAATCTGGGTCCAAAAATTATTCAGACACTTTGACCTGACCATGTTTTGCGTAAGTGTTTTTTCTTTAATTGCTCATGCAATCTTTGTACACCACAGACTGAACAAAATTTAAGCATTGTTTGGTAATTGCTCAACAAAGTATTGATAGTACATATTGGTAGTAAATATTGTCATACAGTTATCTGACATTCAACATTAAATTGTTCTAACACAGTTTAACCCTTGAGTTCTTGTTATATTTTGTTACCATTTTCTAAAGTACAGCGAATAAACTGTAATGTGAGAAATGTGTAAGGTGTCTGAATTAATTTTGGTTTGATTGTACATTGTAAAATCACTGTAGTGTACATCACCATTAAAAAGTTTGGGGTCAGTAAGATTTTTTTAGAAAGAAAGAAATCTGTACTTTCATCCAGCAAGAACCCAATAAATTTATCAGAAGTGACCATAGAGACATTTACTGTATTACAAAAGATTTTTTATTACATGCTGTTTGAACTTTTAAAATCATTAAAGAATTAAAATAAGATAATGATAAGAAATGTTTCTTTAGCAGCAAATCAGCATATTAGAATGATTTCTGAAGGATCATGTGACACTGAAGACTGGAGTAATGATGCTGAAAATTCAGCAGGTTAGCATAACCAACAAAAAAACCCATAGACTTTGATTGAGGGGGTGAAAACTTTTGTGCCTTAAGACTCATTGAGTGTTTAAGCTATCTATCACCAGCAAAGCTTAATGACTGTCTTAGGACATGCTACAACATGCTAGCAACATGCAATAATCATGTTAAAAAAATGCTAGCAACATGCTAACAACACGTTAACCATGCTAACATGCAGTGTTGGGGAAAGTTACTTTTAAATGTAATGCGTTACAATATTGCATTACTCCCTAAAAAAGTAACTATTTACGTTACTTAGTTACTTTTAATGGAAAGTAATGTGTTACATTACTTTTGCGTTACTTTTTAAATCTGGGCAGGGCTTGCTTGTTTGTTTTTAATATAAAAAGTTTGATTTTTAGCAAATCTAAAAGCCCTTTCACACCAAAAAGTGAAATGAATAAGCTTAAGACTGAAGGAAAAGTAAAGTTACATCTGTACAGTAGAACTGTAAGAAGGTCAACAGTCTTAGGCAATGAAAAATGTTAGTTAATCTAAAGTAAGTTTTGCTTATTAGTATGGTTGAATTGGATCAACAAAGGTCAGCAGCAAAAACATTGGTTAATAAAATGGGATTAAATGCATAAAGGAAACAACAAAAAAAAAGTTTTTGAAAAAGTAACTCCGATATTTTCTTGTAAATTAAAGTAATGCGTTACTTTACTAGTTACTTGAAAAAAAGTAGTCCGATTATGTAACTCGCATTACTTATAATGCGTTACCCCCAACACTGATAACATGTTATGCTAATTTTGCCTTCACATGCTATTGGAGATTTCCTATTTCCCAATCATGATGTAATGATTAAGAGCTTGTCGCGTTCAAGTGATTAGTTGTCGGATAGAATTAAATGTAACCATAAACATAATAAATACGACTTGTGAGGCCGTTCATGTCCAATTTCCAATAAGGATACTCGTAATTCTGATAGCATGTGAAAGCAGCATGATCATGCTAAAAACATGCAAGCAACATGCTAACAACATCTTAATCATTTTTAAAAAACATAGTAGCAACATGTTAATCATGCTAAAACATGCTAGCAACATGCTAAGCAAGCTAACAACATGTTAAATCATATTAGCAATTTGTTTAATCATGCTAGCAACATGTTATCAACATCTATCTAATCTAATCTAAACTTCAAGCTTTAACAACTGCTTCAAACTTTCAGGAGAGGATTTCTCAAGCCAACTTCAAAGTATGTTCACAGACTTTCCCTATCTAGTTGTCAGTTGAAGTTAGTGATTCATTTTGCAGTAATATTGCAGATTATGAAATCTGTCATGTTTTGGTGGAAATACTGAAATATCCCACTACTACCCTCAAAATGTTCAAATCATTCTTTTTCTAGACAACTCCTAATTCTCCCAAAACAAACAACTGAATATTACTTCACTCTGCCGTCTTTGAAATGGCAATAAATTACACTTCTCACCAGTGTCAGACATCCGAATGCCATCCCAAAAGTAATTTTCACACAGGAGGTGGGAAAATTATGGGTTATGCATGACTCACCCAGTCATAACCACAATTATGTATTTTATAATTTGCCTTAACCTCTTATTTAGTTTTCAATACACCGATCTTCAACCACAAAAAGGGACTCCACTGTCTTTTATAAAAATAGTGCTTTGATTCTTTATCTTTCCTGACTTGCTCTAAATAGTGGCCTCTCTTTGATGCTGAGTAATTTCCTTTCACAACTTTCAAGTCTTCACACTTCTTCACACACTCCTGTGATCACGCTGGTGTCCTCGCGCCTGTGATGTAGTTAATTTTGGAAAGTAATAACAGGCCTTGGGGTCTTTCTGTGTCTGCTAGGAATATGCCACTTGAGTGTTTCCCTCAGGAATGTGTTTAGTAACAGAAGGAGGCCGGCCGCAGGTTTTCCACTGTGATGCAGATGACGGGCCGCACTCTGAAGTGAAGTCTTTAGCCTACATGCTGGCACATTCCTCAGCTGGCTGTGTGCTTACATCACTGTCCTCAGGAGCATGACCTCAGGAGCGTTTGAGGCTAAACGTTGTGTGACTAGACATTGCACTAAACGGTAGTTTGCAAATGAAATAATTCTGAGTCATATTTTTGTTTCATAGGTATTCTGACCACAGGCTTGACCATCGCAGGCTTCGAATATTTTGTGAAAAACTACAAGATTGAGTACAGAGAGAGGAGTCGCTGGAGAACATTTGTCCAGTATAATAATTCTGATGATATGGTAAGACCGTGTTTTTATGTCACTATATATGTATATATGTGTGTGTGTGTGTGTGTGTGTGTGTGTGTATGTATGTATGTATGTATGTATATGTATGTATATATATATATATATATATATATACACATATACACACACACACGCACACACCCACATAGTGCCGCTTGAAAGTTTGTGAACCCTTTACAATTTGCTATACTTCTGCATAAAAATGTGTTTTCTTGACCAACAAACAAAGTGGCAAGATGAAAACCAATATTTTCTGTTTCAAACTTTCACATTTCATCTTTAGGATATAATTACTTTAAAAATTCAAATCCAGATTTTGATTTTCAAAGATTTATTATAAAAACTGAATATTTTTTCCCCAAAATGCGATAAATCCAGCAGGGCTCTATGCGTACTTTTTCGTTAAAAACTAAAAAAATAAAAAATAAATAAATAAAAAAAGAATTTAGGGGCACAATCACAATTTTAGAAGCACCTTCTAATCAATAATCAAAAAATGAGCCCTCTCATTACGAGGTGACATTTGGCTCCTTAAATTGAATTAAATTGGAATTTGGCTTTTACCTTTGTAATGCATCTTCTATTTCACATTTTTTAAATTATATTCTATAAGCATTTTAACCTTTCTAATCAAAACAATAGAATAAGAATAAGTTACCAATCAAATGAAATCAGCATAAACAAAATTCATTTGTACTACAGAGGTGGCACAGAAGAACCCCAAAGTGGCTTGCAGGTGTATTTTCATATGTTTAATGAGGCTCAGATGTGGCATGTGTGCAATCAAATTCATAAATTCATGTTGAGATTAATGTTTTAAATATAACATTTTGAATATAGAAATATTAAATGATTTAAATCACTGAAAATATACTTTTAAAAATTAAACTACAAGCCATTAGGTGGCGTCAAGTCACATTTAATTACTGAATCATATTCATTTGATTCGTTCGAACAGCTGATTCATTGAGGAATAAAGCAAGTGACTGTCTTCATTAGATTAGTGTAAAGCACGTTCATTCATAAACGAAACAATGCTGTTTTTGAATGGAGATGGGTAGCGAAGTTTTACTGATATTTTAAATATTATTGTGGGTTTCAGTGGATAATAAAAGAATACTTAAATGTTTTTTGGTTGTGGCACCAATACTGTAGAATGGCCCATATATATTATGTATATATGTATATAAAATAAAAAAAATGTATTTATTGTTGATCTTTTTTTAAACTGTCTGTGCATCATTCTTCTGTTTTACCTCAGGTCTTTGAAGGAAATACTGACAGCCTCCACCAAACACGCAACACCTTCCATCCCTCCATCGTAGCACGAAGTATTCGAGTCGTACCTCAGCAGTGGCATCGGATAATCGCTATGAAAGTCCAGCTACTGGGCTGTCCTTATGTTAAACCCATCCCAGGTGCATGTCTGACACATAAAGGCTTTATAACCTAATTTTCTCATTAAAACTATTCACTAAACCACTGTTTTTCCCCTTGTAGTGAATTCATCGTCTCCGGTGACACAGGAGGCCCGACCTACACAGTCCATTCACAATGACATGACCAAACCAGTGGCCTCTCAAGCTGATCTTGGTATGATTTAAGAAAACGTGCTAATCACTTATTTATTTTTTACAGTTATTACAGAATGTACAAATATCTCCTCCCTACCCTTACTCAAATTTCAGCTAAAAGCTTTTTTGATTCTTGTTATTTTGTTTCTTGTTTTCAGCCTCAGGGGTTATTATTATTAACTAAAACCATAAAAAGTGAATTACTTCAAATAAACATTAGCGGAAATAAATATTTTTAAAAACCTTTTTTTAAAATTAATTAATTCATTTAGTTTAAAAACTAAAATAACTAACACTAAAAACTAAAACTTAATAAAAACATATATAAACACATAAAAAAACTATCAAAAACACAACAAAATTTGTCAAATTTGAACTAAAATAAATAAAAAAACAGGAAAATATAAAAATTTAATCTAATTCAAAATATGAATAAAAATTTTAATAGTACATCATTGACACTAAAATTATACAAATGTACAAATATCTTACCCAAATTTAAGCTAAAAGCTTTATTGATTCTCATTATTTTGTTTCTTGTTTTCAACCTCAGGGTTTATTATTATTAACTATAACCATAAAAAGTGAATGACTTAAAATAAACATTAGCGGAAATAAAATATTTTTAAAAAGTTGCATTACTTTTTTTATTATTATTTTATTTTAGCTAGATGCCACCATTTCACATTTTCATTTAGTTTAAGTTGAAGTACTAAAATAACTTAACATATATAAACATAAAAACTGTATCAAAAAACTGAACTAAAAAATAGTATTATTATTAAATCTATTATTATTAAGAATTTTAATAGTACTAATCTATCTCTCTGTCTTCTATTTCTTTTTCTCATCTCTGAAATGTTATCTCATAAACATGTCTGTTTTTCTTCATCATCATGAAAATATCTTGTATTTTCCTTTTGTTTTCAGTTAATCTGGTTGTAATAATTGTGCCCACCATTCTGCTTGTGGTCTTGCTTCTGGTGGGAATATGCGTGGTTAAAATGCTATACAAGTAAGTCCATTTTTTTACGTTTTTGTGAATAGGTTTTTATATTCCCTGAAGTCCTTTTGCTACCATACCTTTTTGAAATGTAAAAGACCTCTGTTACGATTACCTAACCTTCAATGTGTATCAACAAAGTAAACAGGTCTGTTTTGGTTTTGTGTTGACTTTAAAGAAGAAAGGATGAAAGTTAAAACTATTTTGTCTGTATTCTCTGTGTTGTGTCTGAGAGGGTGGTAGAGTCAGATATGTTAAGATCCATTGAAGCACAGCGAGCTTATCTCAATTCAGCTACCCTCTGTTACTAGTCCTGTTATCAAACACAGCAGACACAGTCTTACCATCGTGTATGTACATGCACCAGTGATTCCCAGCCTGCCCTAATAGATACCACAGCCACTGGTGTCAATAAAAGATTGAGCGTAAGCTGATATGAGCAAACCCTGTTTTGATTCCACAGCAACACATTGCAGCAGTGTTTAGATTCATGAAGAATAAAGAGATTGAGGGCTGTGGGGGATAAAGGAGGGTTGAGGGCCAAAGGTCAGTGTCAGGAGATGTGCCAGCTGCATTAGTCCCTCGAGAGAGAGCTCAGGAACAGGGGGATTGTGGGGAAATGAGGATGAATGACTGGAAACCTCTTATGGAGGTGTTTCAAGGGAATTGTTAGGCTTCTTCTGTTGTTTAAGACTGATGAAGGTGGTGAGAGACCTTAGACTTTGCCACCTGTGTCTCTGACGCCGATGTTTTCATTGTCCCACAGTAAGAAGACAAAGGAGAACACATATGGCTCTGCGGAGACACATACAGGTATAACATTTGCTTTAACTGAACTGGCTGGAACATTTAAAGGAGTAATCGATTCTTTCAAGCTATTATAAACCTATATTACCTGTTTGTTCAGTAGAACACAAAGCAAGATATTTACAAAAATGTTCAAGCTGCACTTTTTTATACAACAAGAATAGATGGAGAGCGGTGGTGCCAAAACAAAAGCACCATAAAAGCAGCTCATTTGCTATTCGCTATATGTCTTAAGTTATTTGACCCTGGACCACATATATATTGGTAGCAATAGCCAAAAATACATTGTATGGGTCAAAATTATCAATTTTTATAATTTTTATATTAAAAATGTACAGATAATTTACTCACCCCCAAGATGATGTTCATCATCCAAGATGTTCATGTCTTTCTTTCTTCAGTCATAATGAAATAGTTTATTGAGAAAAAAATTCAGGATTTCTCTCCATGTAGTAGAATTCTATGGTGTGAGTTTGAACTTTCAAAATGCAGTTTAAATGCAATTTTAATAGGGCTCTAAATGATCCTAGCCGAGGAAAAAGAGTCTTACCTAGCGAAACAATTTTTTTTTTTTTCCTAAAAAAAAAAAAAATTTATTAATTAAAAAAATTATATACTTTTTACCCTTAAATGCACATCTTGTCTTGCTCTGCGTCAACTCTGTATATTCCGGTTCAAGACCGTTAGGGTATATCGAAAAACTCCCATCTCATTTTCTTCTCCAACTTATACATAACATAATCATCCTACATCGCTGTTTATAAAGGGCATAAGGGTTGTTTTTTGACCTACCCTAACTGTCTTGAACCGGAAAACACAGAGTTGACTATCCTTTTAAACAAATTTATCACCCAAAATAAACATTTGTGTAAATGTTGGTTGCTGGTTTTCATATAAAGCTATCAAATAACTTTATAAAAATTTAGGATATGGGCTGCCTATACGTTGCTTTTGTTTTTTGACACCACTGCTCTGCATCGGTTATGTTGTATGAAAAAGAGCAGCTTCAACATTTTTTCTAACAAGTCTTTACTGTCACTTCTTATCAATTTAACACATCCTTGCCAATTTAAAAGTATTAATTTATTTCAAAAAAGAAAAAAAAAATTACGGAGCCCAAACTTTTGAACGGTAGTGTTGTTATTGTTGAATATTGTTACAAAAGATTTCTATTTTTAATAAATGCTCTTCTTTTTAACTTTTTATTCTTTAAAGAATCCCGAAAAATTATTACAGGTTCCAAAAAATATTTAGCAGCACAAACATATTAGAATGATTTCTGAAGGATCATGTGAAACTGAAGACTGGACTAATGATGCTGAAAATTCAGCTTTGCATCACAGGAATAAATTCTATTTTGAAGTATATTCAAATAGAAAAACATCATTTTTAAATTAGAAATATTTCAGTATTTATCACATAAATGGATTTACTTAAAAAAAAAAAAATTACTTTTAGATGTTGACATAGAAAGCAGAAAATAATTTAATGCATACATTTGCATGAATAAAATTTGACATTCACAATATCAGAATTATATAATGTCTTTTTTATTTACCTTTATCATTCTTTAAGTCTTCACAAAAAGTTTTAATCATCATGATGCATCTCTTCTTCCACGTATACGTTGTATTTTGCCCTTTCAGACATGTATAATTTAAGGCTTAGCTGCTCAGCTCACACAGAGATAAAACCATCTTTCACAGACTGGCTGACAGTTGAATGATTCTTGTCTACAGGCTGTTGGAGACAGATAAAACAGCCATTTGCCAGGCACCAGTCCACAGAGTTCACCATTAAATACAGCTCTGAAAAAGACCCCATCCAGAAGTTGGACCTGGTAACCAGTGCAATGGCAGGTAAAGCACAGTTTTGATTTCATTTTTGTACTGTCCCATCTGACATCAAGGATTTTGCTATCCTGTGTTAAAGGAATAGTTCACCCAAAAATGAAAATTACGCCATGATTTACTCACCCTGAAGCCATCCTAGGTGTATATGACTTTCTTCTTCCAGATGAACACAGTCAGAGTTGTTTTAAAATTTATCCTGGCTCTTCCAAGCTTTATAATGGTGGTGGATAGTGGTTATTATTTTGAAGCTCCAAAAAGCGCATATAATTGGCGTAAAACTAACCCATATGCCTCCGGGAGGTTAACACGTCTTTTGAAGCGGATCCATAGGTTTTTGTAACAAAAATATTTCTATTTTTAAAATTAAAAACTCAAATTACTGACTTCCAGCAATGGTGTACGCGTGTTCGCGAGAGAGTTGAGTTCTGGCTTTTCCCCTGATCTCTGACTCGACGCATTACGTAAGCCGCATTCGTAGTGACATATGGGTTAGTTGTACAATGGATATATGGGCTTTTTGGAGCTTCAAAATAATAGCCACTATCCACCACCATTATAAAGCTTGGAAGAGCCAGGATAAATTTTAAAACAACTCCGACTGTGTTCATCTGGAAGAAGAAATTCATATACACCTAGGATGGCTTGAGAGTGAGTAAATCATGGTGAAATTTCATTATGTGGGTGTACTATTCCTTTAAGGAATCGGCATTTATAATGTAATAAAAGATTTATATATCAAATAAATTAAATTTTTTTTTAACTTCTCATCTTGGGGAAAAAAGTATCAATGTTTCCACGAAAATATGAAGCAGCACAACTGTTTTTAATATTAATAATAATAAAAAAAAGTTTCTTGAAGAGCAAATAATGTTATGTGACACTTAATTACATTTTAAAATAGATTCAAATATAAATGGTTATTTTAAATTGCAATAATATTTTACAATAAAAACGTTGTTTTATTGTATTTTTAATACCCTTACTCAAATTTCAGCTAAAAGCTTTATTGATTCACACCATTTTGTTTCTTGTTTTCAACCTCAGGGGTTTATTATTATTATTAACTATAACCATAAAAAGTAAATTACTTAAAATAAACATTAGCAGAAATAAAATATTTTTTAAAAGTTACACTTAAATGAATTTTTTAATTATTTATTTTGTTTCAGCTAGATGCCACCATTTCTCATTTTCATTTAGTTTGTTAAAAACTAAAACGTAATAAAAACATATATAAACATAAAAAAACTATCAAAAACAACTAAATTTGTCAAATTTGAACTCAAATAAAACATACAAAAAAACAGGAACATATAAAAATTAAATCTAATTCAAAATATTAATAACTATTTTGATAGTACATCAGTGACACTAAAATTATAAAAATCCCTACCCTAGCTAAAAGCTTTATTATTATATATACCTAACTATAATCATAAAAAGTGAATTACTTAAACAATTTTTAATTTTTAATTAAATAAGTGCAATCTTAATGAGCCTAAAAGACGTTTCAAAAATATTAAAACAAATTACTGACCCCAAACTTATAATAACTCATACTACTGAAAATGTAGTTAATGCTAGTTTAATGTTACGTACTTCCCAGCACTGAACCCAAGATGGTAATAGAGCCCAAGTGACCAACAAAATGTCTCATAGCACAGTTTGCTTGCCATAGTGAGGCCAACAACTCCCAACATGGAAGAGATGTGATTTATCACTTTGTTTTATAGCTTGTCATGCGTGGTTAGGACATTGTGTTCATGTGGAAATGTGGATTTAAAGCCAGACTGTTTCATTTTTGTGGCTGCAACTGAGAGAGAAGTGTTTTTTTTTTATTGTCTGATAAAGGGGTTCAACTTGTATGGCAGTTTATTGTCCTCCAGTGTGCTGAAGAAGGAAAACAACCTATCTGAAACCATTGTAACAGCCTGAATGCTTGCCAGATGAAAACCCCTGCTAAAATTTAATTGGCAGTTTTCCCCTTACGCTCCTTCAGGGCTGTAATTATTGATGATTCAGGGTTTGTGCAAAACGGCAGACAGATTACAGGCGGTCCGATTCAAGCCTGATGCTTGACTTGAAGCCCCTTTGAGCAAACACTGACAATTTTTCATTGATTTAATTTATGCCCTGTAAATTGGGCTGTTTCTTTGCCCAAATTTGGTTTGTTTTTTTTCTTAGCTTGTCAGTCATTCCTCTTTTAGACTGTCAGGAACATACATGAGAACTAAGTATAGTACTGTATGTCATTCATATTTGATGGCAGTGTTTGGTGGTGTTTATGCTTCCATATTTATGAACATAGCTTACCAGCAAACCTGATTTGATGCAGGCATCTCTCAAAAAAATTAAAATGGTCATCATTTACTAACCCTCATGTCATTCCAAACCTGTATAACTTTTCTCTTTGGGAACTGTTTTGGCCCCAAAACAGCTTTGGACACCATTAACTTTCACTGTATGGACCAACAAGCAATCTAATTGTTAAGAAAATGTTTTTTTTTTTTTTTTTTTTTTAGTTTTTGTTAATTTTATTTTTATATTTTCGGTATTAATTTTAATTTAAAGTAAATAAAATAAAAATAGTAAGTTTGTAATTAAGTTGTTTCTGTCATTTTCATAGTCTTTTGTCTGTATAGTGATTTATGGTTTGCTTTATTTTATAGTATATTAATACTATTACAAATATTATTTTTATAATAATATTAATAATATTTATTAATAATATAAAATAATATTTGATAAATCTTAAACTTAAAAAACTGAAAAACTAAAAAATAAGAAAACTGAAAGGCTGCATAAATATATATAATATTTGTATTATTATTGTGAATTAGATTTGATTGTAATATTTTCTGTTTTCATTGTCACATTTAGTTTAATGTTCAGTTGTTTGTCATTTTTATCGTTTTTTGGGTCTGTAGTTTAATCTTTAGCTTTATTTTTATTTTTTTTATTTCAGTTTTTTTTAATTACCTAAACTTATTTTTTTTAGCTATTTTCCAAGGCAAATTTTATCATTTTTGTTTAGTTCAGTTTTTAAGTTAATTTTTAAAGGTTTAATTATTTAACATTTTATTTATATATATATATATATATATATATATATATATATATATATATATATATATGCTTTAAGTTTTAAAAAAGAATACATTTTATTACAAAAATAATATTAACATTAATAATGTTATTTTATATTATTAATATTAATGCTAATAATAATATTAAAATAATATTTTATGAAAAACTTAAACTTAAAAAAACAGAAAACTTACAAAAAAGAAATGAAAATTAGAAATGTTGCCCACTAACTACAATGTTAAATGAAATCAATAAAGTAAAAGTGACAGTAATAGAACTACTAAAATTGATAATAATAAAACTGAAATAAATTAAACCTATATAGAAATATAAAATATCTAAAATAAATGACAAAAGTACACAACAAAATTACTCAAAATGAAAATATCAAAATAAAATCTAATTTAAAATATTAATAGATGCTGCAACTGTATATAAATAATATTAAAATAACAAAAATTGAGGCATTTTTAGAATAACTATTACTAAGTTACTAACTATTTCCCGCTTTCTTTTTTTCCTAGCTGAGTACCAGCAGCCTCTCATGCTCGGCACGGACACTGTGTCCCGAAAAGGCTCAACGTTCAGACCCATGGACATCGAGGCCAAAGACAAGGACATCGAGGCTTCTTCTCACTACGACCATCTACAAACGGGCATCCAGTACGCCCTTCCACTGACCAATCAGGAGCCAGAATACGCCACACCCATCATCGAGCGCCATGCCTTCCGCAAAGATCCCTTCCTCCCAGATCCCAGCTACAGCGTCCCAGGAGTGGTACTAAACAAAAGCCCGTCGTTTCGAGCAGTGGAGGGCAGTAACTGCAGGAAAGTGATCGGAGGGCTGGCCGGAGGCTACCAGATGCCCCACGCCAAAATGGACAGGGCGAATTACACAGAGGACATCTACGACAGCCCTAAAATCCGGAAGCCCGTCGTGCAGAACGGGAGCTGCTCGGAGTACCAGAGACCCCAGGTTAAATCCCCGGTTCGAGAGTGCTATTCCACTCCCAGAGACTGCGTCAGACTGCCTTTCTCTGGGCACAGACCAGACCCGGAGGGCAGTAGGTCTGATCCAGAGGGCAGCAGCTCAGAAGGAAGCTGAGAAGAACCACACTGTGACATGCCTGATTTATATGATTCAACAAAATCACCTCTAGACTCTACTTAACTTATTTGTGCATGAGGGACTGCTTGTTTTTGCAGAGACCGGAGGCGATAAGTTTGTGTAATTTAATGATTTTTTTTGTATATATGATGTACCTTGTCTTGACAAATCAAGATTTTAAACAATTTCCTGTTTATTTTTAAATCGAATATGCAGAAATTTGAATGGGACGGTGCATTCATTCCCTACTCAGACACAAACTGTGAATGCTAGCCAGATTTTCATGTATTCTACAATGTGAGTATCACCTCAGTCTTCTCAGATTCTGCTTTTAAACAGACTTTTGCTGACACAAACTGGTACATTTGGGTGCAGGCAACATTGAGAAAGGTACAAATTGTACATGTATAGTTGAGGTCAAAAGTTTACATCCTCTTTCAGAATATGCAAAATGTTAATTTTACCAAAATAAGAGGGGTCATAAAAATGCATCTTATTGTTTATTTAGTACTGACCTGGATCAGATATTTCACATAAAATATGTTTACATATAGTCCACAAGAGAAAATAACAGTTGAATTTATAAAAATGACCCTGTTCAAAAGTTTACATACACTTGATTCTCAATACTGTGTTCTTACCTGAATGATCCACAGCTCTTTTTTTTTTTTTAATTATTGTTTAGTGAGTCCATTGTTTGTCCTGAACAGGAAAAATCTTTTAGAAAAATCCTTTAGGTCCAACAAATTCATTAAGATGTGTACATTTTTCTTATTTTGCCTAAATATCTTTTTCTTCTTCTTTTTTTTTTTATTTAGTACTGCCATTTAGTACAATAGAAGATGCTTACATGTTTCCCAGAAGACAAAATAAGTTACATTTATCCTGATCCTTTATCCTTCAAATTTAAAAAAGTTTTCACTCCCTGGCTCATAATGCATTGTGTTTCCTTCTGAAGCATCAGTGAGCGTTTGAACCTTCTGTAATAGTTGCAAATTAGTCTCTCAGTTGTCCTCAGTGTGAAAAGATCTAAAAAAACAAACAGTCATTGTTGGAAAGGGTTCAAATACACAGAAATGCTTGAAAGCCAAAGAGTTTGTGGGACCTGAAGGATTTTTCTTAAGAACAGCAAGCAGTTTAACTGTTCAGGACAAACAGGGGATTCATGAACAACTATTACTAAACCAAAAACACAGCTGTGGATCATTCAGGTAACAACACAGTATTAAGAATTAAGGGGATGTAAACTTTTGGACGGGGTCAATTTTATAAATTCAACAATTTTTTTCTCTTGTGGACTATATGTAAACATATTTTATGTGAAATATCTTATTCAGGTAAGTACTAAATAAACAATAACATGTATTTTGTATAATCCCTCTTGCTTCGGTAAAATAATTCGCATTTTGCAGATTCTGGATGTAAACTTTTGACCACAACTGTACATATACAACCGATATTTTAACATTATACAGCTGGTTGAAATCTGCAATGTTTTTTTTTAACCCTTACCTTGAGGTGTACAGGCAGAAGATGCGATATTAAAAGGAAGTAGGAGATCTTTGGGAACTGGAGTAATGCAGGTGATGTAAAAGCATTGCACGTTCATGTCTCTACACCAGTCAAAACACCTAAAAACACCTTTAAAGTAGCCTAACACCATCTAAACTGGAAGCAAGATGTATGTCAATGCAACAAAACATAGCTTGCTCCCATAATGCAAGCAAAATGGTGATCTGGAAGTGATGTGGTTCTGACATGGTGCTCTTATATATTGAGTGTAAGGGTTGTATGCTTACGTTAGATTCAGACATTTTGGATCATTTTACATTTCTCATTCCTCTGTATACAATTGTATTGTTGAATCTCGAAGTTCCATGTGAAAACTGGCTGTTTATAGCAATAACGGACTAAAATTGCTTATTTGATGCTGTTTGTATTTGGATTGTCTATAGGAGTATACATATGTACAGTTTTGAAATGTATATTTAGTTAAAAAACAAAAAGAGATGTTACTTTGTGCTGTCAATGATTATTTAAAGGGATAGTTCAGTCAAAAGTTGTTTATTCATGCTCATTTCATTCCAAACCCATATGACTTGCTTTCTTCTGTGGAACTTGAGAAGAAACGATAAACAATGTATTTCTCATCATTAAAGTGAGAGCTTGAAACATGGAAAATATTATTTTTAAAACAAACATTTCTTCTTCGTATTCCATGGAAGAGATAAAGCCATACTGGTTGAGAGTAAATGAAGAAGGTGTTTTTGTTTTCAGGTGGACTATCCCTTTAAGCATCCGGGAGATCTGTGAGTTGCTGCTGTTTAAGGGACAATCCCTGTTAAAGATTACTGGCAGGTCTTAATTTCTGTGAAATGTTTTTTGGGGGATATGCTCGGGACTTATGGTTAATGTTTGATATGCCTGTGAGAATCTGGTCATGCTGGTGTGTTGAAGTGCTTTGCCACTGAGAATCTCAGTGTTGTGTTTGTGCTTGTCTAAACCCTGATTAAAAGCACCAGTTCAACCTGTCCTGTGATGGTTGCTTTGCTTTAAAATATGCAAATGACTTTAAAAATGTGAATAATTGGCAAGTATTTGAAGAAAGCAGGATGTCACACGTGGGGTGTCCTTGTGGGACAGTGATCAGGAATGTAACGGTGGGGTGTTAGTTATGGGGTAGCAGCTGATGGTGACCCTGCTGTTTAAATCTACCGTTCAGGCGCCCTGTATCACATTTCCCACCCAAAGTATGCAACATTAAAGCATAGCAGTGAATCCCTGGCCTGACCGACTTCCACAAATGTTAATATGAGTCCATGTGTAGCCGAGTCTGGTATAGGTACTAATTCACTCATACAGGAAGGAAGAACATCATTTAGTAGGCTTATAAAATATATTAAAACAAAGCGTGCAAAGTTTGTCAATAATTAAATAACTAACAGTCATTATTTTATAAAATATTATTCTGCACGAGCTGCTAATGTGTTAAGCATTAAATAATAAACTTGTTTAATGATTAATCAAATATTAAGATAATCTTATGTTCTCGTAAAACAGATTTGTTGTGTGTGTGTGTGGGAGGTCTTTTGTGGGAAGCGGAACTTTGTGTAGGCTGTTCACGCTAGGGTGCGTTCATGTTCACACCTGTGCGTTAAATAACGAATCCTGCTAGATTTTGAATATTAATACGGTCGATTTACGTTGATTTTATTACCTTTATGAAGCGCCAATTCATATATTGATATTAAACTTACTAAATAAAAGTTAAAAGTTGACGCCTCAAGATTTTTTTATAAGCATCTGCCTTTCAGCAAATGAGTTAAGGCTATTGGGCGTACGTCAAATTACGTAATTAATATTAATGAGCGCATCGCTGCTGCTATTTTAATATATACAGTTTATATGGTTAATTTAGTGTGTATTAAACTTTAAACTGCCTGTTTCATAGTATTATCGGTACAGCGGTACAGTACGATAACTTTCTTAGTGCTATTCAGGATATACAAGGTGGAAGCACACTTTTTTTTTACTGATTACAGAATATAAGATTTTATTGAATCATATTCTAGATCTAACAAGAGCAGATTTATACATCCTTGTTCACACGTGCGCGTTAAATAACGAATCCTGCTATATTATGAATATTAATAAGGTTGGCATTGCGTTACTTTCATTGCCTTCATGAAGCGCTAAGTCATATATTAATATTAAAATAAATAAATAAATAAATAAATAAATAAAAGTTAACCTGAATATTCCATTTGACTCGACAATCGTTTGCCTTTTAGCAAATAAATTAAGCCGATTGGGCGAACGTCACAATACATTAATATTCATAAGCGCGTCGCTTTTGTCGCAACTGTTTTTGGTATTTTTATATATATACGGTTTATATGGTTAATTTAGTGCGTATTAAACTTTAAACAGACCTTTTGTAGTATTATCAACTAGAACTTTACTGAAGCCAATATATGTGGAGGAAACCAGAGCGGCGTTACATGATACAGTACGTTAACTAGTTTCTTGGTGTTAGTCAGGATCTTTTTTTACAGTATATGGTCAGGATGGACAGGTGGAAGCACACTTTTCAGCGATGATGACAGGATATAGGGTTTTACTGAATCTTAGTCTAGAGAAAACAAGAGCAGATATATACATCCTTGTTCGCGCGTTAAAATTACAAATCCTGCTAGATTATGAATATTAATAAAGTCGGTTTACGTCAGTTTCACCGAGTATTCCATTTGCTTGACCATTTACTATCGTCCGCCTTTTAGCAAATCAAATGAGTTAAGCCGATTGGGCGAACGTCACATTACGTAATAAATATTTATAAGCGCATCGCTTCTGTCGCAACTATTGTTTCTGGTATTTAATATATATATATACAGTTTATTACATTTTAAACTTTTTTTTTTTGGAGTATTATCATCCAGACCTTTATATGGAGGAACCCAAAGCGGCGTTGCCACAGCGTTACATGGTACAGTAAGTTACGTTAACTTTCTCAGTTATTTAAAGGCTTTTATGATCAAAGATCAGTAGATTATTGTGGTGGCAAACATATAATGCTGTGTTCTGTAATACAGTGATGACAGAGAGGTACAAAAAAGTACCTCAAAAGCCTATAATGTTTAATACTCAATAACATTTAAGGATTGTCAAGTAAACCCAAATTGCTTCAGGAAGCGTTCGTGTTTAAATATTACCAACAATGTAGTTATTCTTATGTTTACCTCATAAAAATCACTAAAAGGCCGTGTACATGTAAGTTTTACGTGTCAGATATGACAGTAGGCTCATAAGTTTTGTATTGTATCTGTCAAGCCGTACTGCCACCTCATGTTTAAATGAGTTACTGCAACCTGTTATAATAAAACCCTGTTATCCACACCCAACAACAAAACACGATGCTCTGGGCAAATAAATTTAGGTTTATTGAAACATTTCATGTCATACAACAACTACAAGTGGAACATTTATTCCCAGTCTCCCTATGACAAATCCTATGACACTGAAAAACAGAGTGAACAGAAAAAAAAAATCACAATCCAGAAAGAGAAGGCAAAAAAAGAATTGGCTATAAAAGGGAGAAAGCTCCTCCATGTCAAAGTTGCATCTGTGCGGTGCCATGCACTGGCAGTGTGGGAAGCATTTCGTCTCACACAAATCATCTCCCAGATTAACAAATCATTTACTTAAAAATAAAAGCAACAACAGTCCACTGAACCAGCCCACATACTGATAAAGAGAAGACCGAATGGTCAAATGAGCTGATTGTCCCAACTGCCTTCATCTGCTTAACATCTACAAACACCTGTGATGATTACAGTGGGGTGTTAAATAGCAGACTAAGTGTGATAAAAACAAATAACTTAAATATTTCATATTTACCACTCAAGCTATGCTTCCTTGCTGAAAAACCTAAAACCAGCTAACCACCCATTTGTTTTTTCTTTCAGCAGGGTAAAGCAATTGTTTAGGGAATGTTTTATTGCTATGCAGCCCATATGTTTCATTTAAATATTGAGTAATCAGGCATTCAGACTGGAGCATTAGATGGTGATAATGTGACAAACACCTTGATTGAGAGAAAAGATTGAGAGGTAAGTGATATGTTAAATAACTCAATGGTAGTAAAGCAACACTGACGATTATAGGAAGGAACCTCTTCTTAGTGATCCATACAGTAATGATCTTACAATTCACAGATTTTGAGGCACTACAGCCGACTCTACGGAGACTGAATAGGGCAAGGTATTTGGTGAGAATCCTCATCCTCAATTTCTGTACACATCTATGCTTTTATCACAGAATATAAAGAGTAAATTGTCTTGGATTAAATACGCTTTGCTACATCACTGTGTAAAAATGCAAGTACACTTCCCTAACCAGTTCATATCAGTATCTTTTTCAAAGATACTGTTAATACAGTAGGTTCAATGGCACTAGCAGGTGTAGATGGACAGTGTTCAGTTAAGATGTTTAAAAATACCTTGACAGATATGTAAGGGTTGATCATGAAAGCCGTCAAGAAAAGTCTAGGTCATATTTCACCGTAAAAAAAAAGTATATTTATATATATTTTATTTATTTTTTGTAAATAAAAAAAATGGTGTTTATTTTAGGAACAGTACTTACAACAATTTTTTTGTTTTTGCAAATATTATTTTTCATGGATAATAAGCAGCTCACCCTTTCTCAAATTGTCAGTAACATATTTTTGTACCCAATTTAATTGAATAAATATAGGATGTTAGAATGAAAGGGATTTTTGGGGAAATGTGCTTCATTGTCCTGAAAATATTTAAATATTTAAATATAGGTTAATTATTTATAAAAATAATAATAATATTAAAAATAAAAGTTTTATTTCTTCTTACCTGTTTTCCTAAATTTGAAATAAAAAACTAATTACCATATTACAGTGAGGAGATTTTGGGGAAAATGTGTTCAGTATTTTAAAAAAATAATAATACCACAGAAATGTTTTTAAGATTAAGGATTAAGAATCTTGCATTAAGTTAAAAAATAAATAAATAAATAAATAATTACTTTTTTTTTCTTTGGGGTAAAATATGACCTGGACACATGCTGTGTCGTTACTATCCTTGTCATCTACTGACCACCCTGTGTGCAAAACAGGAAGTAGCATCATCCTGTTTGCCTTTGCTTTGGAGCAGGACAGGATCACACTAAGCTAAAACAGAGATGTTAAAAACAATGTGCATACATTTTGAGCAAACAGTAACTTGATGCTATATCCATCTACTTCAGTACAAGAGAAGAAGTGTGAATCATTAAAGTAGGAGCCCTACATTTGAGCTCATACTGAGCTCACCTACGGAGAGGTTACACAAAAGTTGAAGTCAAGAATCACAACTCTTCTACCATAGAATTCCATTCAATCACTTTACTTATCTAGGCAGATCATCAATTTTGTCCCCTCAAGTGTTTCTTTACAACTATAAACCAAGATGGTATCGTGCAAACAATCCTTTGTGGCCACTGAGTAACAGTATGTCCTCTTTCCTTCTCAGTGGTTCATCCATCTCCAGTGGACGTGGAAGCAGTCTGTTCTCCAAACGGCATAAAACAAGAAGAATCTGGTATGTTACATATTATACATGTGCAGTCTTTAATCTCTTTCTGGTCTCCATCTCTTCGCCTGACTCTTCTCTCTCTGTCATCTCCAGGATCCTTGTGGTAGTCTAGGAGGAACTTTCTGCAGACTCTGCTGCTGTCTTGGAGATCTTGTCATCTGAAGGGCTTTCACTGGACAAGGCGGCATCTCCATTCTCTGTTCTGTTGTTCACTAAGTGCTTTCCTACAGCTGTAAGGAGGACGAAAACATGGTCAGTATAGATAAGGTTCAAAACTAGCCTTTGGTTTTTATGATTAAACTGCTGTATAGACTATAACTGTATGATTCCATACACTTCTGTTCAAAAGTTTGGGGTGAGTAAGAGTTTTTTCCCCCCCATTTATGAAAATACTGTTATCAAATTGATCCAAAGTGACAGAAAAAAATTTATTGATAAATGCTGTTCGTGAATGAATTCATTAAATCAGGGTTTATGGACCCTTTTCACAAGACTGTGATGATGCGTTTAATGGTCATTAGCATCGAAAATCCTTGAAAGTTAATATTTTTATTTAAAAAAGAAATTATGTACATTTATAACACCGTAATTTGTATTATATTACCTTTGAATCAAAATACAAAAAACTAGTTAACGCTAAAACAAGGGTGTTTCTGTAAATTTGGCATCGTTCTCTCCATTGAGTGCCGTTATCTCTCTCAATTTTTTTCCTTTTATTAAAAGTCATGAAAACACTTGCGTGGAGTTTTTCTTTTGCTATTTGAGCAAATGGGAATGCAAAAAATAGATTTGTGGTACGCTCCCATTCACCGCTCTTCAAGTTAACCCAACTATGATGACTTTCGTTCTTGAGAAATCTGGAAATGTGAAAAAGGTCCATACAAGCTGCTTAAAGTGCTTGAAGTACTTGAATTTGACATTTTGAAATATCCCTATTCATGCAAAATTCAACAGGTTTTTTGCTTATTTAGGTTGATGTCATAAAATTAGTGAGCTAAGCCAGTAGTAATATTGAAAATGTTGTGTAAACATGGATGAAGATGCGAAAAGAACAGATTAACCGAATCAAATGAGTGAGTCATTTGCGCTGGAACTGCTCTGATCGTCACTGACTTTGATCGTCATTTCAAACGATTCACTAGCAAAAACCAGATAAAATTCAAACAGCCATTCATTTTTGAATTTCGGCAATGCTTGTAATGATTTAAAAAAAACACGTAGTGATGGGTGAAATGGAGCTTTTTGATAATCCGAATCACTTAAACCAGGGCTGCCCAACCCTGTTTCTGGAGGTCTAACTTCCTGCAGAGTTCAGTTCCACCCCATATCAAACACAGCTGTCTGTAATTATCAAGTGCTCCTTCAGATCCTAATTAGTTGGTTCAGGTGTGTTTGATCAGGGTTGGAGCTGAACTCTGCAGGAAGGTAGATCTCCAGGAACAGGGTTGGGCACCCATGATTTAAACCATTGCGTTGCAAAATCATTCACTGTTTCGAAGCGCTCCGAATTATTTGATTCAGATCGGGACTTCAGAGTGGGTTCACAAATCATTTGATTCAGATTGAGACTTCTGAGTGTGTTTCACGAATCGTTGATTTAGATTGGAACTTCAAAGCTGGTTCGTGAATCATTGGACTTACGATTGGATCTTCGTGTACTGCAAATCATTAGATTTTTTTGTGATCCTTTTTTTTTATTTAAATTAAATATATTTTAGTTATATTTAAGTATACAATTTTAATTTATTTAAATATTAATAAAGACTTAAATATTAGTATTTAAAATTATATATTTTAATACATTTAAATTTAATTTTCTACAATACAACTGACTATTATAAATGTAAAAACGTGATACCAAAAACACAATACAAATATTACAAATTAATATACACACATATACACACACACACACACACACGAATCACTGATTTAGATTGGGAATTTGGAGTGACTTCATGAATAATTTGTGACCTGAATAAATTGCAATCCACACCCCTGATCTAAAATAATGATAAATTTGAAGCACTTCAAATGGACTGAGTATTTCAAATCATTTGATTCAGTTTGAAAAAGATTTAAAAAGTAACGCAAAAGTAATGTAACGCATTACTTTCCATAAAAAGTAAAGTAACTAGTTACTGAATGATTTACAATCCATGCTCCTGATCTGAAATGATGATCAATTTGAAGCGCTTCAAATGGATTGAGTATTGCGAATCATTACATTCAGATCAAGACTTCGGAGTGCGTATCGCAAATTATTTGATTTAGATCGGGAATTTGGAGCGGGTTCAGGAATCATTTTACGAACTGAATGATTTGCAGTCCATGCTTCTGATCTGAGATGATGATCAATATTAAAATGCTTCAAATGGATTGAGTATTGCGAATCATTTCAGATCAGGAGCGTGGATTTCGAATCATGTATCACAAATAATTTTATTTAAATCGGGACTTAGGAGCGGGTTTACAAATCATTTGACTTAGATTGGAACTTTACGTATTGCAAATCATTCGATTTTATGTATGTGACATCTTACAAACCCTGTTGAATCCACTTGCCTTGTAGGGAAGCGGGGTCGGCAGTGCCATTATTGTGACTGGCTCCTGATCCCTCCTCCAGCTCATCCAGGTAAAGACGGTAGCGATGCCCACTGTCATCTTCATACTCCACGTTCTCATCATCAGAGTCCACCTCTGGAGCCACATAAACTACCTCAAACTCGATTTCCCCCCTCTGCAGAGAGAAATCACAACTATGTGAATTTCTGGGTAGTGTAGGTGTGTGTAAACATGCCAGTTACGTTTGTTAAATAAATATAACCTTTGGTTGCTCACTTAGATCTATCGTATAACTTCAGAAGACCTGCGCATGAGTCATATAAATCACTTATGATTCATCTGTGGTGTATTTTTGTCATTTCAGAGCCTGACAGACCCAGTACCCACCTTTTGTGTTCAACAGATAAGAAGTCAAATGGTTTTGGAACAACATGAGGATTGTGGGTAATGGGTATGTTCTTTTTAAACCATTCGTAAGTACACCTCACAAGCCCAATTAAAGAGCATCTTAACCTTTGGGAGGTTCTCTGCAAGTGTTAGGATGGGACTGAAACATGGTTCTAATAATAAGTTATAGGTCACACGCTAAACCTGATCTGACAGCCCCCTCGCCAAGCTGCAAACTGAACCGTGTGTCTCTCACCTGCTGTGAGAGGATGGTGACGGCCTCTTTGTGCTTCGCATCTCTCAGGTTGATGTTGTTGACGGCTAAGATAGCATCTCCCACATGCAGTCCTCCGCAGCGCTCTGCAGGCTGGGTGGGGTGGATTTCGGAGATGAGGATGGGAACGCCGTGCTCTTTACCGCCCTGTGTTAATTCCAACACAAACATCAAATCAGGACTTTGATCTTGGAACATACAGTGATTCATCCATTGAAACCTGATGAAATATGAAATCAAAAGTTGAACTCACGGTAATGGAGATGCCAAGTCCTTCATGATCTTCTTTGGTCAAAACCACTTTGCGTATAGGGCCGACTCCCTGAGTCTTTTTCAGAGAATCTGTTTCCTGGATAGGTGAATATATAGATGACATACTCAAGGGTCAATCACATTACATTGTATATAGTTTTTCACAAAATCAAACAACAACAAAAAAATTGTGTATATATATATATATATATATATAGCTAGTTGCCAAGTCACTGTTTTTCATTTTAATTTAATTTACGTACTAAAAATTAAGTAACTTAAAATAAAAACAGATATAAAAATAAAATGTAATTCAAAATGTTAACAACTACAATAGTATCAATGATAATACAGTAATATTTTGTTATTTTTTTTTAAGAAATAACATTTTGCATTACAAAATAACGTTATTAATATTAATATTTTACTAACATTATTAATATTAATATTATTTTGCATTTCAGTATAGAAAATGTATATAATATAGAACAATATTTAAATTAAATATATTTTAGTTATATTTAAGTATAAAATTTAGATTTTTTTATTTAAATATTAGTATTTAAAATTATATATTTTAATATATTAAAATTCATTTTTCTACAATACAGCTGACTATTATAAATGTAAAAAAAGCGATACCAAAAACACAATACAAATACATATATATACATACATGCAGTTTTTTTCCATTTGATTTTGTGAAAAAACTACTATTTCATGTGATTCATCCTTGACCGTTAATAAAAAAAAACAAAAAATAAATAAAATATTATCATTGACAGTACTGTAGTTGTTGTTAATATTTTTAAATATTTTTTTTTTACATTTTCTCTTTATATTTTAATTTTAGATAAAGTTTTTGTAATTTTTTTTGTTATTTTAGTACTTAAAATAAATTAAAAAGAAAAAGGTTGACTTTGTAACTAGCTTAAATATATTTAGGTTTTTTTTCTATTTTTTATTTAATGTTTATTTTATTTCATATAATTAACTTATAAGTTATTAATAACCCTAAAATAAATTAAGAAATACACAAATAAAATACAATTTTTACCTGTTGGTTTTGAGGTAAAACTCGCTAAAGGCACATTATTTTCTTGTCTAGGCAAAATTTACTAAAGAAACTAAAAGAAAACTTGTAACTGAATATGCTGTCTTACATGCCCCACAGGTGATGGCAAGGGTTTTTTGGGATCATTGCGCCCCCTGCAGGCTCGGATCACAGTTTTGTGGCGGTGCAGGTGAATCTCAGCTTCAAGCTGGTTCCACAGTTTGTCATGAGCTGGTCCTTTCATGTCTCTCCCGAGCAACTGGATCTGCTGCACCCTGGATAAAATGAAAAGAGCATTCAGGTATAAACTGACACCCAGAACTCTATGCCAATCTTGACTTTTTATGTTGCAAGAAATCGCCACACGAAACTTACATAACGGTCAATCAGAAAAAAAGAACAATGCTGTCTTTTACCTCCCAGCCAGCTCTTTGTCCAAATATTTGGCTGCCAGTCTGGCTCCGTACACCTCAGCCTGTAATACCGCAATGTGCCTGCGGAGGGCCTCGTTCTCTTTCTTCAACATCTTCACCTCTGCCTCCAACTTGGCCTCCTTTACTTTTTCTTTCTTACTGGCCTCCAGTTCCTTCTCCTGTAACACGTAATCAAAGACAAAAGGTGAGCAGTTGAGCGTAAACCTCTGATCATGTATACTGATGCAGAGTCACATCAAATTTCTGTCATTAACAGCCCTTCCAATGTTCTGTCCAGTAAGACAAGAAACAGAAGATCAACATCACCACAAAAACAACAACTTCACAACAGTGCATATGACAGGTGAGGTGAGATCACAGGACAAACACTCTAGCTGAAACATACCAGGGCCATTCCATGTCAAAATAAACCACATTTCAACTTCAACTTCATTGTTCTTTAAATAAAATAAGTATTGGCTCTATAAAAAAATGACCAACATTTGGTTTTTGACCACTGAAAATGGGTAAAATTTAAATTGATCTTATAGAACCTCACTGAGATGTCTATATCTCTGGGACTGATGTAGGGCCTTGAAAATTAAGATTCTAAAAGAAAAGTTCATTAAGATCTAGAATTTATAATCATATTGCGATATTGTTAATAATAAAATGAATAAAGACTATCTATGGCACAGGTATGTTCTACGCAGTGCAGTTGGAAATGAGATACATCTCTAGTTTCAACAGTATTTGTTCAGACATTCCTCTTTTAAAGAAAAGTCATCTCATATTTTTGCAAATTGACCCAAATTTGGTTTTTGACCACTGAAAATCTGTACAATTTAACAATTTACTCCTGGAGCCATAATACAATTCCAATATCTCTGGAACTGAACCATGTAAGGCCTTAAAAATGAAGATGGCAAAAAAAAAAAAGTTTAAAAAGTGTAATTTGTCTCTGAATCTCAGGTGAAAATTGCCATGAAAATAGTGGATTACTCAGTAATATTCATCCATGAAATTTTATATTTTGGGTTTCAACACTATACATGTTTATCTTCCTTCAGAAAAAATATTAGCAAAATCAAAACTTTGAGCCGGGGACCTCTGGTTGAATTGACACGGAATGACCCACCACTAAATGTGTGCACATATTTAGAATTGTAACAAATGTAGATTTAATATCATAATAACTACGCTTGCCAATGTGAAATGAAGCCAGCTGAATGGCATTTCTTCATTTGTTACAATCTCTGGAGTAAAAAAAGGCACATCTAGCATTAGCTATGTACTGACACTGAACTTCAGGGCTGATATTGAGTGGCTTGTACCAGTAAATAAAGGTGTGGTCACATTACCAATATTTCAGTGACATTTCGCCAACAAAAAAGGTCTAAGAAGTGTAGAGAGTCATTTTCAAACCAAGCAACTGGTAAATGACCGCAGCTTAAAGGGATAGTTCACTCAAAAAAAAGTCATATACACTTAGGATGGCTTGAATGTGTAATTTTCATTTTTGGGTGAACTATCCCTTTAACAGCTTATGGTGGCCGATACAGATAATTTCACTTTTTTTTATTTAACCTCATCAGTTGGTTCAATTTCCCATGGTTTATGCAAATGAAATGTATCGGCTACCAATATGTCACTCACTTCTAGCAGTTAATCTAATAGTATACAAAGAGATGACAGTTGTTCATTAGGGATAGTTAAACACAGCAGAAGCATTAACAGAGGGAAAAAGTGGAGTTAGACAGGACACAAATGGACTCAAAACAATGCAAACCTTACCTTGTCCTCCACTGAAGGAACAGGCTTAAGATTGAGAAGAAAAAAAGAGGGTCAAAGGTTAGAGAGGCAGGGTTAAACAAGAAGGCCGGTTACAGGAGCATCATCGTTCATCCATACATCAGCAGGGTTAAGTCAGGAAGACACAGAGCAGAGTGCCAACCCAAACAGAGCCTGTTAGTGTTCATTACAGCTGATTATTATAACAACACAGTCAAATGTCACAGCTACGCTACAGAGTCAAAAGTATGTAGACACATGTACTAATTAGTGGACTGACATGGATTTTGACGGCTGGATAAACTGAAGCATACAGCCATGTAATCTCTGTAGACATACGAGTCGGTTTGTCAGATTTTTGCCCTTGGTTACTCTAAGTGATGCTAGAAGTGAAAAAGTACTGAAGCGATGTCAGGTCAGCTACAGAAGCTCACAAAACAGGACAGCGAGTGCTGAAGCGTGAAGTGCACAAACACTAAGTGCAGCTTCAACACTTACTGTCGACTTACAAACGGCCTCTGAAAGCAACATCAGCTTGAGCTGGAAAGTTTTTAAATAATGTTTTTTAATTTAATGGTATTAGCTTATATTGGATGTTTATCTACACTACTGTTCAAAAGTTTTGGGTCAGTAAGATTGTTTTTACACAAATGTTTTTCGAGTAACAAATCAGCATATTATAATGATTTCTGAAGTATCTTGTGTCACTGAAGTCTGGCGTAATGGTGCCGAAAATTCAGCTTTGCCATCGCAGGAATAAATTACATTTTAAAACATTAAAATAGAAAATAGTTACTCTACCAGTCAAAAGTTTTTGTAGATTTTTAATAGTAAGATTTTTAATGTTTTTAAAGAAGTCTCTTTTGCTCACCAAGCCTGCATTTTTTGATCCAAAATACAGCAATAGCAGTAATATTGTGAAATATTTTTGCTATTTAAAACAACTGCTTTCTATTTGAATATATTTTAAAATGTAATTTATTCCTGTGATCAAAGCTACATTTTCAGCATGATCCTTCAGAAATATTCTAATATGCTGATTTGCTGTTCAAAAAACATTTATTATTATTATTATTATTATTATCATCAATATTTTTTTCATGATTCAATTCATGAGTAGAAAGGTGCAAAGATCAGCATTTACCTGAAAAAAAAAAAGCTTTTGTAGCATTATACACTATACCATTTAAAAGCTTGGAATCTGTATATTTTTATTTTACAGAATTACAGAAAATAAAACTTTAATTTAGCAATGATGCTTTCAATTGATCAAAAGTGGTGATAAAAGATTTCTATTTCAGACAAATGCTGTTCTTCTGAAGTTTCTATTCATCAAAGAAACCTGAAAAAAAGTACTCAGCTGTCAACATAATAATAATAATAATAATAATAGTTTTTGAGCAGCAAATAAGAATATTAGAATGTTTTCTGAAGAATCATGTGACTGGAGTAATGATACTAAAAATTCAGCTTTGAAATCACAGGATAATCACAGGATTTTTTTATATATATATATATATATATATATATATATAATCAAATAGAAAACAGTTATTTTAAATAGAAAAAAATATTTTTAAATATTTTTTGCTGTACTTTGGATCAAATAAATGCAGGCTTGGTGAGCATTAGAGACTGCTGTCAGAAACATTTTACTGACCCCAAACATTTGAATAGTATATATTGCTGTTAAATGTAATTATGTTTAATATGCTCAAAAAACTTCAAATTAATATCATTTTTTCAATTATCAATCATTTTAAGTAATTTTTATGTTCACACATAGGGATGGATTTCTCTAGGCATCAATTCGAGTGATTGGAAAACTAAACCTGTAGCACACATTGATAGTCTAAGTTTGGTTGGCTAAACGCCATGACAATAGCCCTGTGTGCAAAACAGGCTCTTGATTCGTCAAATAATGCTTTTTAGATGGGTCTGGAATAACTCGATCAGCCTGCTTGAAATTCCACTCAACTAGTCTAACATCACTTCCAGGCCTGACACCCCAAATTCCTTTGTCAAAAATGCTTTCCTAAAAAAGAGGAGGTCATTATAGCACTTCCAATTCTACATTAATTCCCATCGTTTTGGAATCAGATGTTAAGTGATTAGGTGTTCACATACTTTTGACCACTCAATGAGTTGAAGATCCCAGCCTTAATGCTAACATATTATATCTAGCCAATTTTCAGTAACTCATCTAGATACAAAGGTGGCCAAAATTATTAGAACACTAGTATTTTAACCAGCTAAAAAAATGGTGTGTCAATAGGAAATATCAGTTTACATTTCCAAACATTCATTTTGCCATTAATTGTAATAATCCAGACTATAAACTCAAACTAAAGGCCCATTCACACCAAGAACGAGAACTATAAATACAACAATAACTATATTTGTGTCCACACCAGAGAACATTAACTGTCTGTTTTTGTTGCATTTACCCGACTTCAATCAGTAGATATCCTCAGCATCATCTAAACAGTGAATCTAGCGTAAACTATCTGATCTACAAAGTAGTCAATGTAGTGGAATAATATTCCTAAGGTAATTTTATGTCTTACGTTACTCTGTTTGCAATGTGCAATGTCTGTTTGCTTTTCTACAATGTTGCCTGCTATTTTAAATGCGTAAGCCCTTTAAATTTGACTGAAGTCTAGTTGTCAGTGTTTTATCGTTTATCAGCTGTAAAAAAAATAGTTCTGAAAATGATCCCAACAATATAATAATAATAATGCCCTGTATCTATATCGTTATAGTTGTGGTGTGAACTCTGCTAGTCTCTTAAATTTGAAGCGATGTTTAGAAAGTTATCTTTATAGTTATAGTTATCATTCCTGGTGTGAACAGGCCTTAAATCTGTGAACCTACCTGCAAAGCTACAGTACTGTTCAAAGTTTTAGGCACTTGTGTAAAAAATGCTGTAAAATGAGTACGCTGTCATAATGTCATAATTAGTTTTTCTTTATTAACTAACTTCTATTCTTCTTCATGTCATTCCAAAATGAATGTTGGGAAATGTAAACTGATATTTCCTACTGACACACTACAGCAAAAGATAGAACTGACTTAAAAACCCTTTTTAGCTGGTGAAAATATTAGTGTTGTAATAATTTTGGCAACCAATGTATATAACCTAGCCTTGGTTCTGCTACATTTGTAGGAATCTGGTGCTGTGCCCACCATCCTGTCCTTGATGGAGTCAGAGTCGACCGCTTGTCCGCCTTTGGCTTGGAGTTTGAGCTGCATGGCATGAAGTTGAAGAAGCTGTTCGTGAACCTCCTTTTCCACCACAGCCTTCTCCGCCTGGACATCTGTCAGCTCTGATCGCAGGTCTACCAGCTGAGCCTGAAACACACACACACACACACACACACACACACACACACATAGAGTGTTAACTATCTATTCAAGAATGACGAATCATAGTCAGACATGCTGACTCAAGAAGTGTCTGCGTATTAAGTATTGACCCATCTTTCTCCAATCCAGAATAGAACAGACAGAGAGATCAACATAAATGAAAAAGTATGAAAATGAAGACAAATGTTTATCCTAATAGACCCAAATCAAAAGGGAAACTGCTAATTGTGGCTTTTTGAGGAACTAGATCTGGACTTGCAATTAGTGCAAGTCTTTTGGCATATTGAGCCATTCTGCCAGTGTAAATGTGACTAGGGCTGGGAATCGATTTAGATGTCTCAATTCGATTTGATTTCGATTCTCAAGCTCTCGATTCAATTTGATTCTCGTTTTTTTTGGATTACATTCAGTGAATATAGTTTTAATACAAATGCTATGATATATGATATGATATTTCTAAAAAAAAATGAACAGTTAATATTAGTTTACAAATAGTGAATTAAGAAAAATAAATTGAGAGCCACAGGCATATATTTTAAACCTTTATTTATTAAAACCTATTCTTTTTTTGTATAAGGTCCTTTTTAAAATAATAACAGGGCCCTATCTTAATTTTTCTGGTAATCAGATGAAGGCATAAAACATTAATTTAATTTATTCTGATCAAATTAAAATTAAACCCTTTTATTTTTTGGCAAACAAAGTGCTGCACAACAAGGTTTACTGTAAAAATTAAAAAGAAAACAAATGTGATTACTCATTTAAAAATAAAGATTTATAAATATTCAGTAGTAGTAGCAGCAGCACTGTTGTTGCATTAAGTCTTAAGACTGCTAAATAGTATATTTATGACAGTTTGTTTTTTAACGTTAAACTAAACTTTTATTTTGATGGGTTGCTTTGAAGAACTTTCAGCTGCTGTGTAGGCATGTGATATGATGGTAGTTTTCTCAAATGAAACAGTTAAATGCTAACAAAGTGACTCTCAGCTGAAGATGATATTGTTCATATCGTCATATAGAGAGACAGCAGAAGCTGAAAACACCGTGAACATCGTCTGTGGTTTAGTATGTGTAGTAAACATTCGACATTCATTAATTCATTCATTCATTCATTGCGGCTATAGCGCCTTTACGCGTGATGTCAAATGCTTCTTCAGATTTGTAGTATTACTATAGCACCTTACCTGAGCATTGCAAATCATGCATATTTCTTTGTTCTTGGTACTTGTCAATAGTTTCTCCACCATAAGCACTGAATGAATTACATGCTTTCTGTTGTATTCACGCAAGGTAAATAAGAGGGTGACATCTAGTCAGGGTTCCCAGGTTTTACAACAAAACCTGCCCAATTGCTACTCAAAACTAGCCCAAAAGTAGCCCAATCACTTTCCGGGGTGGGGGGGGGATACACATTTTTGGTGGGGCTCCTTTGGTAAAATTAGAATTCCAGGGGCTAAATATTACGTTATTGGGGTCGCTTTAAACCGCAGACATGAAAAACAACCCGCGGCAACAGTATGAAAGTAGCCCAATTGCACGGGAAAACCGCAGACTTGGCAACACTGGATAAGATTCACATCAGATCTTGTTTTAAATGTGTGCTGAAATAAATATCAGAAAAGATCGTTTTGTGGCTTTTGAGAATCAATATCGAATCAGCGTCATTTAAAAAAAAAAAAAACGATTAATGTGACTTTAGTTCAATCCTAGCTTGCAACAGTCCTTTTAAAGGAATAGTTCACACAAAAATAAAAATTTGCTGGAAAAACATCTTTATAGATAATTTGTTTCTTATAAATATGCAGCTGATTGATGTGAATTACTTATGGACTATTGTGATGTTTTTATCAGCTGTTTTGACAGTATTCATTCACTGCAGAGGATCCACTGGTGTGCAAGTAATGTAATGCTAAATTTCTTCAAACCTATTCTGATGAAGAAACAAATCTATATCAAGGTTATTATCGTAAACGAAAACTGAAACTAAGACGAAAACGATTGGTTAAAAAACATTTTCGTAAACTGAAATAAAATAAAAAAATCATAATAAATGAAAAACTAAAACTAAACTAAACTAGCAACAACTATTGAAAAACGAACTAAAATAAAATAATAATTGGCAAAAATAAATTATCGTTTTCGTAATTAATAAGCATTCATCCAACTGCGGAAAATTTGACGTGGGTGTTTAATCGTGCATCACCTGTGGCAAATGACGATGCAGTTAAGGCTGACAGCGCGAAACAAACATCAGTTAAGTGATAAAGAAGCTGCCGTAAGGAAACGACAGAGCCCTGTTTGGGACTATTTCGAATTTAATTCTGAAACTGGAAAAAGTAAATGTATTGTTATGCTCGATAACACACATTGTGGTGTTGAAATTAAGGGGAAAACCCCACAGCCTACAAAACACTAAAATAATGGTCAAAGAAATTAGATAAGAAAGTAGCCAAAATAAGAATGGTAAATATTAAACAAACATTTGTGTCATAAATTCGTAACAACTTTGCCCAGCCCATCATCAAAATTACCGACCGAGTCAGACTGAAGTCCGTGTGTTTTCTCTCTCTTCCTCATTACACTGTTGCATCCATTACAATTGCTAATTTTTGTTTTTAATAAGAACATGGTTATTTTTCGTTTCGGTTCTTCATAAAGTTAATTTAGAAATGTGTTTGGAACATTTTTTTGTTAAATTAAAACTTTTGTTAAAGTAACAACCAAGCGGCCAGCGGCAGTCAGTGAGTTGATTACAGCCTGTTTGATCAATTTTGCCTTCTCAAATCATCACAACTTGTCTAAAATAAAATCTTCAAGCATATCAAAATGTTATATTAAATGTTAAACTTACACAAATGCGTGCTATTATACGCATACAGTCCTTTGTTGGAGAGTGGAAGCTAAATGCGCTTTGCAGGACATGGAGGCGCCAGCGCCATCACTTGCAAACAAATTAAAATAGGCCTACGCCATAATCTTTGCTCAGAAAGTTAAGCATAGCATATCATCCGGAACTGTAAAGTGTCTAATTTTATTTCCGTGCACTCATGATTTAAAAAAATCTTGTGCTTTTGTAAAAATAAAGAAAACAAACAAAATACCTTTCAGACAGGATAAATATATCTGCTTCCAGTGAGCAGATGGCGAGTCAGGATCGTCAACTTCATCTTTGCTACACTGGCTCAGAAAACACTAGTTTAGTAACAATTCGTTTAAGTATCTCCTTATTTCCCTCCGACACATTCATAGTAATTACTTTTCCCGGAACTGTCCCAGCTTTAGTCTATTGCGTGTGTCTGAACGCAGATCTCTTCCACTCGCTGCTGCGGCTGCTGCCGCCGGCGGGGACACTAAACACCGCCACGGCAGAATGAATGTTGCACAATCACTGTACTTTATGCTTGTTAGAGTTTGTGTGACGTCACGTACATTACCGGCGATGGCAACCGACGACCGCGGTGACGCGGTTGTCATTGCGACCGTCACAGCCCTATTTGTATCTCAAACCCTTATGTTATTTTTGTTATTCAGAGTTAAGCACAGAGATAAAGGCCAACTGTGCAAACAATAAATGTTGCTGAAATATCTTTTTTTGTGTGTGCTCTGGAAGTGTTCTATTAACAAATGCTATACTATAATTACTAAAACTGAAACTAAATATATAAAAACGAAATAGAAATGTTTTCACAAAATAAAAACTAAACTAAAACTAACAAAACCATTAATGAAACTAACTAAAACTAAACTAAAATTTATTGCAAATTTGAAAACGAAATTATAATAAAAACTAATTTAAAAATGCAAACTATAATAACCTTGATCTATATATAGGATTGCCTAACTGAATTATTCCTTTAAAATATATATATATATATATATATATATGAATATTTTGCATCAGCTCATATCCATGATGACATTTCTTTAACTCATAATAAGGCATTATACATCTCACTCATTCATGCATGGGTATTCACTATATAGTATTGTAATCAAGCCTTTGTGTGTGATGTTACAGTCCGACTCCTGAATGATAAAAAAAAAAAAAAAGATTTTATTAGAAAAATTGGATTTCAAACCATGTATGAAAGTCGTTTGGATTGGATTTTAACTAAATAGATTTGAGTCAGATAGGCCAAAAAACTAAGACCATATCATATTTGATTCATCCTATGTTTAGCCTGGTCATAAACTGTTAAATTTCATCTTCCTCTTTCTAATGTTTCCGCTTCCCTTCAGAAGAGCATACTCCCATTCGACAAACTCATCAGCAACCACAGCCGTGGTGAATGATGACATCCCACCCCCCATCAGAAGGCCCATCATTATAAAGCAGTTCAACCAGCATCTCAGCTTCTTAAGTAAAGAAGCTGCACCAAGCACAGAAATAAAAGTCCTCTCATAAAAAAAAAAAATAACTACTCATTTATTTATGCGCCTCATCTTTGCTGGATAGTTAAGGTTAGCTGAGGGACTCTCATATTCAGCAGTAATGCAGCAGAGAGGGTTCATTTATCCATCAGGAGTCGTTCTGAAACAAGTACGAGAATGGTAAATCTGAACCCAATGCCAACAGCCGCTTGGAATACTTAAGATTCACACTGCAACCCCTCACAGTAAAAAGTGACAGTACTTCAAAATGCTAGTAAATCTAGTTTTTGAACGGTAAGGTTTGTAATGTTTTTGAAAAAAGTCACCAAGCCTGCATTTATTTGATCCACAGTAAGTACAGTAAAAACAGTACCATTTTGAAATATTTGTACTATTTCAAATAACTGTTTTCTATTTGAATATATTTTTAAAATGCAATTTATTCCTGTGATTTCAAAGCTGCATTTTCAGAAATCCTTAAGAAAACATTCTAATATTTTGATTTGCTGCTCAAAAAAACGTTTTTTATAATTATTATGTTGAAAACAGCTGAGTAAAATTGTTTTCAGGTTTCTTTGATGAATAGAAAGTTCTTAATCTTTTGTAACATTATAAATGTCTTTATCATCACTTTTGATCAATTTAAAGCACTCTTGCTAAATAAAAATATTAATTTCTATAATTTTTTCAAAAAACAAAAAAGTATACTGACTCCAAGCTTTTGAATGGTATAGTGTATATTGTTACAAAAGCTTCTTTTTTTTTTCCAGATGAATGCTGATCTTTGGATCTTTCTATTCATCAAAGAATCCTGAAAACTCTTTTAAATATTGATAATAATAATAATAAAAACATTTTCTTGAACAGAAAATCATATTAGAATGATTTCTGAAGAATCATGTGACACTGAAGACTAGAGTAATGATGCTAATTTTTTAAATATATTCATTAAATTCCATTTTTAAAATATATTCAATTAGAAAACGGTTACTTTAAATAGTACAAATATTTCAAAATTGTACTTCAAATAAATGCAGGCTTGGTGAGCAGAAGAGACTTCTTTAAAAAATACATTACAAATCTTACAATAGTGTATATACTCTGTAACAACCGAGTATCTTCCCTCAACTTAATGTAACTGAATCTGACTCTAAACTATTGCACCTCAAGGGAGTTCAGTATATGCGAGGCAGCCTATAACTAGAGAAAAATGCCTCATTTTTGCAGGCCAATACCTTTCACACAGTGGCAGCCTTCAGAGAAAGTGAACACATGCCAAGACACAGGAAATAAGAAGTTGTTGTTTAAAATTTTTTTTTTTTTTTTACTTTGTGCACAAAAAGTATTCTCGTAGCTTTATAAATTTACAGTTGAACCACTGATGTCACATTGAAAATTTTAACTACCTTTCTGGGCCTTGTGTCAGTTGCGTTGCTACGCAGGGTCAGAAAGCTCTCGGATTTCATTAGAAATATCTTAATTTGTGTTCCAAAGATGAACAAGGTCTTGTGGGTTTAGAACGACATGAGTGTGAGTAATTATTAACAACTTTCATTTTGGGTGAACTATCCCTTTAAGGGTTTTGACTACAGCATAAATAAAGCACCACCACTAAAAACATAATTTGAAATGACAAAAATTACAAAAAAACAATGGAATAAATTTGATGACTAGTCAACCATCGTGACCATCCCTACTAAATATCTAGTTTATCATGTTACACAAATGAAATAGTTTGAGAATGCAGTTTAAAGCTGACTGTAAGTCATAATGTTGTGTATTTACTAACAAAGATGTACTGTGGTATTGCCATTGACACCTTCTAAATAGTACCTTGTATATAAATACCATCAAATAGTACTGCCACAGTACTTTTTTAAAGACAGGAAGCTGTAATCTTCACTGTCACATCCACTCTCCTTTCGTACAGCAGGGAGTTTTTATCAAGCTGTGTGTTAATCTGCTCTGCTCAGCAGTGCCGCTGAAAAGGTGGGTGTATGTGCGACCTCTTCACCTGCTAAACTACCTTTTCAGAAAGAAATTCTGTGTCTCCCACACAAATATACCGGTGACTCACTTCACTTAAGAACATGCTATTTAGAATTTTAGCTCCTGGACTCAAAGCAAGGAAGATTCATTTCCCTTGTGGAAGATAATACTGCTTTTCAAATTGGACTGTGAGCTTTGATAAAGAGCCATTAACAGATTTGAAAAGTGGTAGGAAAAGCAGATTAACCAAGTTGGTCTCCTGAGAAGCCTGAAACTGCCAACACACAGACAAGATGCCAATTATCCTGTCTGTGTGCCAGAAAAATCACAGGACAGCGGAGCTTAACAGCAACAATACTTAATGCAAACATGACCTGGCACATAAGTGCATGTTACGCTGCTGTCAAAGTTAAAGGATGCGCTCCAGTCAGTTTAAACTGAAAAATGACCACTGTCTAGCATTGACTAGCTATACAGGTTTAACAGGTTAATGCAGTCCTCCACTTTTTGTGACTACACCAACATGGTTTGCACCATATGCAAAGCATTTCCTGTGAATGAAGAAATTTGCTAACAAACAACTTTTTATTTTTGTTTACACAGCTGACATCCAAATACTGCCATCTGTGCGTTTTGAGAAAAATGAGAGAAACAAAACAACAACATTAATTGCTAGGCATATATGCATTATTTATCAGAAGTGACGAGTCAATCGAAGGCAACATAGCAGGTTATTCAGTGTGACATAAGTTACTCTGATTGAGAAAAGCACATGAGAAATCATTCTCAAATGTAGTTTTTAGTGAATTTACCAAATTTAACCTATTCAGATTTAAAACTTTTGCTCTAAATATGTACAAGATTAATGCCCATCACGACGTCTTGCTTTGCGAGGGGTTTTGATCATCCTGTTGGGTTTACTGTGCGATAATAACCAGATTAACTGTACTGTAGGCCTTACTTATTGACCGAAAGCACCGCACTGTAATTACGTCTCGAATTTAGAGTAATCTTTTAAGTTGCACAAAAGCTTTGCAATGTGTTACGTGGAATGAAAAGCTCATGTTTACGCAACAAGAGCATTATTGAAACTGAAAAGCAGGATTCAAATGAATAATTCAAAATGATGCACTGTTTACACATGTACTATATCAACATTATAGAGCAGTTTCATTCCAGGGTTCCCACTTCTTTTAAAAAAAAAGTTGCACTCAAAAAGAACAAGTTACAGCTAATTAAATGTTGTGTATGGCAAAACGGAAATCACTACAGAAATTTCCATGACATTGAGATTCCATGCCTTTTCTAGGCTTGGAAATTACACTTCAAAAATGTCCTCATATTTCCAAGGTTTCCTCATTTTTCCAAGTTCACAGGTATATTTGTAGCACTAGCCAATTCAATATCAATTTTTCTTTTATGCCAAAAATCAGTAGGATATTAAGTAAAGATCATGTTCCATGAATATATTTTGTACATTTCCTACATAAATATATCAAAAACTATTTTTTGATTAATAATATGTATTGCTAAGAACTTAATTTGGACAACTTTAAAGGTGATTTTCTCAATATTTAAATTTTTTGCACCCTCGCTTCCAGATTTCCAAATAGTTGTATCTCGGCTAAATACAATACATAAATGGAGAGCTTATTTATCCAGCTTTCAGGTGATTTATAAATATCAATTTACAAATTTACTCTCTTGTGGTCCAGGGTCACATATTTATGTGTCAATGCTATATTTACACGGTACTTTTTCTTAATGTAGATTGGTAGTAGTTTGAAATCCATGTGAAACATGTAGCTGAAAATTCAAAGAACACCCATAACCTATTTATATTCTGTTTTTGTAGAATAAAACAAAATACCAGTTATTAAAGACCAATAGCCATAATGTATAAATCATCTATTCTGACATTAAGTACTAGTTGGTCAGTCCTAATCATTCAAAATATAACACATACAGTTCAATGTCAGTAAACAAAGAACAGCAACTTTGTCTGAAGACTTGGGAGAATATCATTCTCTTTTCTTTACCTCTAGTTTGTGGTTGAGCTGAAAGATGGTTTGGGATTTATGACACAGCTGAGCAAAACATGAGCTGAGACTGGTCATCTTCTGACGGCCCTCATATGTGATATCAGCCTGGTCCGGGTCGATTTCTCCCAGTAAGAGATCCACATCCACAAACGCCTTGTCAAACTCCTTCTCCAGCACCTCCAGCCATCGGAACATGGACATGCCGGAGCCGGGAGCCGCAGCGGGACCGGGAGAGAGGGCCGAGCCCGGAGACACAGCACCGCCAGCGGACGCAGACATATTCAACACGGATACAGGAAGAACACACAGATAACTTGAATTTAGTCCTTTCCTCGGTGCGATCGCCTGGCCGTTTAAGTTATATTAACAACAGACTTCTGATGTGATAAAGAGTGAGAGTGGTGTTTTGTTGACGTGTTTTCCGTGCTCTCATCTGACCAGGAAATCCGAGATCGAGCAAGTCAGCAGCGTGGATCGATTAGTTTGGTCTGCCACACAATGTGGGCCGTCAATGAAGAAGGCAGTCGATAGACGAGCGAATCGATTAGTAAGTACGTTTTCAATTTGCTTCTTGGGAATGTACAGCAGGTAGACCGTCTGTGGCATAACATAAATACAGTTACTTTCATTCTATTAGTTGTTGAAGTGTATAATGTTAATATATTTGTAAATGTTAATTAATGCATATACATGCTTGGTTTCTGTTATAATATGTGACCATGGACCACAAAACCAGTCATAATTGTCAGTTTTTCAAAATTGAGATTTATACATCATCTGAAAGCTGAATAAATATGCTTTCCACTGATGTATGGTTTGTAAGGATAGGACAATATTTGGCCGAGACACAACTATTTGAAAATCTGGAATCTGAGGGTGCAAAAAAATCTAAATATTGATAAAATCGCCTGTAAAGTTGTCCAAATGAAGTTCTTAACAAAGCATATTACTAATCAAAAATTGAGTTTCAATATATTTACAGTAGGAAATTTACCAAATATCTTTGTGGAACATGATCTAATATCCTAATGTTTTTAAAAGAAAAATCGATAATTTGGACCCATTCAATGTATTTTTGGCTATTGCTAATATACCCGTGCTACCTAACATTGGTTTTGTGGTCCAGGGTCACATATTGTTTAAAATTTGTAATGTTTAGTTGTAATATTTAGGAAAATCTAAGCCTGATTTAGAGACCAGTATGATGATTATACGTGGCACTGGACCACAAAACCAGTCATAAGGGTCAGTTTTTTAATTGAGATTTATACATCATCATTGATGTATGGTTATTTGGTCAGGGATACACTTCTTTAAAAAAAACATTGGTGGAATGGAAATATGGATATTTTACTTAAACATCATACTTCCGTTTGCTGAATTCAGAAAATCTCATTAAATAGCGAGGTAAGCCAGTAGTAGTACTGACAGTGTCCTGTCAACATGGCTGAAGGCATGAAAAGCCAAGGAACAGACTGATTCAGACTCAAACTCGTGATTTCGATCATTTAGTTCAGCTATTCAATAGCATAAACAGTTCAAAGGGAGCCATTTATATCTGAATTTCGACATGTAATGATTTTAAAAAGCACTTTTGAGGCGAAACTGAGCTTTTCAAAACTCTGAATCAGTTAAGCCGAGCAAAACGATTCACTGTTCGCAAATCATTTGATTCAGTTTGGGATTTCAAAGCATGTAGCCTATCGTGAACGTGGATCATTTTCAGATTCAGATCAGGACCTAGTGGGTTTGTGAATCATTTGATTTTGATCAGAACTTTGGAGCGGGTTCGCAAATCAATTCATTCAAATTTGTATTCGGAGCGAGTTCACAAATAATTTTTCAGATCGAAACTTTGGAGCGTGTATGGTAAATCATTTGATTTAGATCAGAACTTCGGAGCGGGTTTGCAAATCATTTCAATTTAGATCGGAACTTCGGAGCAGGTATCATGAATTATTTGATTCAGATCATAACTTCAGAGTAGGTTTGCGAATGATTTGATTCAGATCAGGACTTTAGAGTGGGTTCATGAATCAGAACTTAGAAGCACGTATTACGAATCATTTGATTTAGATTGGAACTTCGGTGCAGGTTTGTAAATAATTTGATTCATATCAGGATTCGGAGAGTATATCATGAATCATTTGATTCAGATCGGGACTTTGGAACAGAATTGCAAATCATTTGATTCAGATTGGAACTTCAGAGTGGGTTGCAAATCATTTCAGTCAGATCAGGACTTAGGAGCGTGTTCACAAATCTTTTAATTCAGATCGGAACTTCGGAGTGGGTTCGCAAATTTCTAGATTCAGATCGAGCCTTTAGAGTGGGTTCACAAATCATTTCAGGTACTTCGGAGTGTGTATCACAAATCATTTGATTCAGAACTAAGCAGTTTCGCAAATTTTTTTATTCAGATCAGGACTTCAGAGTGTGTATAATTATTAAAAGTAATTAATAAATAAAGTAATTAATTAAAATATTTTTTTCTACACTCTAAGAAACATTAGGTTGTTTACTGTACCTGATTAAATGTATTGTATCGCTTGTTGGCTTATTCTTAAAGCTTACTGGGTTATTTCTATAATAATGCTTGAAATGTACAATATTTTTTTACATTGTTAAGTTACATTGACTAAGTGGACTTTTTTTTTTACCAAATGTAAGCCTAATTAACCTGGCAGGATCCTATATTTTAGTACATGCATTTACTCTGCATCTACAAATTGCATAAATAATGTTATGTGTGTTTTTTTTTTTATGTTTTTCTACATTTTAGGTTTTAAAGCTTAGTTAATATTGCAAGCTGAGTGCAGTATTACTGAGTGCAAAGAAAGGCCAAAGCATCTATAGCGAAGAAATGCGTTTGTTTAACAGAAAAGGTTGTAAACAGTTTATCAGCAAGTTAAACAGACAGGACTCTATTGCTGATATGCCAGTTCCTTGCTGGTGTCGAATTTTGTTTTCTAACCAAGATAATGATCTCAGCCATTGTTCCAAATAAAGCAGAGGAGAGTCTTATTCTCACAAGCCTGAATCTAGCTCAGCTATTTAAGCCTCAGAAGCTCAAAATGCTGCTTCAGCACAGAGGCGTGTGAAGCTGTTTTCGCAGAATGATGATATTCTGTCTTTTTGTGTGTGTCTTACTCTACAGTCAACATGCCCACTGCAGCCACACCTGTCCAAAAAACTGCATCTGTGAGCAAGCAACATCAATGCAATGCTTTAGGGTTCAGTCTGTACCACCGGTCACCTCAAACAACGTGAAGAAAATACACCTGGGATACAGTCATCTCAAAGAGCTGAAGGTATCTATCTATCTATCTATCTATCTATTCATTCATTCATTCATTTAGTTGATGGAATTATTTTTTTCTTGCTAATTGTCCTGTTTTACTTTGAAACGTGTGTCACATTGCAGTGGTAAAATTGTTGTTGAATTCGTAATTCCACAATGTTTTTTTCAAATTTGATTTTTTTACATTTTTGTAATGTTATTTATTTGGTTGTTTTTCTAGCCTATATTGGTTGTTTTTAAAAAGATTATTATTTATTTTTTTTACTGAAGTAAAGTTGTTACTGAATTCATAATTCCAGAATGTATTTATTTAATTATATATTTCATTTTTTAGCCTATATTGGTTGGTTTTAAACAGATTTGTATATTTATTAATTGATTCCCAGTGGACGAAACCATTTTTTAATTGATTATCTTATTATTATTTTTTTATTTTAAAAGCCTATTGTATTTGTTGATTTTAAACAAATAAATGTATTAAATCAATAATTCCCAGGGGATTACATCTTTTTTTTTTTTTTTTTAAATATCCAGTTTTACTTTGAAATGTGCCACATTACAGAGGTAAAATTGATGGTAAATTCATAATTCCAGAATTTTTTTTTCTTATTTTCATTCTTTTTTTTACACTTTTGCAATGGGGTTTGCTTATTTATTTATTTATTTTTCTATATTGGTTGGTTTTAAACAGATTTGCTTATTTATTTATTAATTCCCATTGGATAAAATACTTTGTTCTTGTATATCCTATTATTATTGTTATTTTAATAGCCTATTGTGTTTGTTGATTTTAAACAGCTCGATTTATTAAATCATTAATTTCCAGGGATATATTTATTTATTTATTTAATTTGAGGTAAATTGGTTGTGAAATCATAATTCCAGAATGTCTTTTTTTTACACTTTTGTTAGGTTATTTTTCTTCAATTAAAATATTTATTTATTTATTTATGCCTTTCACATGTTTTAAAATATTTTACACTTTTGTACTATGTGATCTTTCTTTAATTAAAGTTGTAGTTGTTATTATTTATGTACTCTCAGTGCCTATATAATTGGTAGATTTTAAACAGATTGTGTTCTTTATAGGTTAGAGATTTTTCTGGTTTGCCAAGCCTTGAAGAAGTAGTTCTGTCATCTGGTGGGATCGAGCAGATTGATGCCAGTGTGTTCAGATCTCACGTTTTGTTAAAAACTCTAGACCTTCAAAAAAACAAGTTGAGACAGCTTCCCCGCGGCCTGCCCTCTGGCCTGGAGATCCTCCATTTGGGCCACAACAGGATACACAGCCTGCAAGAATCACCCCTGGAGGGCCTCAAGAAGCTGCGGGTCCTGAACCTCCAGAATAACCAGATCAGCACCTTGCGTGCAAACACCCTAACATTACTTCAAAAGCTTGAGTGTCTTTATCTGGATGGAAATAAAATCGAATCAATACATGGCGCCCCCAGGTTGCCCTTTCTAAATATGCTTAGCATGGGAAGCAACAGGATCTCTTCCATATCATCAACATTCTTCTCTTCATTGCAGCTTCTAAAAACATTAGATTTGTCTTCAAACCGCCTCACCAAAGTCCCCCATGACCTTCCTCAGTCTCTGGTTCATCTGAACTTGGACAGGAATCAGATCCGATCGCTGAGGAATCGTGACATGTCCCAGCTGCACAACCTCATTAGCCTTTCTGTCAGCTCTAACAGACTAGTATCAGTCGACGGGGGTCTTCGTCTGCCTAATCTCTCTGTGTGTGAGCTGGCAGGAAACCAGCTACGAATGCTGCCTGTTAGATTGACCTCTAAACTTGAGAAGCTGGACTGTAGGCAGAACCATATCCAAGAAGTCACTTTCCAGCAGCTAGGAGGGATGAAACTACTGAAACATCTCTTTCTGGAAAACAACTCCATCCAAATCTTTGAAGCCAATGCCCTGAGAAACTGCATTCAGCTAACCAACCTAGCGTTAGAACAGAATCTGCTTTCGGCTGTTCCTCATGGGTACGTGTTTTTTTTTTATTCACCTAACATAGTGTTATTTATGGAAGCCTGTGGAAGCCCGTTTCAGCCACTGAATAAAAAATAAAAAAGACTTTTTTTTAGAATTGTGATATATTTAAACTCGCAATTCTGAGAAATTAATTCAGAATTGCAAGATAAACATTCTCAATTCTGACTTTTGTTTCTCTGAATTGTGAGTTTATTTCTTACAATTCAGACTTTTTTCTCGCAATTGCGAGTTTGTATCTCACAATTCTGACTTTTTCTCACAATAGCGAGTTTATTTCTCGCAATTCCGTTTTTTTTTTTTGCAATTGCAAATTTGTATCTCACAATTCAGATTTTTTTTGGCAATTGTGAGTTTATTTCACGCAATTCTGAATTTTTTTTCTTGCAAGTTTATTTCTCACAATTGACCTATCTGTAAGCCCCGCCCCCTTAGTTACTGTTGCTGCCTCAGACAAACAAACGTAGTTGCCCACTGTCTTACAATGACAGCTGTCATGTTAGCAAGGACTCACTAACTTTAACCTTAGCTAGTTTTAGCTAGAGATATTAACGATATTAACAGACATTAACTGCTTGAGCAGATCAAAAAGCCGTTTAATAAGAGTATGACAACCAGAAATGAACTGAATGAATAACAATGAATAAAATAATTCCAAATTCCATTGCCAGTTCTCTCAGGATACCTGGAATCAGTGTTACAGATATCTCAGGCACATTGTTTTTTATTTTTGTACCATAAACACCATCAAAACAACAAGAACTTCGGATCTTCCAATGTTTCTCTGTGGCACTGAAACCTACAGATGTCCGAGGTTCAGTCTCCATGCAGCTGATACTCAACTGCCATTGGCTCATTTGCGTTTGAGAGGAGGGGCTTACTGATAGGGCAATTGCAGTATCTCGCAGTTCTGGCTTTTTTCTTGCAATTGCGAGTTTGTATCTCACAAATCTACCTTTTCTTGAAATTGCAAGTTTATTATTTTGCAAATTCTGACTTCTCGAAATTGTTCTTTTCTTGCAGTTCTCTTGCAATTATTTGTATCTCACAATTCTGACTTTTTTTTCGCAATTGCAAGTTTGTATCTCACATAATTCTGACGTTTTTCTTGCAATTGTGACTTTGTATCTCGCAGTTCTAACTTTTTCTCGAAATTGCGAGTTTGTATGACACAATCCTGACTTTTCTCGCACTTGGGAGTTTGTACCTCACAATTCTGATATTTTTCTTGCAATTGTGAGTTATTATCTTGCAATTCTCACTTTTTTTCTTGCAATTGCGAGTTTATTTCTCGGAATTCTGACATTTTCTCGCAATTGTGAATTTTCCTCACAGTTCAGACTTTTTCTGTTGCGAATTTGTATGTCGCAATTCTGACTTCTTGTAATTAGGAGTTTGTATCTTTCAGTTCTGTCTTTTTTTCTCGCAATTGCGAGTTTATTTTTTTGCAATTCTGACTCTTCTCGCAATTTACTTTTTTTTCTCAGAATTGTGAGATATAAACTGACAATTGTAAGTTAATGTCCAATTTTGAGGGAAAAAATGACAGATATGTTCTCAGAACTGCGAGTTTATATCTCACAATTCTGACTTAATAACTTGCAGTTGTGAGAAAAAATGTCCTACAATTGTGGGATAAAAAGTTCCAATTACCTTATTTTTTTTTTCCAGTGGTGAAAACGGGCTTCCATAGTTATTAATTTGATTTCCTCTGACATAAACTAAAATCAATATATGTTTTTTTTTAGTATTATTAAAATAAAACTATATAATAGTATACTAATACTCTTTTTAATGTTCTTTTTATACCAGGCTTCCTGAGACACTGGTCCGTTTGGATCTGAAGGGGAACAACATTACCCTGATACATGAACGTGAGCTAAAGCCTCTCAAGCGACTGCAGGTGTTAAATCTGCGCAACAACAAACTCTCCACCCTGCCTGCGTTGAACCTACCAAAACTAAAACTTCTATATTTGGATGGGAACCCATGGCAGTGCAGCTGTGAGCTCCTCAAGGTCAAAAAAGCCCTTTTAGCAAAGGATGTGGAAATCAGGCCTGATTTCTGCAGCGAGCCTGTCCATGAATCTCTTGATGAATGGCGAGCTTATGTACTGGCACAAGATATCTGTGAAAAGCAGACCAGGGATTTGTTATTGGAGAGCCAAACTGAACACACAGACAATGACGAATATGATTATGATTTGTAAATGTAATCCTTACATATGAAAACATAACTTTAATGCTACTCTGCAACTCTGCATGTTTTATTTCTGGCATCTCATATTGAATAAACCTATATTTTATAATGTTTTGTCCAATATTGGCCACTGTCAGTGATATAAACTGATAAAATAAACTATTTGATAGGAAAAGATGGTTTTCAGATGGATTTGTTTCATTAACCTATTATTTTTGTGATAGTAACATATAAAAATATAATATATAAAACATAATTTTTAATTAGTAATATGAATTGCTTAGAACTTAATTTGGACAACTTTAAAGGCAATTTTTTCAATATTTAGATTTTTATTTTAATTTTTTTGCACCCTCAGGTTCCAGATTTTCAAATAGTTGTATCTCGTCCATATATTGTCCTATCCTAACAATCTTATTTATTCAGCTTTCAGATGATGTATAAATCACAATCACATTTTTTTTTAATTGACCCTTGTGACTGGTTTTGTAGTCCGGGGACACATATAAATAATATTTTTATTTAATATTAATATATAGCCTAGTATATTAATATCAGTACATTTATATCAGTATATTTATATAAAATACATTAATATTAAATAAAATATATATATTAAATATCGTTTTATAGTTGCAGCGTTGATCCGTTTAACGGTGGCTAGTAGTTAGACCGTGTTAAACGTCGTTTTAATCCTATTATCAAACAGTAAATATGTCCTCGAATAAAACGTTTTATATATTCTCTCAGACTGAGTAAACTCTGAAATGTATATCTGAAGTAAACACAATATATTTAGTTTTTTAATATTACTAGATTAAATTAACAGACATTTCAAAAATAGGATTTACACATATTGCATTTACCGCTACAGCAGCCAATCACATTGCACGATCTCGCGTAAGGCTACGTTTAGATTTTATTTTGATCTGAGATCAGCCATCAAATGTTCTCCTCCCTCCCTAGCTCTTGCCGAGTTAACGTCATAACCGATCCCAGATCAGCGGTTAGAATGACGCGCAAACGCGTCAGCCGTCCAATCAGAGAGCTCCATGTCACACAGCAGCGGGTTCAGAGTGGAAAGGTTGGCAGGATGAAGAAATGGCAGCCGGCGCGCTGCGGTGTTGGCAGTGACCAAAATGACTCAATTGTCGACAGACCTTTGCTCACACCTACACAGAGTATTTTAATATGAGGAATTTACTTCAGAATCTCACGGAAACATTTAACTAGGAACGCGTTTCAAAGACTAAAGCATGGCGTTACTGTATGAGATGGTGTGGCGGTTTTTGCATGCGTTGCTGTATGTCCAACGCGCGCTGGTCGCCTGGTTCCGAGTCCACATCTGGAGGTGGAAACGAGCCGTGGTGGGTTTATTACTGCCCCTTGCCCTCGGCTTTCATAATCCGAAAAAGACCGGACCCGTAGGCAAACGGACAAGCCGCCGGGTTCGTTTTGGAGCCGAAGGACGGACGTTAGAGAAGTTGCCACTTCATGTGGGGTTATTGATCACTGAGGAGGAGATCCACTTCACTGACATCGCCAATCTTGTGGTCTGGTGCATGGCAGTGGGCATCTCGTATGTCAGTGTGTATGATAATCAGGGTAAGACTCATTGGGATTCATATGCATTGAATAAAGGGAAGTGAATAGCAGTCACATGCATCCAGTCACCTGCTGTTTCTTCAACACTCATTAACGTTACTTGAGCAGAGTTTTGACACAGTGTTTAGATATGATTACCTTTATGCCAGGTCTTCACTTTTTTGCTCATATGTGATCCTGGACCACAAAACCAGTCATAAAGGTCAAAATCGTCTTAAAAGTTGTCTAAATGAAGTTCTTAGCAATGCCTAGCAATACTAATACTTTTTTTTATGTATTTACGGTAGGAAATTTACTAAATATCTTCATGGAGCATGATTTTTACTTAATATTTATTTTAATAATTTTATTTAATAATTTTTGTATATTATTTGCTATTGCTAATATTCTTGTGCTACTTAAGTCTGGTTTTGTTGTCCAGGGTCACATATGATTGCCTTTGTGTCACAGATTATCGATGTGAGAGAGTATGGTTCTATATATCATTACATTATATATCTATATATTGGTCAAAGACGAGACGTCCCATTTTGGTTTCCGCATCAAATTAAATGTACAAAGGTGATTTTTATATACTTTATAATGATAAATGTCAAAAGATGGGTGATATGGTGTTCAATCGTTATTCAGCCTAACAGATATATTTATGTAAAAATGAAAGAACATACTTATTCTGATCTGTACTTATTAAAATATATAAAAGAAAAAAGTTACCACACTAAATAATATAAACTACCATTCAAAAGTTTTTGAACAGTAAGATTGTTAATGTTTTTTAAACATTAGTTATAAGTGCTCACCAAGCCTGCTTTTATTTGATCAAAAGTATGGCAAAAACAGTAACATTTAAAAATATTTTTACTATTTAAAAATAGCTGTTTTCTATTTAAATATGTTTTGAAATCTAATTTATTCCTGTGATTTCAAAGCTGATTTTTTTAGCATTACTTCAGTCACATGATCTTTCAGAAATCATTCTAATATTCCGATTTGCTACTCAAAATCATTTATTATTATGTTGAAAACAGCTGAGTAGAATTTCTTTCAGGTTTCTTTGATGAATAGAAAGTTCAGAAGAACAGCATTTATCTGAAATGGAAATCTTTTGTAACATTATAAATTTCTCTATCATAACTTTTGATCTATTTAAGCTTTCTTGTTAAATAAAAGTATTAATTTCTATAATTTCTTAACCAAAAAAAAAAAAAAAAACGATGTTGACACCATGCTTTTGAATGTCAGTATATTTTATTTCAGATAAATGCTGATCTTTGGATCAAAGATTCATGAAAAACGTACTCAGCTGTTTTAAATATTGATAATAATAATAAAATGTTTCTTGAGCAGCAAATCAGCATATTAGAATGATTTCTGAAGAATCTTGTGACATTGAAGACTGGTGTATTGATGCTGAAAATGTAGTTTTGATCACAGAAATAAATTATATTTTGAAATATATTTAAATAGAAATATTTCACAATATTACAGGCTTGGTGAGCAGAAGACACTTCTTTAAAAAAAAACGAGCAAACAAAAAACATTTAAAATCTGGTAGAGAAAACATGAGATATGCACCAAAACAACTTATTCCCTGATTTTAAGAATAAAACTAGACTTTATAATACCGTTATTTGCATGAAGAATTATCTTTGAATCCTGTAAGGGTTCTGAAATGCATATTACTCAATCTTGGAATAATCTTTCTTGTTTATATTTCAGAAGAGTTTCTTTCAGCTTAGTATATTTCTCAATGGAAGCAGGAAAGTGTCTGATATCGTATATTACTTATAACCTTTGACAGATATTTCCTAACTGATAAATATGTGGCAAAGGTGAACAGAGGTCTGAATCATTATGTTAATAGTGATTCCTAATTTAAATATCACAATCTTTGTTTGGCCAACAAATTCCCTTCTTTATTCATTAATGCTACTAGGGACCAAGTAATTTGAAGAAGAAACAAGCAGTCAGTAGTTTTCAACTAGTTTAGATTGAAGTATTTTTTTGTCTCTCTTTTTTAAATATTGCTGATCATATTAATTTAGCTTTATTTTATTTTATTTTATTTTATTATTCCATGTCAGAACAAAACTGTGTCCCACCTTGAAAGCTATCTATCATGATCTAAACTGTGCTAACAAGTTTTCACTCGTGACGTTCCTCAATTAGCCTCAAATGTTGACAGTCTAAATTTGTCTTCTGAAAGTGTGAGGTTGCCGACAACATTTTTATATTGATGTTACTTGTATAACAGATGCTGAAGCCTGTGGTAGTTTCTAACTTTCTAACTTTCATGGAGAGTTTCTCTCTGAAACTATGATGTGTAAAGGGTGTGAGACCTTGTACATCTTGTTTTACAGGTGTCTTCAGGAGGAATAACTCCAGACTCATGGAGGAGATATTGAAACAACAGCAGGAGCTTTTGGGAATGGACAGCTCCAAATACTCAGTGGAGTTTATGAAGAACGGTACAGATAAACAAGAGCATCAAGGTGAGGCTCAAAACCTGAGAAAACTACTGTTGGTTTTTGTTTGAGATGCGTGCACATTGTGGGTGGACGCCTGTACAAACAGGTTGGATCAGACTATTTAATCTAGGATGAATGCAGGTTTTTGTTCCTTTAAGATCTCTGATGGATCGTAATGGTTAGTTATTTACAGTTTATTTGTTTTCATTGTTTGAGGTTGGAAACATGTTAATTCACATGTTAAACAGATGCAGTTTTTTCTTGAAAAAATTCATTGGTGTTAACTTCTGTAGATCAGGTTTTATTTTTCCAAATATGCCTTGAGCAAGTCCTCTTTTAAAGACCATTTGGAACTCAATCCAGAGTGACACAGTGATACATGGAAAAACCCTCTTTGCTTATTGTTTTACTTCGAGGCAATGTATACTTTTTGGGCTCAACAATGAGGACTTTTTTTTTTCTGCTGCTCCAGTTGGACTAGTAGATTTTGCCAAGATATTTACATATTTATCTTTTTTTTTTAAAGAAGTCTCTGCTCACAAAACTGCATTTATTTTATCCAAAGTACAACAAAAAACAGTGCAATTTTGAAATATTTGTATTATTTATAATAACTTTTCTATTTGAATACATTTAAAAATGTAAGTTATTCCTGTGATTTTTAGCATCATTACTCATATTAGTCACATGATCCTTCAGAATTCATTCTAATATTCTGATTTGCTGCTCAAAAACAAAACAAAACAAAAAAAAATTATTCTTAGTCTTATTCTTATTATTATTATGGTGAATAGAACTTTTCCAGGTTTCTTGATAAATAGAAAGTTCAGAAGAACCGCATTTATCTAAAATATAAATCTTTTGTAATATTATGGATGTCTTTATCATCACTTTTGAGAAATTCAAAGCATCCTTGCTAAATAAAAGTATTAATTTCTATAATTTCTTTTCTTAATAAAAATGATACTGACTCCAAGCTTTTGAATGGTATAGTGTATAATGTTACAAAAGCGTTTTGTTTCAGATGAATAATAAATGTTTTCTGAACAGCAAATCAGCATATTAGAATGATTTCTGAATGATCATGTGACACTGAAGACTGGAGTAATGATGCTAAAAGTGTAGTTTTGCTTACAGGAATAAATTGCATTTTAAAACGTATTCAAATAGAAAACAGTTATTTTAAATAGTAAAAATATTTCCAAATTTAGCTGTTTTTACTGTACTTTGGATCAAATAAATAAAGGCTTGGTGAGCTTCTTAAAAAAAATAAATTAATGTTTTGTTTTATTCAGCATGGATGTATTAACACTAGGGCTGTGCCGATATTCGAACGCGATTCTCATGCGTATCTCGTCAGTAATGCCGGTTCTGTGATTAGACGTAAATCTCATTCACCTGTTCATTCATGCCGCCGCGTTTACTACACAGAGCCGTAGTTCACTGACAAGCCACGCAATACCGCGTGCATTATTGATATGTATCGCCTGCGATAATGAAGGCGATATTGCGTGGCTTGTCAGTGAACTACGGCTCTGTGTAGTAAACGCGGCGGCATGAATGAACAGGTGAATGAGATTTACGTCTAATCACAGAACCGGCATTACTGACGAGATACGCATGAGAATCGCGTTCAAATATCGGCACAGCCCTAATTAACACGACAGTAAAGTCATTTATCTTAAAAAAAAAAATAAAAATCTATTTTGAACGCTGTTCATTTCTGTTCATTACAGATTCCTAAAATGGTTTGCACAATATTAAGCAGCAATTTTATTTAACATTGATAATAATGAATGTTTCTTGCAGCAAATCAGCATATTAGATTGATTTTTAATAACTAAGTAATGATAAAACATATTCAATTGGAAAATAGTTATTTTAAGTTGTAATAATATTTCACAATAGTGCTATTTGTACTGTATTTTAATTTAATAAATGAACTGGTGAGCATAAGAAACATTAATGATCCTTTCAAATACATTAAAATGATTTTTTTATTACTTTTTATGTTTTATGTAAAATATACCACTGCTAATTTTATCCCTCAAACTTGCTGTTTTAATCTCAGTCTCATCACACGTCTGACTTTAAAGAGAAGACTGTGACTTTATATTTAGTCACTTGTTCTGAGTTACTCAGTTTCCAAATGGAATATAGACCCATGCCTGATTCTTTTAGCCTATTTAAAGCAGAAGTTCACTTCCAGAACAAAAAATTACAGATGATTTACTCACCATCCAAGATTTTCATGTCTTTCTTTCTTCAGTCATAAAGAAATAGTTTTTTGAAGAAAACATTTCAAGGATTTCTCTCCATATAGTGGACTTCTATGGTGCCTGTGAGTTTGAATTTCCAAAATGCACTTTAAATGCAGCTTCAAAGGGCTCTAAATTACCCCAGTTTCACTGGATAAGACCCTTCTTTCTTGACTGGGATCGTTTAGAGCCCTTTGAAGCTGCATGAAGAAGTCCACTTTATGCAGAGAAATCCTGAAATGTTTTCTTCAAAAAACACAATTTCTTATCGACAAAAGAAAGAAAGACATGAACATTTTGGATGACAAGGGGGTGAGTAAATTGTCTGTCAGTTTTTGTTCTGAAAGTGAGCTTCTCCTTTAAATAGTAAAATAGTTTATTTTTTTTATCCTGTCTTTTATAGTGTTATCCTGTCAGTCAGTGGTGAAGGTCTTATCTCCCGACGATGGGCGGCTCAGTATCGTCCAGGCAGCACAGCAGCTCTGTCAGGCCGTCGAGCAGAGGGAAAAGACATCCAAAGACATTAACGTCAATGTGCTGGACTCATTACTCAGAGGTGAGCGTGTATGTCAGCTGATGTCAGGATTTAGTGCTGTAATTTGATTCCAGTCAAAAGAGCAATTCACGCTGAGCCTGATATGTAAGTTTATATGTATAAATACCTAAAGGAGAAGTTCACTTCCAAAAAAGACGTTCCTGATCATTTACTCACCCCGTAATTCAATATGTTCATGTCTTTCTTTCTTCAGTCAAAATGAAATGAAGGTTTTTGAGGAAAACACTCCAGGAGTTTTCTCCATATAGTGCACTTCAATGGGAGCCAAGGGGTTAAAGGTCTAAATTGAGGTTTCAATACAGCTTCATAGGGCTTCACAGAATCCAGGCCAAGGAATAAGGGTCTTATCTAGTGAAACGATCAGTCATTTTTTTTTATTTACATACTTTTTTTAACCACAAATATCGATGTTTAAAATATGAATTCTGCATGTTCCGTTTGAATGGCGGAGACGTGGTTTTGTTTACATCACAAAACAGCAGCAAAGTCTGATTTAATTTATCAAGTGAGGAGTGTTGAGCTGACTGACAAGATTGAGGTGAGTTAGACAAGACAGTGGCTGAAGAAATGGAATGCAAAAGCGCCTGTTTGGCAAACTTCAATTTTGAAAATCCTTTTGATTGTGCCGTTTATCTAAGGTGAATATGGAAGACGGAAAAATCTAATGAACAATTGCTTGACACCGAATTACAGCAAATTTAAAAGTGAAAGTAAAATGCATACGTCGATTTTACAAGCTATTTTAAACAAGAGGAAAAGAGGGTCAACACTAATGAACAACTGCTTTATGCCAATTTAAAAGAGGGAAAACCCAAACAAACTAAACTGTTTTGGGCTTTTTTTTTTTTTTCTTCACTGAAATAAATGTTTTTGTTATTACACCGAGTAATGTACTGAAAAAAGGTAACCAAAGTGAAAAAAAAAAAAAAAAACATTCCTTGAATGTTTTCCTCAAAAACCTTAACTTCTTTGCGACTGAAGAAAGAAAGACATGAACATCTGATGTCATGGGGTTGAGTAAATTATAAAGAATTTTTTATTTTGGGAGTGAACTTCTCCTTTAAGGACAAATATGTGTTAGTCTTCTAAAATATTACTGAGTGCAACCACAGATTGTATGTATAATTGAAAATGCTTTCTATTATTTTGACAAGTGTATATAAAGGATCTGGTCAGTTCTTTTCCTTTCCTCGGTAAAGAATGCCGATAGGGATTGGAAGTGAAGAAAAGGAGAAAAACAAAGTTTCAAAGTGTCTTATGAGAGATTTCAAGTGAAGGCCAGTGAAATAATTCATAGGACATTGTTTGTTGTATTGGTGTTTTTTATTTCACAGTTCAAGAGCAGAATAAAAAGAAACGCCTTCAACAGCAACTTTTAGAGCTGTAAAATTAAATTAAAATAATGCAGTTTAGAAACTGATGTCAAACATATTGAAAATACCTAACAATATAATATTTTACTGACCATTTATATGGTAATTTGACTTTTCTTTATAGATGCAATTATTTAAACCTTTAACTTTTTAAAGAAATTGTCTTTTTTTGTGACTGAATTAATTAAATAACTTTCGTTTCATCAAACCTACTCTTGTAAATTAAAATTTGAATAAATATTGGGTGATATTATTAAATGTGACCCTGGACCACAAAACCATGCATAAGAGTTCTTTTTTTTTTTTTTTTTTTCTTTATACATCATCTGAAAGCTGAATAAATAATTGTTAGGATAGGACAATGTTTGGCCGAGATACAACAATTTGAAAATCTGGAATCTGGGGGTGCAGAAAAAATCTAAATATTGAGAAAATCGACTTTGAATTTTGTATTGTTGGCTACAAATGTACCTGTGCTACTTCACAAAGGGTCACAAATATTAAAAATATACATTATATTATTTGTACTAAATTGTATTACAATATATTTATATTAATTTAATAGTTGAAATAGTGTTGGACGTATCAAACCAAAATCTGCATATTAAAAAATGAAATGGTATATATCTGTATCAGGAACATGGTAATGTCAGATAACAAGAGGCACAATGGAAAATATACAATTCAGGCTATCAGACTGATGAAGAATATTTATAGCATAACCTCTGATTGCCACAATAAGTGCATCATTGCTTTTCTGTGATTGCAGCTCGCTGAGCTCACTCATCCTGCAGGATATGTTGCTTTGAGAGACAGATGTGTTATTCAGGACCCTTTTCGCTGTTTCTATGGTCTCCAGAATCTTCTCACTTATCAAAAGAGCCTGCAGTGTGCTCAGTATTCTTCTTCAGAAGCCCCTCAGGCTTTTTTCCACTGATGCCTGTTGTTTTTGTCTGTGCAGAGTCAAAGAACATACCAGACCCAGACCTGGTGTTGAAGTTTGGCCCTGTGGAAAGTACACTTGGATTTCTTCCCTGGCACATCAGATTGACAGAGATAATGTGAGTATGTTTATGTATTGTGTAATTGAGAACTCTACAGAAAACAGGTGTTTTGTTTTGTACAGGACATTTTAAGCAAAATGTTGTTGCATTACATGTTGCATGTATTGCAAATAAAGAATACCAGTCAGAAGTTTTTTTTTTTTTTTTAAAGAAGTCTCTTCTGCTATACAAGCCTGCATTTATTTGATCCAAAGTACAGAAAAAAACAGTAAAAAAGAAATATTTTTAATATTTAAAATAACTGTTTTCTATTTGAATATATTTCAAGATGTAATTTATTCTTGTGATTTCAAAGCTGAATTTTTAGCATCATTGTTGCAGTCACATGATCCTTCAGATATCATTCCAAATATACTGATTTGCTGCTGAAAAAACATTTATTATTATTATGATTATTATTATTATTAAAAAAAAACATCTGAGTAGAATTTTTTCAGGTTAATTTGATAAATAGAAAGTTCAGACAAACAGACTTTATCTGAAATAGAAATATTTTGTAACATTATAAATGTCTATTTTTAATCAATCTAAAGCATCCTTGCTAAAGAAAAGTATTAATTTCAATAAATTCTTTCCCTCCCCAAAAATTATACTGGCTCCAAGCTTTTGAATGAAATGGTGTATAATGTTACAAAAGCTTTGTATTTCAGATAAATGCTGTTTTCTGGATCTTTATAGTAATCAAAAAATCTTGATAAAAATTCACTCAATTGTTTTAGATTTTGATAATAATAATAATAATAATAATAATAATAAATCTTTCTTGAACAGCAAATCAGCACATTTGAATGATTTCTGAAGGATCATGTGACTGAAGACTGGAGTAATGATGCTGAAAATGTAGTTTTGATCACAGGAATAAATTACATTTTAAAATATATTCAAATATAAAGCAGTTATTTTAAATAGTAAAAATATTTCACAATATAACTTTTTCTGTATTTTGGATCAAATAAATGCAGGCATAGTGAGCAGAAGAGACTTCTTTAAAAACATTTAAAAAAAAAAAAACCTGTTCAAAAACTTTTGACTGGTATTGTATCTTGCTCAGTACTTCTATATTGTTTTCTGATTATAGGGCTGTCAAATGATTAATCGCGATTAATCGCATCCAAAATAAAAGTTTATGTTTACATACTATATGTGTGTTTACTTTGTATATTTATTATGTATATATAAATACACACACATGCATGCATATATTAAAACTAAATATTTATATGTAGATATATTTATACCTGTATACATCTTAGATTATAAATAAATATAAATATTTAATATATAAATCTGAAATATTTTTCCTTAATATATACATGCATGTGTTTGTATTTATATATACATAATAAATATACAAAGTAAACACACATATAGTATGTAAACATAAACTATTATTTTGGATGCGATTAATCGTGATTAATCGTTTGACAGCCCTATTCTGATACACATATCTAAAACGCCTTAAAATACTTTAGATGCTAAATGAAGTCTTGTTGTTAGTTAGTTCATGCTTAAAAGAACAACAAGATGGTATTGTTTAAAGTACAGTGATCTTAAAAAAAATCCAGATCTAGAACTTAAAATGAAATTTAAACTTGGAAATAAACTGAAAATTGACGAAACAGAATTAATTTCAGAGAAATATTGCGGGATTATTTGCAGAAAGTGTGTGCTTTGACATAATTGCGTTCGCATGTTTGTCTTCTCTGAGTGCGCGTCTGAGCTTACGCTGGCGTTTTGCCTAGGGAGTTAACTTAAATCCGTTCGCGTGATTATCAGCACAGATTAACAACTGAATCTGTCCACGCTGGCACACTTATCTCTGGAAGCTTTCCAAGTGTGTCATGACGTCTATAGCTATGTGAGATCACTGCACACATGCAGACTTTCACCGCATTGCATCATGCAACTGTGTCTGCGTCCTGCAGTAAGACAGACTCCATCTTAACTGTTTTAAATGCAGTTTCTTGTCTAATTAAAATACATGGAATTATTTCCATGTCAGTTTGTGCATGAGAATGTACTGTAATCATTTAATTGAATTAAAAGTTATAAAATGTAAGGCATTTGTAGTCAGAGCAGCTAAAGATACACTTTTCCTATAGAATTTTTTTGCCCGAAATTGCATATGCTGCTGCTTTTATAATTTCAATAAAAATGGCATAATATTGTGTATTAAAAACAATTGTAAAAAAAAAAGAGAGAGAATTCATAAAAGATAGGCAAAAGCATATAAATATGGACGTTTATCCCCTCAGCTTGATTTAAAAAAAACAAACAAACATGCATTTTTCCATTTCAGTCATTTTTGCATTAATTTATATTATATTATCATGCATACAGAAATAATTGAGAATGCAAACTTGCGTTCAACACTGAATGGTTTTTGTTTTTGTGTTTCTCTGAGCTCCCACTAGATGGCAATGTGTCATTGCACTGAATCACTATATTATCAGCAAAGGTGATCCTCAGTTTAGCTTCCCTTTCATGTATCACAGCACATTCGGTCTTGTAAGCCTTGGATGATGTTTGTCTGGTGCACATCTGTAGACTGCTAATCAGGGCTGTTTTAAAGTAATTAATTACTTTTTGATTTTTAAAAGTTGAAGTGATTGCACAAATTTGATTTACAATTATGCACCTACATTTTAGGTATATAATTAGCTATGTTTTAATCATATCTACTCAAACACCCTGAGAAAACTGAGATAACCCAACCACATCTAATCATGTTCATTCCACTAAAATGAAAAGTGTGCATTTGGAAATGACTGAAATCAAGGAATAATGTTTTCTTTTGTTTTTAGAGAAATTAGTTCGTCTATACAGCAAGAGTGCATTGTTTAATTAAAAATGACATTAAAGACATTTAGAATGTTGCAAAAAATTCTATTTCAAATCGGCATATTAAAATTATTTCTGAAGGATCATGTGACAGAAGACTGGAGTAATGATGCAGAAAAATCAGATATAATCAAATATAAAACAGCTGGTCAAATAAAGGCAGCCTTGGTGAGCTTAAAAGAGGTTCTTTTTTAAAACATTTTTGTATTTTTAAAAATGTAGGTTTTATTTTATTCTGAATTGCAGCTGAAGCAATATTTTCTAAATCACCAATTAAATTTAGTTATTTTTTTATAGTTTTTTTTTCCCCCCAATCGCACACAAAACAAATGCACTACCAAGTATTGAACAGTAAGGGTTCTAATACTTTTTAAAGAAGTCTCTTCTGCTCACCAAGCCTGCATTTATTTGATCTAAAGTACAGCAAAAGCAGTAAAATTTTGAAATATTTTTATTATTTAAAAAAACTGCCTTCTCATTGAATATATTTTAATATCATTTATTAATATATAATATATTAATAAATGTCATTTATTCCTGTGATTTCAAAGCTGAATTTTTAGCATCAGTACTTCAGTCAAATGATCCTTTAGAAATTGCTCTAATATTCTGATTTGCTGCTCAAAAAACATTTTTTTTTTTTTTTTTTTTTTTTTTTTTTAAGGTTTCTTTGTTGAATAGAAGGTTCAGAAGAACAGCATTTATCTGAAATAGAAATCTTTTGTAATATTAAAAATCTCTTTATCATTACTTTTACCAATTTAAAGCATCCTTGCTATTTCTATAATTTCTTTCCCAAAAAAATCTCCAAGCTTTTGAATCAATGGTATTACAAAAACTTTTAATTTAAAAGAGATCTTTGGATCTCTATTCATCAAAGAATCCTGAAAAAAAAATTACTCAGCTGTTTTAAATATTGATGATAATAATGAAATGTTTCTCAAACAGCAAGTCCGCATATTAGAATGATTTCTGAAGAATTATGTGACACTGAAGACTGGTGTAATGATGCTGAAAATATTGCTTCGATTGATGGAATTAAGTACATTTGAAAATATATTCAGTTATTTTAAATGGTACAAATATTTAAAGGAATAGTTCACCCAAAAATGAAAATTTCTCCATGATTTACTAACCCCTCAAGCCATCCTAGGTGTATATGACTTTCTTCTTCAGACGAACACAGTCAGAGTTGTTTTAAAATTTATCCTGGCTCTTCCAAGCTTTATAATGGTGTTGAATAGTGGCTGAAATTTTGAAGCTCCAAAAAGCTCATATATCCGTCATAAAACTAACCCATACGCCTCCGGGGGGTTAACACATGTCTTCTGAAGTGGATCCATGGGTTTTTATAACAAAAATATTTATATTTTTAAAATTATAAACTCAAATCATTGACATTTGTATGTGTGTTTGCGTTAGTTAAGATCCAGCTTGACTCAATGTATGTAATAAGCCGCATGAACAAACTAGAGCAACACTAAACGCCAGTAACAAATTAAAAGTCGAAAATGAGAAGTTACAAAAAAAAATGTCACCGGATTTCACTATAAGAGAAGAAGAGCTTGAGTTTTTTTGCACAGCCTTATTTGTTTGAACCGGAGTAACGTTACACCGACCGGGAATTCACGAACGCGCATACGGCCATTGCCGGAAGTCAGTGATTTGAGTTTAAGAAATTGAAAGGTATTTATTCTCTCTCCTTTTTTCTCTCCTCCCCTCCTGTAGCTCCATGCCGTCCCACGTAGACGTCTCTTACGACGACCTGTTTGGTGCTCTGCAGCGCTATGCGACGTGCGAGCAGCGGTTGGGCAAGTGAGTAACAGTCCGCACAGAGCAGAACAGAAGGAACTGAACGACTAGCGAGAGGGGATGGAGAAGGGTCCGTCTCTCTCTTCATGTTTACAGTACAAGCACTGGAGCCTCAGTGCCAGCAACCCGCTGCTGCTGCTCTTCTCCACCCGGATCATCTCTGCTCTTCTCTGCCAAGGCCTGCCGGGCGTCTCTCTCTGTGTGTGTGATTATACTTGTGCGTTTGTGTATGTGTGAGTCTCCCGTGAGTAACTACACGCAGAAAAGGACGCAAGCGACACCCTGCGACGCGCCCACCAGCAAGCCGGTTTGCTCGAGAAACTTGGTTAGCCATATGGTGTAAATTTACAGTCTTCTTTTTTTTTTTAACCTTCCTGTATCTTTGGACACTTTGGAATGGTGGAAGTTCGTAAAAGTGCACTGAACTCTTAACAGCGAACGAGAGCCCCTGGAGAGGGAGATGCGCTTGTAGTTGCACAGCTGCTTTTAGACTGCGCAAACGTGCGAGAGTTTTCTATTTGACGAATCTACTGCATGCCGAATCTGTCTTATTGTAACGTCACGCTCCCATTAAGGCTTTACAAGCACGCTGTAAACGGTTATGTGTGTGTGTTTACTCGTAATTGTGTTGTTTGAATGTGCGCGTGCGTGGCACAAATGACACTAATTAGCGTTAAACCCTGAAGTTTGTAAATCTAAGTGCGTAAATTGATTGCTCTGCGTCGTTCCCCCCCGAAAGCTCTCGCTGTTTGTAATGGCTCGTGGCGCTAATTATGTTTTTATTTGATTTTTATTTGTCATCAGTAAATATTGTTTAGTTCAGAAGTCTGTTATTTTCCTCTGTCGATATCTCTATGGATCAGAAATGTTACGCATTAATATTTCGTGAGATCCGTGATTGGTTTTTTTTTTATAAAATGCCACAGGCTTTTCATCATTCTGCTCACCGGAAGAATTCTTAAATGTGTAATTCATGGGTTGCCGTTGGAAGGGTTGGTTTGCTAGTGTCCAGCGTGAATGTACAATAAACGTTACTGAATCCTTTAACAGTAGTTGTATCGAGAGTGGCGTTGATTCTTCTGATGTGGAGTTGAAATGAAAAGAGGAATGATTTTCTGTTGCAGCTTCTCTCTCGCACTTCCTGCTTCTGACTGGTGTACGGTTTTTCTTTTAACTTTTGTGTATTTCATCTGACAGTTCTTCATCTGGCTGCCGCTTTTATCCAAAGTGACTTGCGTTCAGGCTATATATTTTATCAGTACGTGTCTTGGGAATTGAACTCATGGCATTGGCATTTCTAGTGACATGCTCTAACAGTCACAGGAGCTCTGCTGTATTGGCTACATCCTAAATAATACAGCTTTTTGTCTATACTGATGCGTGAAAGTTTGGGGTTGTAAGGTTTTTCCAGTGTTTTTTGAAAGAAGCCTCTTATGCTCACCAGGGCTGCAATTATTTGATTAAAAAATAGTAAAATATAGTTAACATGGTGAAGTATTACAATGTGAAATAACTGTTTTCTTTTAAATGTATACTGGTAATCAAAAGTTTGGGATCAGGAAGATTTTTTTTTAACCTTTTTTTTTTTTAAGGAAGTCTCTTAATAATAAACAATTATTGCAATTTAAAATAACAGTTTTCTGTCTTAATATACTATAAAATAGAATTTTCAGCATCATTAATTACGCCAGTGTGTCACATGATCTTTCAGAAATCATTCTAATATGCTGATTAATTTTTTTTTTTTTTTTTTTTTTTTTTTTTTTAAATCTATGTTGGAAACAGTTGTGTTGCTTAATTTTTTTTTTTTTGGAACCTGTGATGCTTTTTTTTCAGGATTCTTTGATGAATAAAGAGTTAAAAAGAACAGCATTTATTCAAAATAGAAATCTTATATTAATAAAAATATTAATGTCTTTCAAAGAAAGAATTTACTGACCCCAAACTTTGAACGGTAGTGTATATTGTTACAAAAGATTTCTGTATTAAATAAATGCTGTTCTTTTTAATGTTATTCATCAAAGAATCCTGACAAAAGTATCACAGCTTTAAAAATATATATATATATATATATATATATATATATTAAGCAGCACAAGTTTTTCCAACATTGATAATAAATCAGCATGTTCGAATCATTTCTGAAAGATCATTTGACACTGAAGACTAAAGTAATGATGCTGAAAAATCAGATTTGCATCACAGGAATAAATTCTACTTCAAAGTATATTAAAATAGAAAACCAGTATTTTAAATTGCAATATTTCACAATATTAGTTTTTTTTTCCTGTTTTCTTAATCAAATGTATGCTGCCTTGATGAGCACAAAAATCTTGTTTAGAAAACAAAAACACCAGTGTATTTTAAAATGTAATTTATTCCTGATTTGCAAAACTGAATTTTCAGCATCATTATTCCAGTCTCAAGTGTCAAGAGATGATTACAATATGCTGATTTGATCTTTCATTTGTTTGTTTTTTTTATTTTTCTGGAAACCATGATATATTTTTTGCTACAAGATTCTTTAATGAATACTAATTTTTAATAAAATTATTTTAAATAGAAATCTTTTGTAACATTATAGATGTATTTACTGTCAGTTTTGATAAGTTCAGTGCACCCTTGCTAAATAAAAAAAAGAAAAAAAAACTGAACTTTTGAACAGTAAGGATACACAATACATTGCAACCATTTTTTTAAGAAACCAGAATCAGACGATATTAGATAAATAACTGTTAATACTCATTTCCATTGATACTGTATTTAATGCACACTTAAAGCTAATCTATAAAAGCACTAATAATTTAATAACACCATTAAATGTAATATTTAATAATAAAATAATACAATTATTTTTTATACTGTACTTTGTAATGTTATGTGTAAATTGACTTGAAACTTTTAAAATGGTTTATTTTAATTTTGTGTTCTATTTTATTCAGACAAAATATTTTTAATTTATACATTTAATATTTATAATATACTGTCCAATCCAATCCATTTACTATTTATGGTAGCATCAACCAAGTTAGGTAATGTAAAATTCTAAAGCCAGGGGGAACAACTAAAGGCAAAGAACAAATTGTCCTCCTTAGATTGGCCTTCTGCTTTATAAACTTTTGGAAAGAGTTGTTTATCTAAAAAAAATAAAAAAAAATATAACAATTTCTAAGTGTGATGATCTCAATCTCCAAAATGAATAATAAAAAAGTACTTACCACCATACACTGACAAAAGGAAGGGATCAGTAAGATTTTTGTTTTTTTTTCAAGAAGTTTCTTGCATTTAATTAAAAATACAGAACAAATGTATTATTGTGAAATATTAAGATGAAAAATTCTTTTATTTTATTTAAATATACGTTAAGATCTAATTTATTCCATTGATTTTTATCATTACTTCAGTCATCAGTATCACATGATCCTTCAGAAATCATTCTAATATGTCGATTTATTATAAGTTCCGGAAACAGTTGTTGCCTAATATTGTTTTATGAACCTGTGATACTTTTTGATGAATAAAAAGTAAAAAAGAATAGCATTTATTTAAATAAATTCATAAAAAGTAACAGTGAAGACTTTTGAATAAATGCTGTTCTTTTTAACTCTTCATTCATCAAAGAATCCTGAAAAAAGTATCACAGGTTCCAAAAATACTGTTGCCAACATAGATAATTCTAGACAGATTTCTGAAGGATCATGTGACACTGAAGACTGGAGTAATGATGCTGAAAATTCAGCTTTGATCCTATGAATAAATTGTATTTTAAAGTATATTAAAATGTATACTATTATAAAATGCATGTATATTTTATGTTGTAATAACATTTCGCAATATTACTGTTTTTTTTTTTCTTCCTGTATTTTTGATCAAATAAATGTAGCCTTGATGAGCAGGAAAGACTTAAAAAAAAAAAAAAAAAACAGTCTTACATTTTTTTTAAATGTAACTATTTTAAAAAAATTTGAATCCAAAATTGAAAATCCTGACCTGGCATTTGTGGTCAGCATTTACTTCCATTATATGCAAAAGAGTAACTTGAACTTCATGCAAGAAATAACTGTGAGTTTTACAGAATAAAGTAAGTCTGGTGGGTTTCAAAGGCATGAGAGTGAATAGATGGATTCACATTTTTGGGAGAACTGTAACTTTAAATTCACGTTCATAAGTAGTAGATGTAATTGGAACATCAAAGCTGACGGATGGGGGTTGTCATAAATTCCTCCTGTTCTTATTAAACACCTCCATGTCCAAAAATGCAGCTTCTGAAGTAGTTCACACATTTAGGTCAGTGAGGACAGGAGCTGTTAGGAACATCTGGGCCACAGATTACATCCCGAGACTCATTCATTGCTGCTGTCAGGTGTCATTACTTTGCCTTTTGAAGTAAAAACCTGTGAAAATTACTATTTTGAGGGGAAAAAAATGCACAGCAGAACTGGTTGCTTATGAATTTTACCCCTCGTTTGATGGTTTGAAATCTATGACTATGTTCAGAGTTAGCCTACTAAAATCCCACATTCTCACAGGAGAAGTTTTATTATGCATTGTTACCAGGATTGAAAATACATCAGGTTGCATTTTTAAAAACATATCAGCCTCAGGAGGACAGAATAATGCTGGAAATTAACATAACTGGCTCCAAGGCTTTAGATTTTCGATGCAGTTTGAAATGTACAAACTAATTCAGTCTTACATGCCCCTCGTCATTTTTAATGTATTACGTATTCTATTTGGAAATGCTTTTCCATATTTATTGCAATTTTTCTTATCACTTAGATTTCTTTCATATTTTTTCCTTTACACGGATTCATAACCAGTGTGTATGGTTCATAACCTGCAATTGCAAGCAAGAAGATTTTACTGCCTGAAGCCTTTTACAGAAGCTAGTTACTCTATTTTGTCTCAGAAGAGTAAATAAAAGTGTGAGTTTCATTTTAACCATTTTATGAACATGAAAAATACATGATGATTTTGAACTAACAAGTTTGGCAAGATGGAAGTTTGGGAGTATCTGAAGAAACCTGAGAACCTGTGAAGACCTGTGAACAAGGACGAAAAAAGCAGTGTATCTGGTATGCAATATTTGTTGGTGAGTAAATCTGAGGTCTTTTTGGAACTACGTCTGTTTAATAAATACATATTTCACCATTGTTTTAAATTATTGTGAAAATTAAGCAGACAACCTACTGTGTCTAGTTATTTGCCATACTATATGAAATCTTATATGAACACAACTATAAACTAGAGAGTATTTTCATGACTCGTCATCAATTCCATGGGAAGAATATTGACTACATTTGTATTTTTATTTTATTTTTTACATTTCCGGTCAGGTAGGTGAAATACCACTAGGCTAATATATTAAGTAATACTGCCGATATGTATCTTTACCACTGATTAACTTAAGTTTGTCAAAATATTGAGCCCTTTCATGCTTACTTAGTTCTTCTATATATGATTTAGCAGCTTCCACACATTATTTCAATGGTTTAGAGACAGCATAAATTAGCAAAAAAACGTATTCTGTATCCGGGTAAGTTACCAAACCGTGACATAAGTGCAAACCCTCAGTAGCGGCTCAATCGCAAGTGACTGTCATTAGCGTTTATTACTACAGCCTACAGTTCGCTAGCTAGCTATTCCTTCGTCAGGTAAATTCATATTATCAAACATATGGCTGTTTAAATCCAAATAAGCTGCTAGAGGGAGCATTCATTCAGGTTGTAGCCTTATTTGACTGTTGAGCAGGGTTGCTAGGTTTTCACCAGAAAACCCGCCCAATTGCTACTCAAAAGTAGCCCAATCGCGTTTCGAGGGGGTAAAATACACGTTTTGTGGTGGGGTCCTCTGGTAAAATTAGCATTCCAGTGACTAAATATTACATTATTGGGGTAGATTCAACCCGCGACAACAGTATGAAAATAGCCCAATTCCGTGGGAAAACCGCGGACTTGGCAACACTGCTGTTGAGAAAGACTGCAGCAAGGGTTCCCGCGAGTGGGCATGGTTTCAACGCTGACAACCAATAGCGTTTGAGGGCATGGAATCATGCTTATTTTTTCAATGATTTGATAATATATTTCATTTATTTGCCGTTTTTTTATCATTCAGATTTGGCTGGATGGTTAATAACACATTTTCTGTAGTGTGACAAACTCAGAACATATTTAATATTGTTTTACACAAACTTTAGGCTAAATAAAATGTATTATCCAACTTTTTCTTTAATGCAGAAGTAAGCCTGTATATTTCCGATTCATTATTCGCTATAGGGAAACAATGAGAAGAATAACAACGTGTAGTATAAGGTAAAACTGTGTGTATACAAACCAGTGTGATCATTATTAAGATAGTATAGGGTGACCATACGTCCTCTTTTCCCCGGACATGTCCTCTTTTTGGGCTTGTGTCCAGCCGGGATTCCTAAATCGCCCAAAATGTCTGGGATTCAGCTTTTGCTTCCTATACAGTCGCCATTCATTGTGTACGTTTTTGTATTAAAGCCTTGCACTGGACTGTTTTCTTAATCCCGCTCCCGCTAATAGGCTATAATTTCCACGCATCATGGAGTCGCTATCAATATGCAGGGTATTTAAATCACTTTGGATGCAGCTCCTGTTGCATGTAGGGTTGTCAAATCTGCATTTTTTACACGGAATTGTGCTGATTTTAAACTGTTCCCGTGGGTTAAAAGTTTGAAATATTGCATACATTCCATTTGACTGAAATGCTTGTATTGAAACATTTTGCATTCTGCCTGTGATAAAACTGTGGTAGATATTAGTTTTGTAAGGATAGCCACTGTGGTAGGAAGCTTTTTAGCTGAATTTACAATCAATCTGCATAACGGTGACTGTAAAATATTTAGTTTTGGTATGGAAATTGCATATTTTGATACCAAAACTAGGACCCTAATAAACCTCCCCCACCCGTCCTACCTCCTCTTTTTTGAAAACTAAAATATGGTCACCCTAGATAATACATTAAAATAATGTGGTAAAACATACGAATTTGCAATATTAAGCAGCAAAATGAGCTGTTTTGTAATGCTAAAAATAGCTGGACGTGGATGAGTCTGGAAGCAAGACCCATAAAATGTACAAATGGCTGCGTTGTTGTTGTTTTTGGACATTTGATATAGTTTTATATACAGTTAAAGTTGTTTCCTAAAAAAATAAAATAAATAAATAAATAAATAAAACATTAAAGGAATAGTTCAACCAATGGTTATTTGCTGAAAGTGTACTCACCCTCAGGCAATCTGAGATGTAGACGAGGATGCGTTATTATGGGTTATGGATTTGTAATTTGTCCAGAACTGACAAAGTTAAAACACTGTAATATTGTATTTGTTTCTTACAAACATGCAGCTTTTCACTTCACAAAAAATTAACTGATAGACTGGATTCATATGGATTATTTGTAGATTATTGTGATGTTTTATCAGCTGTTTGGAATCTCATTCTTATGGCACCCATTCACTACAGAGGATCCATTGGTGAGCAAGTGATGTAATGCTAAATTTCTCCAAATCTGTTCTGATTAAGAAACAAACTCATCTACATCTTGGGTCCTAAGGGTGAGTACATTTTTTAGCAACTGTATTTATTTATTTATTTGTACGAAATTTTTTGGTTGCACTATTCCTTTAAAACCTAAAAGCACTTATAGTACAAAATGCACGTCAGTAAAAAAGCACTTTTTTTCTTTCAAGGCTTTCTATATATATATATATATATATATATATATATATATATAGTTTATCTTATCTTATTTATTATTATTTTATTTTATTTAAAAAGGTTAAAACTGAATTTTCAGAAAATCTTATTTTTCTTCCTATGTACCTAGACATTTCAAAATGCTTTGGGGTTGAAGGTTAGTGCAAAAATAGCTAATAACAGCATTACTAGCAAATATCATACATAATATGATGAAATATGATGTCAGAAAGGTCCAACTCTTATTCTAAAGGGCAGATTGTCATAACGGGGTTGAAATCTTCTCTTGAGAAAAAAATTTCAGACAGTGAAAGACAGACTTTAAATTCAATAACAGTAAAACGTATATTCTAGCCCATTCAAATATGGAGACCAATGTTACCAATTAAATATATTTAATAAAATAAAAATGAATAAATAAATAGTGTTAATACTAGTGTTTTTATTGATAATGGATTAAGAACTTATTTGTGTCAGTCAGAATGACCTTTAGTCTGTGTTCTATGGAGCTTTTTGTTAAAAATCCTTTGTTCTTTTTATTGTACGTGTTTCCAATAAAGCACAAGTCCGCGTGGACCTTCAGTCAGTCAGAGAAAGGCATCGACCGCGGCTCTAGGTGATCCACCCCCCGTGGCTAATAAGATAAATATTGCAGCGGCACGCTAACACCTTGAATAGAAACAAATCAATTGATCACCGGAGCACATTGAACTGAAGTGCTTAGAAAGAATAATTCAGACCTGCCTACGAAAATAACATCTCGTAGTGGATTAGCCAAAGTCTAAATTATCATTAGGTTGTTTTAAGGAGCACACAACAGTCGGGATGCATTAGCAGACACATAAATCCACTCAAGGACCTGCTTTATGAGCTCTGCAGTTCCCTCGTTTTTATTGATTTGAATTTGTGCCTATTTATAGTACAGACATTGTCAGGTCGTTCTCTTGTAATAGGGTGTTTGTCTTCTGCCGCTCGACAAAGCAGTCATGTCGCAGTTGTGGGCCCTCAGCAAAGGAAAAAGATAAAGTCTCCTCTATATATCAGCATTCTTCAGGCCGCATAGTCTTTCAGTCAAGAAATCGATTGTAAGATATTGGCTGTGTTTTAAATAGCACACTAACTACTACTATCATGTATACTGCACACATTTCTGTTTGCATAAAGAACTACTACTAAAATGAGCAAACACAATGCCAGGAATAATGTATCTTACAATGCAATGCACTCCACTTGACCTTCCAGTTCCTTTATAATGAATGAAATTTTTAAATCTTAAAACTTCACAAACAAACAAACTAATCATGCAATATTTTAGATTTAATTTGTCAAAGCGAAAAAGGAAATCAAACACATTGCATTGTGGTCTGCAGTATTGCACCCAGTGTGCTTGTTGTATAACAGAAGCATGGAGTAATATTACGTGGCATTTCTGTTACATTAATAATGGCGTTGTATTCATGTGGGCCAAGTCCGCAGCGCAGTGTTCAGATTCAAGATACAAAACATGCTAGAATTCGCCTAGACACTTGTTCATTTATTCCCGCTCTATCTGAAATGAATTTGCATGAGGTGAATGCTCAACGCTGATATAGATTTAAAACAGCATTTTATAGGAAACATATTTTGGATGGATGGATGGGCGGGTGTATGGATGGATGGATGGATAGATAGATACATAGAAGGATTGATAGAACGATGGACAGAAGGATGGATGGATATATAGATACATAGACACATGGATGGACGAATGGATGGATAGATAGATAGACAGACAGACAGACAGACAGACAGATAGATAGATAGATAGATAGATAGATAGATAGATAGATAAATTGACAGACAGACAGACAGACAGATAGATAGATAGATAGATAGATAGATAGATAGATAGATAGGCAGAAGCAAATAGACAGACGGATGGATGGATGGATGGACGGACGGACGGATAGACAGATGGATGGACGGACAGATGCATAGACAGACAGATGGATAGATGGATGGATGGATGGATGGACGGATGGACGGATGGACAGCTAGATAGATGGATGGATGGATGGACAGAAGCATAGACAGGCAGATAGATAGACAGACAGACGGATGGATGGATGGATGGACGGACGGATAGATAGATGGATGGACGGACAGAAGCATAGACAGGCAGATAGACAGATGGATGGATGGACAGATGGATGGCCAGATAGATAGATAGATGGATGGACGGACAGATGCACAGACAGGCAAATAGACAGACGGATGGATGGATGGATTGACGGATGGATGGATGGACAGACGGCTGGATAGATGGATAGATGGACAGATGCATAGACAGACGGATGGATGAATGGATGGATGGATGGACGGACAGAAGCATAGACAGGCAGATAGACAGATAGATAGATGGATGGATGGACGGACAGATGCATAGACAGACAGATGGATGGATGGATGGATGGATGGATGGATGGACGGATGGACGGCTGGATAGGTGGATGGATGGACAGATGCATAGACAGACAGACAGATGGACGGATGGATGGATGGATGGATGGATGGATGGATGGATGGATGGACAGCTGGATAGATGGATGGATAGACAGATGCATAGACAGACAGACAGTGGGGTGGATAGATGGATGGACGGACAGAACCATAGACAGGCAGATAGACAGACAGATGGATGGATGGACGGACGGATGGATGGATGGACAGACGGCTGGATAGATGGATAGATGGACAGATGCATAGACAGACGGATGGATGAATGGATGGATGGATGGACGGACAGAAGCATAGACAGGCAGATAGACAGATAGATAGATGGATGGATGGACGGACAGATGCATAGACAGACAGATGGATGGATGGATGGATGGATGGATGGATGGATGGACGGATGGACGGCTGGATAGGTGGATGGATGGACAGATGCATAGACAGACAGACAGATGGACGGATGGATGGATGGATGGATGGATGGATGGATGGATGGATGGACAGCTGGATAGATGGATGGATAGACAGATGCATAGACAGACAGACAGTGGGGTGGATAGATGGATGGACGGACAGAACCATAGACAGGCAGATAGACAGACAGATGGATGGATGGACGGACGGACGGATGGATGGACAGACTGCTGGATAGATGGATGGATGGACAGATGCATAGACAGACAGACGGATGGATGGATGGATGGATGGATAGATGGATGGACGGAGGGACGAACGGCTGGATAGATAGATAGATGGACATATGCATAGACAGACGGATGGATGGATGGATGGATGGACGGACGGACGGACGGACAGACAGCTGGATAGATAGATGGATGGACGGACAGAAGCATATACAGGCAGATAGACAGATAGATGGATGGATGGATGGACTGATGGACGGCTGGATAGATGGATGGATGGACAGATGCATAGACAGACAGACAGATGGACGGATGGATGGACAGAAGCATAGACAGACAGATGGATGGATGGATGGACGACGGATGGATGGACAGACGGCTGGATAGATGGATGGATGGACAGATGCATAGACAGAGAGACAGACGGATGGATGGATGGATGGATGGACGGAGGGACGGACGGCTGGATAGATAATAGATGATAGATCTATCATCAGCATTCGGCAGCTATCTATGTAGGCAGTAAGTGAAGCAGCTCACTTAGGTTTTGAAGCAGAGTTTCTGTATCTGCTTCAAAACAAGCAGACAGATGCTTGATCAAGGCCGGAAGAACATGTGGGATCAAACATCATCATTCCAGCTCCTTCCTTGTCAAGATTCAGCGGATCAACGCCCATTAAAGCGCCGCTGTAAGGCTGTGCCTCTCTAACACAAGAATTCCCAGTAGGATATGATTGCACCTGCTGTCTGTAGAGTCCCTCTGAACGAGTCAGTGACCTCTCTCTGCGCTTCAGCCACAAAGAATATACTCTATGCTGCCGTTTCGCACACATGCAATATGAGAGCCAATCCTGTTCAGCATGCTGGCCACTGGTTTCCATGACAACTAAGGGGTGATGGGTGGTCAAAGCCTGTATGAAAACAGTACTTTCTCAACCTAAACACCAGCTGATATTGAAGGGACTAATCTATCATTACTTAAAGTGAATGCTGATTTAAATTCAAGGCATTTCGTATCAAACCAAATGAGCTTGCAAATGTGACGCACTTGTTGTACAGTTCTAAGCGCACCCATTAAAAATACAGATGTGTTGCAAGTAAATGCAATCCATGTATTGATTTCAGACCAAAGCATCTATAACTGTTGGGCTTTTGGCACACTAACAAGCATCTAGGCTTAGATGTTCAGCCCCCTTAGGAATGAGTAACTGATCGTGGGCTTTGTGTTTTGACATCTTGCTGCACAGGGAATTGAAGTACCTGCAGTGTTTCCTTATGGCAAGATTACATTCTCTGAAGAGAAAGCTGGAGAATTCATTTAGTTGGCTTTTTGCTTTTGTTTCTTTTTTGCTTTAGAAGAATATTTATTTATTTATTTGCCAAATAATTAAGTATGTTTAATTTTTGTTTTCTCTGTATACACTACCAGTCAAAAATGTAAGATTTTTAATGTTTTTAAAGTCTCTTCTACTCACCAAGCCTGCATTTATTTGACAAAGATACAGCAAGAGCTGTACAATTGTGAAATATTTTTATTATTTAAAATAACTGCTTTCTATTTGAATATATTTAAACATTTAATTTATAATGTTACAAAAGATTTCTATTTCAGATAAATTGCTTTCTATTCACCAAGGAAACCTAAACAAATTCTACTCAGCTATTTTTAACATAATAATAATAATAATAATAATAATAATATGTTTTTTGAGCAGCAAATCAGAATATTAGAATGATTTCTGAAGGATCATGTGACTGGTGTAATGATGCTAAAAATTCAGCTTTGAAATCGCAGGAATAAATTACATTTTAAAATACTAAAATAAAAGACAGTTATTTTAAATAGTAAAAAAAAAAATCTACTGTTTTTTGCTCTTTGGATCAAATAAATGCAGGCTTGGTGAGCAGAAGAGACTTCTTTAAAAAAAACATTCAAAAACTTTTGTCTGGTGGTGTATAAAGAAAATGCTGAAATAAATTAAGTTTCACTAAGAAAGAAGATTTATTAAATTAAATAATTCAAGATTAGTAATTTATTCTATATGTAACATTTGTGGGTCCTCTCTCTTGCCCTTGGTTTATAAATAAACAGAGAGAAAAGTATTGTATTGCTGCATTTAACTATATATACTTACTATTATTATTATTTACATATATCATACATATATTTAAATATATAATTATTTATTTTGATGCAAGCATTTACATTATTGTATTTTGTGACTGACTCTGATCTCGTCTTGATGTGTCTTTTAACATGGCAAAAAAGTAGATTTTTTGTTTCCCCCTTTTAACTCAAAGGAATAATTAAAAAAATGTTTATGTGCATATTTTAATAAATATAAAAATGTATTGCAACCTTCTGTATATATACACACACATTAACAAATCTGAAATTATTGTTATTATTGGTATTTTATTTATTTTTTTTTACAAATATTTTAATGAGATATTACATTAAAGAATTCTGGGAGCATTTATTTATGAACCTATTTTTCTTATATTAAATATGATTACATTTATTACATAATATTACAGTATATATTTTGAATTTAATAATTTAGCTTATATGAATAATTTATTGAGCATATATACATATATATTTCTTTATTATAGTTTTTTTTTTTTATGAGCGTAATTTTTAAGCTTTCTCATTGGTTGATGCGTTCCGTTGGAAACAGTGGCCTCTAGCGGCCAAACAGCCTATTTCACTCAAAAACGCACCGCCTCCCAACAATCACGGCAGTCCTGCTCTGGCGTTCAGAAAATGCGCACCGAAACACCGGGAAACATCTGCTCAGAAAGCAAACAGGAGAACAGGTGCATCGTCGCGCATGAATCTGTAACATCCAGCGACTTATAGGAGCCTCCAGCATCACTCCTCCTCCTCCACCACTTTACTGGAGATATACATACACCTGTTTATTCTCACCTGCAATATGGAGAGCTGCTCGGAATAACCAAAGCCTTAGGAATGATCACTGCTTACTGATTGACCGCTTTAGTTTTTCAGCTTTAGAGATGATGCCCGAGCACCAGAACCATGTTGTCACCACTATTGAGACCATTCCATCAGAGACAGTCACCGCATCACCATCGCTGTTTCAGAGGATGAAGAAAGTGTTTAACAGGTAAGAGAAACTACTGGAAATATCCGGTCAGGAGGCGTTTGAATTTGATTTTCCACTTTGTCATGCTATGCACATTTATTAAGATGTTTATATTGCATTCGCACCTGGTTTGCTCAACCATGTTTACATCAGAGTAAACTGATAAACCGATCCTAATAGTGCATCCAGATGTGATGTTTATAGCTGTTTCAAATTATCAACCTGGTTTATATCTTTATATAGAGAGGAAGCAAATCCTGGGCAGGTTTCAGGATAGAGATTTAGGAAATATTAATGTTCCAATGTCAATTACTGCCATTTCTTAAATTGGTTTCTACATCACTCACGTTGTTCATCTGTCTGCATGCTTGCATTGAGCATCACCGGTTGTCTTTTGCTACAAGTCAGGAGGATTCACTTCATCACGGTGATGGAGAGGTCTTGAGGAGAAATGCACACTTTGTCTCTTTTTTTTGTCTTGTAATGTTTGCGTCCATCGATCTCAAGTGTATACTGGCACCAGAGGAATTGAATGGCTGTTCAAGGGTGGCCACAGAAAACCTGTTGTGTACAATTTGGCTCCATAAAACTGTGATCTGAGCATCTCGGGCTGAAAATCTACTCTTGATCAGATTCTAAGGTAGTCAAATTTTGGTTTAGTTTGAGTGGGAGTCTTTTCACTTCGAATAGATTCCAAGTAGCTTTTTTACATTTTAAATACATTTATTTTTACATTTTTGCATCGGAAACCATCATATTAGAACAAAATGTAACAGGCCAATACACTCAAAAAAAATAAAAAAACTTTTTCACTTTCAGTTGCTAGTAAATTAAAAAAAACACACTGAGTTAAATGCATTTTTAAAATAGAAAGTCTTAAGTAGTATTTTCTTGTAAAACGTACACTACCAGTCAAAAGTTACACTGCCAAGCCTGCATTTATTTGTACAGCAAAACCAGTTTTTATTATTATTATTATTATTTAAATATTTAAAATAACAGTTTTCTATTTGAATATATTTTAAAATGTAATTCATTGTTGTGATTTTAAAGCTGAATGTTTAGCGTCATCACTCCAGTCACATGATCCTTCAGAAATCATTATAATATTCTGATTTGCTGCTCAAAAAACATCTGACTGAGTGGATTTTTTTTCAGGTTTCTTTGATGATTAGAAAGCTCAAAAGAATTTATCTGAAATAGAAATCTGTAACATTACAAATGTCTTTATCATCACTTTTTTGATTTTAATTAAAGCATCTTTGCTAAATAAAAGTATTAATTTCTGTAATTTCTTTCCTAAAAATAAATTATACTGACTTTTGAATTGGTATAGTGTATAATGTTGCAAAAACTTGTTTTTTTTCTTTCAGATAAATTCTGATCTTTGGATCTTTCTATTCATCAAAGAATAAACAGTTTTAAATATTGCTAATAATACTAATAAAAAATGTTTCTCGAACAGCAAATCAGCATATTAGAATGATTTCTGAAGGATCATGTGACACTGGAATAATTATGCTAAAAATGTAGCTTTGAAATCACAGGAATAAAATACATTTTAAAATGTATTCAAATAAAAACAGTTATTTTAAATAGTAAAAATATTTCAAAATGTTGCTGTATTTTGGATCAAATAAATGCAGGCTTGGTGAGCAGAAGAGACTTACTGTTCAAAAACTTTAGACTGGTAGTGTACTTCAGTAATCTTTTTAAAATAGAAGTAAAATAGTTTAAATATATACATTTTTCAGAATTTAATTATGTATATTGTTTGTTAGATAAAGAATAGGAAGCATTTTTTCCTCTCATATTTTACATTTTGAGCTTTTTTTTTGTGTTTTTTTTTGCCTCAAGTCCTTGTTAATTTTTGATCGTAATTATGATGGTCTAACTTTAAATGCACCAGAAGTGTTCCTCTGAGTTGTTTTGTCTGGTAATTTGTTTGTCCGCGTGTGTAAGGGTATCCGGATGGGAGGGTTGAGCAGCTCCAGTTGTGTGTGTGGTTATGCAGAGAGGATGACAGCTGGTAGTCCTAGGTCAGATGAGTCAGGCTGCCCACTCTTTCTCTCTCTTTGCCATCTGCTGGTCCTTTTTATCCCCGCCACTTGCCTTTATCTCCCAGAACAATGTCCCAGGAGGTAGAATCTGTGCAGGGGCAGATCGGGTTGCACGCTGGGTGCTTCAGTGCCCATTGTGAACCTGCCAAATCTAGAATCTGCTCTTGGGGTGAAAGTGAGGCCTTGTTCCTACAGAGGAATCTTTTAACCAGCTGGATGCCACTGTATAGAAATTAACATTTTTGTGCTGCATCACTATAGCTATTATGGATTAAAATGGAGCTTGTAACTCAACACGCAAAGTTTGTGCTACAAGCGGGCATATATATATATATATATACCAGTCAAAAGTTTTTTAAAGAAGTTTCTTATGCTTACTTACTTGATCAAAAATACAGAAAAAAAAATTATATTGTGAAATATTATTACGATGTAAATCAATGTTTTTCTGTATTAATATACATTAAAATTTAATTTATATCTGTAATTAAAGTTGAATTTCCAGAATCATTACTCCAGTCTTCAGTGTCACATGATTCAAAAATCATTCTAATATGCTGATTTATTATCAGTGCTGGAAACAGTTGCGCTGCTTAATGTTTTTTTTGGAACCTGTGATACTTTTTTCAGGATTTTTGATTAATAAAAGGTTAAAAAAGAACAGCATTTATTTCAAATAGAAAGGTTTTCTAACAATATACACTACTGTTCAAAAGTTTGGGGTCAATACATTTTTATTCTTTCTTTTTTTGAAAGAAATTAATACAAGGATGTGTTAAATTAATAAAATGTGATGGCATAGATTTACATTATTAGAAAATATTTATATTTTAAATAAATGCTGTTCTTTTTAACTTGTTGTTCATCGAAGAATCCTGAAAAAAGAATCACAGGTTGCAAAAAAATATTTGGCAGCAGAATTGTTTCCGACATTAATAATTCTAATAATAAATCAGCATATTAGAATGATTTCTGAGTGACACTTAAGGCTTGAGTAACAGCTGATGAAAATTGAGCTTTGCATCACAGGAATAAATAATATTGTAATGTATATTAAAATAAAAACCATTATTTTATATTGTAATAACTTTTTGTAATATTACAGTTTTTTCTGTATTTTTGATTTCAAATAAATGAAGCCTTGATGAGCATAAGAGACTTCTTTAAAAATATTAAATGAGAGGGTGTGCCCAAACTTTTGACTGGTAGTGTATATGTGTGTGTGTGTATATATATATATATATATATATATATATATATATATATGAACCAAAATATCATATTTTGGGCTCAAGACTTGGCGGTGGGATCTTTGGCTACTTTGATATTCAACTAATTTCATAATGCAATCAATACAAGAGAATAGCCTCACTAAATCAGGGTTTCTGTATTGTTTTGTATGCTTAAATAGATTGTGGCAGTTTCTGAGTGTTTACATATTCTGTTTTTTATGATATACACTACCAGTCAAAAGATTTTAATGTTTTTAAAAGTCTCTTCTGCTCACCAAGCCTACATTTATTTGATCCAAAGCAAAGTAAAAAAATTCTGAAATATTTCTGAACGATCATGTAACACGAATGGACTAATGATGATGATAAATTACATTTTAAATATATTCAAATAGAAAACAGTACTACTGTACTTTTACTTAGTATCAAATAAATGCATGCTTGGTGAGCAGAAGAGACCTGTTTAAAAACATTAAAAATCTTACTGTTCAAAAACTTTTGACTGGTAGTGTACTTTGATATAAGATTCACTTATACTTAGGGCTGTCAAACGATTAATCGCATCCAAAATAAAAGTTTAAGTTTACATACTATATGTGTGTTTACTTTGTATATTTATTATGTACATATAAATACACACATACATGCATATATTAAAACAAAATATTTATGTGTATATATATTTATACCTGTATACAATTTAAATTATAAATAAATATAAATATTTTAGATACAAATCTGAAATATTTTTCCTTAATATATACATGCATGTGTGTGTGTTTATATATACCTAATAAATATACACAGTACACAAATATATAGTATGTAAACATAAACTTTTATTTGGATGCGATTAATCACGATTAATCGTTTGACAGCACTACTTATAATGTGCATGCTTCTTTATTTATGTTTCCATAATCAGATATAGCATCAAAAGCTTGGTCTGATCCATCATTCTTAATGTTTTCTGAAGAAATGGCTTAAAAATGTGCTTAAAGCAATGCTTAATTGACCCATGAATGGTGGAAAGATTCAGATTGCATTAATAACCCTCAAGGTTGTTTTGCCCTGGTTGATTGTCTCAGATATAGTAACCATTTAAAAGAGTAGCTCACTTGAAAAGTAAAATGTCTGTAAAGTTGTTCAAAACCTTTGTGCTTTTTGAAGCTAGAGAGTACTTGTTAATTGTTGCATTGCAGGAGCAAAAAAACAGCATACGGGTTTGGTACAAAATGAGGGTGAGTAAAAAATGACACCTTGTATCAAGGGTAAACCTGCCATGCTACTGCTTTTCTCAGTGTGCAACGGGGTTGCAGAAACAATGTGACATAATAAGATATAAAATATGCAACATCTAGTAATTCCCCTTGGCATGTTAGACAGAATTTAAAAAAAGGCTTGTCCTCCATTAACTTCGGAAGAGCTTTTTCCATCCTTACCTCATGGGTAAAATGGGTTGACTGTGGAAAATGTGTGTGTGTTAGTGTTCAGATCCTTTGTTTCAGTAATTAATATTGTGCCAGTCAACAATGAACTCGATGAAAGTCAGTTTTTTGGGGGAGAAAGCAGTGACACATGGATAGTGAGGACGGCTAAGCTAAATCTAATCACATTTCGTCTGTAGAAAAACCCATGTGGTTCACGTGGCACGGGAAGATTTGCTTAAGATGTCTTTCTTGCATTACAGCTAATAGTGTTTGCAAATGGATAGAAGTTGTTTTAGGGGGAAATTGCTAATGTTTTACAATGGATTATATTTCTTTGAAATTGATCTACCCAGCAGCCCCAGCTAGTTCTGTGACATATGGAGGGGTTGGGCTTCTTGGTAAAAAGTTAATAGGATAGTTCACACAAAAATGAAAATGCTGTCATTAAGTTGTTCCAAACCTGTATGAGATCATTTCTTTTGCACACACATTGGAAACATTTTAAAGAATCCTTATTGGCTTCTATGCTATTTTTTTTTCTTCTGTACTATTTTAGTCAACTGTTTGGTTTCCCTTGTTCTTCAAATTATCATCTTTATCTTCTATGTTCAATAAAAGAGAGAAACTCATACAGTTTTGGGACAACCTGAGGATGAGAAATTCATGACAGACATTTTCATTTAGGGGTGTGTGATATATATTATTCACGATAATATCGTAATTGTTGTTTGAACGATATGCGATTTGACATATAGGGCGTTTTTTACAACACGTCATCGGACATCTTGACAGCACTGATGCCACTGAACTAGAGCCCGACCGATATATCGTTTTGCCGATTTTATCGGCCGATATGAGCCTGTCGCCGATCTGCTGCCGATATAAACTTTTTTTTTGACAGAACATATAATGCAGATACAATGCTTGAAATGGTGTAATTACTTAGTTTGCCCAGCAGAACGCGCTCCATTGTTTACTTCTGGCAACCAGCCAACCTTTTCACTCAGTACCGAGGTCTGTTGTTCTGGCAACGGCATTCAGGCGGTGTTGCACGACTCAGTCCAGCGAAGTCTTACCGGTATGTTGCTAACTAGTTTGTTTCTGTATACTTTATAAACAATGACCCCATAGGTTTCCCATACATTGATAATATCCACATTGACCACCACAAGTATCCATAAAATAGCCTTCTGTCATTAACTCACGCATCACACACACGCAACGACACGAATTTAGCACTATATTTAGCAACTTTCAGACCCTTTTAACTGCGTTTTTCCATCAAACGTACATACTGACAGTCCCAGCGACTTTTTTGATAAACCTAGCTGTCGTTCAGCATTAATATTTCGCCAGTACTGTACCGCGGGCGCGAGCTCCGACTTTGCCGGCACAGTGTCGCCTCTCTCGGCGTCTATTCTGTGCAGCGAGCGGGAGAGAAGCAGCGCATTTATTTGTCAATAAATGAATACACAACAGTGTTTCCAAGCACGCGTCGCTTACTGAGACTGTTTGTACTTATAAATATGAACATAGTTCGCCTGTTATGCGCATGATTTGTTATTCAGACGCAGGCAGTTCGATGTATGAGGCAAAAAAGTAAAAACGCCAAAACCACTGCATCAATTCGCTCTTTAGTGTCGATATATGTTGATTTTATCAGACGATGTCACAATTATAAATCAGGATTTAAGGAGTAAAGTGAGAGTGACTCCTGGTTAACGTATTGATAATGGTGATTGGCAGTAGCTTGCTTTCCAAACACAGCTACCTTATTTTCTTAATTCAAGTTAAGTTTATTTATATACTGCATTCTATATACAGTACTAGTTAAGTTTGGACACACAATTGGGAACGTTTCCTTTTAACTGGTACTATACTATAATATACACAAAGAAAATCGGCCAATATATCGATATCGTTAATTTTTTACTCCCTGATATCGGTATCGGCATCGGCCCCCAAAAAACCCATATCGGTCAGGCTCTACACTGAACCAAATAAAACTCATATTTTGCTGATTATTGCTACTGAAAATCAAAAAAGTACTCAAAAGTTATAACACATCAAGGAGAAGAGTGTAAAAAAACTGAGAAACAAAAGGCATTTATGGTTGGCTACAACTAAACCAGCATTTCCAGGGCTAGATTCTTGGCAACAATTGTGTTTCTTATCATTTCTGGTCAGGAAAGGTGAAATATTAGGCTAATATCTTAATTAATACTGCTCGTATGTATCTTTACCACCTATTAACTTTAATTTGTCAAAATATTGCGCCTTTTCCTGCTTACTAAGTCCTTCTCTATATGATTTAGCAGCTTCCAAATGTTTTGTCCTGTTGTTTGGACAGCATACATTAGCAGAACAACATATTCAGTTGTACATAACTGTGCAATCCATGCTGTAGTTTACATCCGTGTATTGCCAAATTGCAAGCGCAAACCCTATATATCGCAAAAACCAAACAAGACACTTTAACTGCACGATTTGGTCTATTAAAATGCATTTAGATTTCCCTCAAAATTCAAGATAAGTGGGCAAATATGCTCCTGTACATTTAGGCTATGTGTTTTATATTTATATAATCTGATCTGGTTAATCAATATCGCATGAAAAGTGCTGTTTTCCTCCAAATATCAGAGCGATTGCAGAATATGAAATAGATTTTATAAAACAGTCCATTAAACAAGAAGTTAATGTTAAGTGACTTAGATTTTAGATGCATCACTTTTTTCTGTTTTTCAAAAATAGTTCAAAAATAGTTTCGAACAAAGCCACAGCAGAACTGATTTGCATCTCTGAGCAGTTATTGAATCAATCAGCCGTTTGAACGAATCGATTGAATGAATGACTGAATGACTCACTCATGCAGTGATTTGCTACCACTTACTGGGGATTTTAGGCTTATTAAGGGTTCAAGCACATAGAACTGAAACCCTGTTGTATTTGTTAGGGTGGCCAAGGATCAGCAATCTGCTCGAGTGTCTCATGCCACTTGCCGAATTTGCGAAATTTTCTGGTATTTTCCTTTTTTTTTTTTTTTTTTTTTTTAAAAACCTACTTTTGCAAACTAGTTTTTTCGTTTTTCTCGCCCGATCGAACCCAAACCAGTGCTGGAAGATTGTCTGGAAAGTGAATATCAATAGTTCTTATTTGGCCCCAAAGGAGAAATTTGAAAGAAATCGACCACTGGGGGGCAATATCACAGTTTATAAGGGCGTAAAGGATTGTATGATGTGTGTTTTTTCACACATATGTACAATATTCATTTCATACCATAGACCTCCTCATTCTAAACAACTTGGCCTCCAGAACCACGTTAGATAAATGATTGAGAACATGTAAAAAACCTGCTTTTGCAAATTAGTCCTAATTAGTCCAAATTAGTCCTAACTCTCTAGGTCAATAACTATTAAATAAAATGTTGAAATTTACCCTTTGGCAAGCTACAATGGGGTGTCCAAATATATTCATTAGCCTATAAATCCTAAATGAAAACTCAAACTTCACGAAACCTGGTGAACACATCCAACAGGTGATTCAAAACAAGCATGCAAAGTTTCAGGGAGATTAGAGTCATAAACATTAAAAAACATCATATTTCAATGGCAAATTATCTGTATTTGCCAAAAATGCTTTTCTAAATCATTGATTTAGGTTGTTACAGCCTTGCTAAATAATATGTAATGCCTTTTTTTTAATATGTGCTTAAATGCCTTAAAGCGATTAAACAATATTTGAAGTTTTTTCCCAAAATCATTTCAAATATCAATTGAACATTTTGTTTTTTAAACATAAAAGCGTTATTTATGCATTTGCAATTGCAGGTTAACTGCATTCATGTCCTGCATTAAACAGTCTGTGTAAATACATCTAAATGCCAGTTCAGATGCAGATTCTGTAGCATCTCTGCATTGCCAACACATTTTGTTGATCCAGATTTCATTTAATTGGTAACAGCCCTATAGTGGCCTACTATTTAAATTTATTGATTCAATTTAGTAATTTGACACAAAAGATGGTGCATACATTTTATTAGGTTAGGAAAAATTGGCCTTTAAAAAGGTGAAAATGCCCATAAAAGGTAAAAATCAATTTAAACTCATTGAAAAAAAATTAATTTCTGTTACTCCTGCAAACTAATCGCCTCACAGAATATAAAGAATATCAAAAGCTTCAGGAGTCAGCTGTTCATGGCAGTCCTAATCCTGCCAAAATACCAGCAATATAACATGCTACGCAAAAGATTGTCTAATTGTCGTGATCAACAACATTTTTAACACTTCTTCTTAGCTCTGCTACTAAAATAATAGCATGGATTAATAAAAAATCTAATTTCCTCAAAATGTGTCAGATTTTACCCCTTAGTAACTCTGAAACAAAGATCTCAACCAGACAGCACTGAATGCTTGCAGCTAGACTACAGCTACCATAAGGTAGGTTATTTGAAATATAATCAGAAACCTTGGTACAAATGATTTTTTTTAATCAAATTGGCCTCTTTAAACCTGACAAGTTCTTCTAGTCATGTGTACTTGAGTTTTTCACATTGTCAGAGTTGTTAAGACGTAATGTAATCCTGGAAGAAAGTGGCTCCTTTTCTTAGCAACCCAGGAGATAATGCATGGAATGTGCATGGCTCATTGAGGAGCGGGTGGGCTGATGTTATTGTTCTGGTGCACCCAAGCCGTTCACATGGCTGCATGGACTTCCTGGGTCTAACAGCGCAACTTTGTTCTCATTTCCTGTGGCTGCAATTACTGCATGGCCGACAGCTGAAATCATGTGAAATGTTAAATGAAACGTGCCATTCATCCCTCTGAGGTGAAGATGTGAAGGCGGGATCCACTGAAAGGTGGTACAAAGTATCCATTTAATTTAGATCTTCATTCTAAGAAATACGATTAATCAGATAAGCTTTAAAATGTAATTACAAACAAACAAGCTTTTATTAGTGAGCTTTGGAGGAAAAGTCCTAAATATAGAATCACTGAATTTTAGCTTAAAACCTAGAACTCATCGATTCAGTATTCCTGCTTTCAAGAATAACAGTAGTGCAGATCTGCTGATTTCTACTCCCAGAATGGCTATTTCGGGTCCTTGTGCAGCGATGTAATTGGCTGTTTAATCATGTGGCGGTAATCAGGTCAGAGGAACTCACATGGCTTGACTTGGCAGGAGCTGTTAAAATTGAGTTAACATTCAGTCTCCGTTATGAAATTCTTCCGATAATGAGCCTCATAGTTTTGTTCGCAGCTTAATGCCCATTTATTGCTTTGTGGAACATTTATGAGCAATTTAATCCAGGCGTCTTAATCAGCTTTATTTCGGCTTAGCTGGACACTCTTAAACTCCTTCCTCTGTGCGGTTTAATGTATTTTTCACTTTTTGGCGAGGCGGATGATGATGTGAGTAGAATGATGTGCTGCATTAAAATGTATTTCATATAATTATGATTATGCTTCCTGTGGTTGAAGTCGAAAGTTTACATACACCTTGCAGAATCTGCAAAATGGTAATTATTTGATCAAAATAAAATTTTATTTAGTACTGACCTGAATAAGATATTGTACATAAAAGAGGTTTACATATAGTCCACATAAGAAAACAATAGTTGAATTAAAAAAAAAATATGACCCTGTTCAAAAGTTTACATACACTTGATACGTAATACTGTGTTGTTACCTGTTTTTGTTTTTTGTTTAGTGATAGTTGCTCATAAGTCTCTTGTTTGTCCTGAACAGTTAAACTGCCTGCTGTTTTCAGAAAAAAATACTCCAGGTCCCACAAACTCTTTGGGTTTTAAGCATTTTTGTATATTTGAACCCTTTCTAACAATGGGACTAATATGCAACTATTACAGAAGGTTCAAACACTCACTGATGCTCCAGAATGAAAAACGATGCGTTAGGATCCAGGGGTGAAAACTTTTTGAATTTGAAGTTCAGGGTAAATGTAACTTTCTTTGGCATCTGGGGACCATTTTAGTATCTTCTGTAGCTTCTAAAGGACAGTTTAACATAAAAAAATAAGAAAAATTTACACATCTTCATTCTATTCAAAAGTTTTCTATTCAAAAGGCTCTTAGTGCATCGTTTTTTCTTCTGGAGCATCAGTGAGCGTTTGAACTTTCTGTAATAGTTGCATATGAGCAGCTGTGGATCATTCAGGTAACAAAACAGTATTAAGAATCAAGTGTATGTAAACTTTTGAGGGTCATTTTTATAAATTCAACTATTATTTTTTCTTGTAGACTATATGTAAATGTCTTTTATGTGAAATATCTTATTCAGGTCAGTACTAAATAAAAAATAACATGCATTTTGTATGATCCCCCTTATTTTGGGCAAATAATTAACATTTTGCAGATTCTGCCAGGTGTATGTAAACTTTTGACTTCAACTGTATGATCATTTACTCACCCTCATGTTGTTGCAAGTCTATATATTTTCCACTTTTTATTGAACACAAACGGAAAAAAATCTTGTAAAAAATAATAAAATTGGCAAAATTAATATTGCCATTCAAAACAACTTTTGTTATATATTTTAAAATGCAATATATTTCTGTGATGCAAAGTGGAATTTTCAGCAGCCATTACTCCAGTCTTCAGTGTGTGTGTATTTGTTTTTGTTTTGTCAAATATTATTTTAATATTAGAATTTTCTAAACCTTTAATTATTACACAAAGTAAATTTTTCTTAAAATGTCTATTTAAAAGTCTTACAGTGTCTTCAGTTGCATTCTATTATGTATATCATGAAGTGGGGCTGTGCATGCATATTTATGACTGAGTTTACTTTGCTGTGTTTGTGGGTGGTCTGAGAATAATCAAATATCACACACTCCCATCTTCAACTTAAGAGAGTGGAAAATGTCTGAAAATGTTGCCATTTCCAAACTCAGCAGTTGGTTTCTCCAGTAAATCTTTTAGAGCGCTGGAGTTGCGAGCGTGTGTCAGCGATGAGTGTTTTGCCCAGACATGTGAACACCTCAGATCATTATTGGATCTATTCTGATTGTGCTTTGAGGTGACGAGGAAACTGGTTTTTGACAATACGGCCAAATCGAACATAATGAAAAAAAAGGAAAGAAAAATCCTTTACCCTCAATTAATTGCCCCTCACAGCGTTGCAGCAAAGTCAAATATCATCATTCACTTGACGTCTGATTCCCTCCAGTGAAACGTGATTAATCGAGGTGAATTCAGGAGTGACGCCTCATGTGTCAGTCTGCCGGTGAATGAAGGACGCCCAGGATTCAATTTGTCTCAGCATGTGCCACTGGGAAGCAGGTGCTTTGATAGGATGAAGGATGCAGGATGAAGAATCGTAGTGTGCTGCTTCATGTTGAAATTTCCACTCATATTGGCAACCTCAAAAACAACGGCATGCTCAGTCACATATTTAAATCATAATTTTGTAGCAGAACCTGAATTTATAATGTTTGTTAATCAGGTTTGTTGCTTCTAAAAAAGTTTTAGTTTAAAGTTTTTTTATCATTTTCATGTGACACTGAAGACAGGAGTAATGATGCTAAAAAAATTCAGCTTTGCATCACAGGAATAAATTACATTTTAAAACATATTCAAATTAAATTACAAAAGAAGTATTTGGAATTGCATTAATATTTCAATATTTTTATACAATATTATTATTTTTGAATAAATAAATGCAGTGAAATTAATGTCCAAAAAGGTCATGGATTTTACTGGTTAACAAGGCCCCATTAGCCCTTTTAGTTTGCAGTGGCATGTCTACAAAAACAAAGGGAAAAATAGCGTTTTTCCCACTGGTATATTCGTAAGGGGTCAGTGACAGATCTGCCACATCTGTACACGTCCCATCAGTTTTAAAGCTAGTCATAATCCACACTGACAGCCACTTTTCATCACTGTGACTTGAGCGCTACGAAAAGCTTGAATGTTTGTCATGCAACACTTCCTTCTACTAGAAAGCACTTGAACTGCCCTGTCTGATGACTTGAGCTATTTCAGTGCACTGGAGTGGCATTTTTATGGTGGAGTCTGATACTTAGAGGGGACATTTCTTGGTGAGACTGTCTGTGTTTGTACTACCTGAAATTGTGCACCTGAAATGATACTTTTGGATTAACCCTTTAAAGCCTGACATGCGAAGTAATGGTCAGATTTATTTATTTATTTATTTTTGTGGATTTTGAGGAGTTTATTGAACCTTAAGAAAAAAAAAAACATTAAAATAAGATGCTGTATGCTTTATAGGGTTAAAGAAGACATACATTGAGGAATCAACTATCTCTTGTACAATATGTACTAGAAAACAGTTTAACTGACAACTTCTCAATACCATTTATTGATGGCATTTATGGCAGAGAATTCATTAACACAACCGCCCACGTCAAAGATGACTGTCTGGTCTGATCTTCACAGTTTGTGTGGCACGTTTCAGCAAAGATTGTTTTGTGAACCTGTTGATATATACAGTATCTCACAAAAGTGAGTACACCCCTCACATTTCAGCAACCATTTTAGTATATCTTCTCAATGGACAATACTATAGAAATGAAACCTGGATATATTTTAGAGTGGTCAGTGTGCAGCTTGTATAGCAGTTTTTACAGATTTACTGTCCTCTGAAAATAACTCAACATGCAGCCATTATTGTCAAAATAGCTAGCAACAAAAGTGAGTACACCCAAATGGATAAGAGTACTATGTTGTTTAACCATACAAAGCTACATATCCTTTTCATTGTGTTCATGTTTTTGTCTGCTTGACAGGACCATACTTAGTTATGTATCTTGTATTAGAGCAGTTCAAATTTGGTGCTTTGAGTACAATTCTCTCATACTGACCACTGAGGTTTTCCAAGATGGGTTCTGTTCAGCAAAGTTCTGTGCAGAACCTGGCTTCAAAAACGGATGCATGAATGCTGCCAGCATTGCTTTAGAGGTTGCAGAAGTAGAAGGTCAGTTTGTCAGCGCTCAGACCATATGATGCACACTGCAACAAGTCGGATTGCATGGGTACCATCCCAGAAGGAAGCCTCTTCTGAAACTGTCTCACAAGAAAGCCCGCAAACAGTTTGCTGAAGACAACCTGTCCAACAGCATGAAATACTAGAACCATGTCCTATGGTCTGATGAGACTAAGAAAAACTTGTTTGGCTCAGATGGTGTCCAACATGTGTGGCGATTCCCTGGTGAGGAGTACCAAGAATATTGTGTCTTGCCTACAGTCAAGCATGGTGCTGGTAGCATGAGGGTCTGGGGCTGCATGAGTGCTGCTGGTACTGTGGAGCTGCAGTTCATTAAGGGAAACATGGATGCTATTATGTACTGTACATTCTGAACCAAATCATGATGCTTTCTCTTCAGAAACTGGTCCCGAATGGCAGTTTTCCAACATGAGAATGACCCCAAACACACCGCCAAGATGACAATTAATAATAAAGGCCTCCTAAAGCAAATTAATGCATTTGTGTAAGGAAAATATCCATATTTAAAACTTTATAAACGCAAACTCGTGAGAACCAAGTTTGTTTACAGCAAAGGAAAACCAGTCTCCTCTTGGCTTATATTGAAAACCGACATTTTTCTTCACACATCTTTGTCTACTTCTAATTTGTGATGAGTGTTTTGTTTTGCTCTTTTCACTCTGCACTTAGGTGTTTGTTACTTTTATGTTTGTCACAGAGTTCGACAGTTAGCGGAAGCTAGAGATTATGATTTATGAAGTTGGATATTTTTCTTATAAAATGCATCAGTTCACTTCAGAAAGCCCTTATTTACCCCTTGTATCCACATGGAGAACTTTTTATGATGGATTTATGCACTTTATTGGACTTCAAAATCTCAGCAGCCATTCACTGCCATTATAAAGTTTGGAAGAGTGAGTACATTTTTTTAACAGAACTGATTGTATTTGTCTGAAAGAAGAAAGTCATATTCACGTAGGATGGCTTGAGGGTGAGTAAATCATGGGGTAGTTTTCATTTTTGGGTGAATTATCCCTTTAATGGTGCATAAACAGCTTGTTTTTGTAATTGCAAGATCAGAGAAGGAGTGGAAAATGTTTAACAACAAAATTGGACTAACATCATAAGCTGACTTGAGTGGAAAATTAAAACATGACCCCTTTAATTTTATGAATATTCAGAAATTTGACCTTTCTCCACTTTTTTGTGCTAATTTGTGTGGATTCAGTGCAACATGACAGTTCGGTTTTCCTGTTTGTCTTGTTTTTTTGGATCACACTCTGTGTCCAGAGAATATATTTTTTCTCGTAATGAAAACGGTTATCTGGTCATTTTAAGCTGCTAAAGCAGAGCTTCAGAAACGCCACCTCTACGAGATTAAAGAGAGAAGGAAAGACTCAGAAATTTATCATGTCTTAGGGGTTAATTAAAGGGCCAGACTGTCCCTGTTTTGTCTTGACACAAGGATTTTGTGTTCATTTCCTCATGCTGAATTGGAACACACTCTCCATTTCCTGTCCCCTAGTGTCCAATAAACAGACATTACGACAAAGACATTTCAGTGCCATTAGTCAATATCTGCTACTGATAAAATCTAAGTGTGTCAGATAACACACCGTCAATGCGGTGAGGATTTGTAAAATCAAATTCAGAGTGTATATTGATACTCTAATGCGCTAATGTGTAGTTTTTGGGATATTGCATTTCAATGTGTCTCCTCAGCTACATGCTCTTCTGTGTCCTAGGATTGATATTATTTTAGATTAAATTTTTGTGCCCTTGGTTAAGACTTTCAATCTTAATATACACTGATAATCAACTGGTGTAGAAACAATTTTCACTCAGAAATTGCTAGCACATCTTACAACAAAATAAGAAGGAAATGTCAAGTAACGCATTGAATTAAAAGTGTCATCTTGAAGTAGAAAGACTAGAGGTAATAGCATTTTCTCAGTGGAAAATACAACTTCTTATAGTAATGTTTTTGTATAGACAAATTGTGATTTTGTGAAAATTTAAATAATTTACATTGTTAGTGGACAAATGACATTTAAAGGTCTTTAACTAAAACAGCTTCTTTTCTAAAGGTATATTGGATGAAAATAAAGATTTTATGCCAGACACATTTGAGCATTTCTGTCAGCTTTAAAAACACCCTGCCAAGTCCAGTCTCTCAGGAAATTCTGAGATCAGAGTCAAAGGTCATTATAGAGAGGATGTGTCCCTGAAGATGGCGGGAGTCCAATTTTCCGGCCCTGTTCGACCATTTAGCGGTGTCTTCATGACTGCCAAGGAGTGATGTAAGGCAAGGAGCATCCGCACATAATCAAGGCATTGATCGCACTGGGGCTGCTTGAACATTTTCTCCACACCTCCATGGGTCATGCAGACTAGAAGTTCACACTAGAAGAACAGAAAATGCTTTTCCGTGAATCTTTTCAATGACGAATTGAAGGAAATTAAGTGTTTATGTATCTATACTATTAACATATTGCAGTAGTATATTGCAAAAGTATATGCAACACTGACTATGTACTAATGAGATGCAGTAAAGCATTGTGTGAGTTAATTTTTGACCAATTGTGACTTTACTTTTCTAATACAGTGTTTTTTGTTTAGGTTGTTGCAATAGCATGCTAGTTAATGAGTCTTCTACACTTATTAGTATGCATATTGTGCACAAAATATAAATTTTCTGTATGCGTGGAGTAACCAGATGGCAAATTGTGCATTATGCAACAAAGCACACTGCACAGAATAATATATCCCACAATGCAATGCGTAATCTTTTATTTCCAGTGTGACAAATGAACCAGAAATAATCAAAACACCAGCAGCTTCATTTTGACTTGGTTGCCTGGTGAAAATTGAGACATTTTACATGAAACTGATTTATAAATTACTCTTTTAGTTAGTAAACTGTAATTTGAGATTTTGCCAGTGGATAAACTAATGTAAAATGTTATATTTAAATAGAATTTTTACATTTTAAAAATATATGATTTTATATCACATTATATTTAAATATATGTAGTATATTTCTTTTTTATATTTTTCTATGATATTATACATATTTTATATTTAATGTATTCTAAATATATATGATTTCATATATTTTTGATATCATGCATATGTTAATATTTAATTAATGTGTACTTTTTTAATTAACATGAATATTAATATCTCATAATGTATTTATTTATAGTAACTATATTTTGATATTCATATTTATTTATATATATATTTGGTACATTTTTCATATTTTTCTATGGTATTATAGTTTTATATTTAATTGATTTATTTGATATTTATTTTTCCTTTTTTATATATATTTAGTATATTTATATTATTTCATATATTTCTGTGATATATATTTTTAATAAAAAATCTCTCGCTCTCTCTATTATTTATATTAGCTATATTTTGATATGCATTAAATACGAATATATATATATATATATATAATTTTTTTTTTTTTATGGATTTATATATAGTATATTTCTATGATATATATTTTAAGTGAAGAAAAGTCAATATACATGTGTGTGTATATATATATATATATTTAGTATATATATGTTTTCATAAATTCACACACCCTAAGTGAACTTGTCAAAACTGTGTCCAAAGTGTATTTTGTGTTCGCACCATTGTTATCTAGCACTGCCTTCATCATTCTGGGCATGGAATGGAGCTGCACAGGTTGTTGCTGGGATCCTCTTCCACTCCTCTATAATGACATTACGGAGCTGCTGGATGTTAGACACTTGGTTCTCCACGTTCCGCATGAGGACACCCCACATGTGTTCAAGAGGATTCAGGTCTGGAGATATACTTGGCCACTCCATCACCTTCACCTTCAGCTTCCTCAGCAAGGCAGTTGTCATCTTGGTTGTGTGTTTGGGGTCACTATCATGTTGGAAAACTGCCGTTCGGCCTTGTTTCTGGAGGAAAGGCATTATGTTCTGCTTCAAAATGTATAGTACATAATAAAATCCATGTTTCCCTCAATGAACTCCACAGTACCAGCAGCACTCATGCAGGCCCAGACCATCATGCTACCAGCACCATGCTTGACTGTAGGCAAGACACAATTTTCTTGGTACTCCTCACCAGGGCATCGCCACACATGCTGAACACCATCTGAGCCAAACAAATTTATCTTAGTCTCATCAGACCATAGGATATGGTTCTTCTAGTATTTCATGCTCTTGGACAGGTTGTCTTCAGCAAACTGTTTGCAGGCTTTCTTGTGAGCCAGCTTCAGAAGAGGCTTCCTTCTGGGATGATGCCCATGCAAACTGACTTGTTGCAGTGTGCATCATATGGTCTGAGCACTGACAAGCTGACCTTCTACTTCTGCAACCTTTAAAGCAATGCTGGCAGCACTCATGCATCTGGTTTTTAAAGTCAGGTTCTGCACCTGACACACAGAACGAGTACTCAACTTCATTGATTGACCCTTGCAAGGCCTTTTTCTGAATGGAACCCATCTTGGAAAACATCTGTAATGACCCTGACCACTGTAGTGTAACTCAATTGCAGGGTGTTACTGAACTTCTAATAGCCTTAGCTATCTTTGTGGAGAGCAACAATTCTAATTCTCAAATCCTCAGAGAGTTCTTTGCCATGAAGTGCCATGTTGAACATCCAGTGGACAGTATGAAAGAATTTTAACTGCGCTAATACAAGTTACACAACTTTGTATTGTCCTGTCAATCATACAAAAACATAAACATGATGAGTAGGACATGTGGCTCTGCATGGTTAAACAACATACTGATGTTATCACTTAGGGTGTACTCACTTTTGTTGCCAGCTATTTTGACAATAATGGCTGTATGAGTTATTTTCAGAAGACAGTTAATCTATACTGCTATACAAGCTGCACATTGACTAAGTTTTAATTTCTATAGTATTGTCCCTTGAGAACTAAAATGGTTGCTGAAATGTGAGGGGTGTACTCACTTTTGTGAGATACTGTATATATATTCATATTTATTTATATACATTTAGTATATTTATATGATTTCATATTTTATATATTTTAAAATCTCTTCCTTTAATTGTATGTCAAACATCAGATATTTTCTGACATATGTGTATTTTGTATTATTATGTGTATTAATTGGCTTTCATTTTGGACAAACAAATTACTTGTTACTAGAAACTCACTGGTTTTAGTCTCAACAAGTGGTTTGTTTTAGGGGTTAGCTAGTTTTCATTAAATCACATGCTTGTCATCTTTGATAGAGAGCCAGCATACTGCACATGTTTGCCTGTTTAGAATTCGATAAGTCCATACTTGTCGCATACATCTGATACATCATGTCATGCAGTGAAAGACCTGAGGAGCTTTTCTGTGCATAAACCGCTCTCGTTATGTCATTAGTCACATTTTACTCTGGATTCTGTTGTTTAAACCCTTCTGTTTGACATCACCAGCCCTGAGAGTTTTCCCAAGATGCACTTAGCATGCGCAGACACCTCTTAGCATGCACGCTGAGCACTCCAGACTCTGCTAGCCGCGTCCCAGCAGAGCAGCTAAGCTAAGCTAAGCGGAGCGGGGCCATGAACGTGTCTTCACTGATGAACAGGGATCTCTGCGCAGAACGAGGGGGTCGGATCATTGACTTGTGGGAACTCATTAGCCCACCTGGCAAACCTTAAACTACATTATTATTCTTCGCTAGTTTTTCTCTTTAGCCCTGATGCCTCTGATGGAATGGGTCCATATACTCCCATCACTGGTAATGAGGTTTAGGCTTGACTAACTGGGTCAGGCTTCAGGAGCCACAGCTAAAGACCTTCATCTGATCTCAGGAGTAAATGTGAAAGAGTCCCTCAAGGTATAGATTAAGAGAATAAGACTAAAGAAGACTAGGAAAGAAGAAAAGGAAAATCGGAGAGTGTGCGATAACAAAAAAATGGTATCTCGATAGTTTTATTTTGTCAATTTAAAAAAGTTGAATACTGATATTTAAAATATTTAGGGGAAAACTAGGGAAATGTACTTTAAATAAAAACCTAAAATCACCAGTAGGTGGTGGCAAATCACTGCATGAATTCATTTGATTTGATTCGTTCAAACTGCTGATTGATTCAGTAACAAAACAAGGTTGTGTGTTGCTCAGACACGACAGCTCTGCTTCGTTGTAGAACATTGGCAATCGTGCTGTGGAGAAAAACGTTACTCTTTTTGTCTCTTTTTTTGAAATCCATCTTTTCACACTGAGGACAACTGAGGGACTCGTATGCAACTATTACAGAATGTTCACATGCTCAGAAAGAAAAACCATGCATTAAGAGCCGGGGGGTGAAAACTTTTTGATTTGAAGATCAGGGTAAATGTAACTTGTTTTGTCTTCTGGGAAACATGTAAGTATGTTCTGTAGCTTCTGAAGGACAGTATTGAATGGAAAAAAAGAAAGAAAAAAAGGCATTTAGGCAAAATAAGAAAAATATACACGTCTCCATTTTGTTCAAAAGTTTTCACCCTCTTGGCTCTTAATGCATAATTTTTCCAGCGTTTTAACCTGTAATAATTGCATATCAGTTGTACTCAGTGTGAAAAGATGCACAAACAAGAGACTCGTGACATGATAAAAAAAAAAAAAAAAACAGCTGACAGCTGTGGATCATTCAGGTAACAACACAGTATTAAGAATCAAGGGGATGTAAACTCTTGAACACGGTAATTTTTATAAATTTTATTTTGCTGAAATAACATTTTGATAGATTCTTAAAGGGGGGTGTAAACTTTTGACCTCAACTGTATCTTGAATATTTGGGGAAATCTAAATGTATTTTAATAGATTAAGTCACGCAGTGAAAACGTAAACTATAAATGCGCATGCGCAGTAGTATAACCTACATCATGTAGTGTATTCGCAGTCTCTGAGAGACTGGTTTTGCGATATACTCGATATTGTCACATTGCATATTTTTTAAATAACAATTACGATATTGTTGTAGATTATATACATCTCACACATCTAAAAGTAAGGGGGTAGATTGAAGTAAAATTCTGCAATTCACTGCAATTACATTGATTTAGCTTGTTTACCAATCTCTCTTTAATTTTAGTGTCATATAGGCTACTACACTGAAAGAAATGGGGTTTAAACTGTTTTCACTTAAAAATTGCTAGTAAATTTCATACATAATTAAAAGAAATGAATGAGAAGACTAAAATAGTCCAAACATTTTTTTATTTGATTTATTGAAGCTGAAATTTATTTTTCTTTATACTAAAATTCTTAATGAATAAGGTAAGACACAATGAGTAAAAATGTTCAACTCATATGTAATATCATACTTCTCCAGCTGATTAATCACAATATTTGCAGTACAAGTTTTGTATTGCAAGTTTTCTGAAATATTATATTTAAATATGCAAATGCAGCAGCATCTAATTAAATATGCATTAATCTACATATATTTACAAAAATCTGAGAACTCCATAAACACACTTTGTTGTGTTGGAGTTAAAGGTTTTTACTGAGGGAAAATATATATTTTTTTACCACCAAAAAAAAATACTGTCAACTGCCAGAGGAAAAAACAAATCACCATGTTTTTAGGAATAAAATGTTATACAAATCAGGCAAATTCTATATGAACAAACATCTCTGTAAAAACTTTTAGAAATGGGAATAAAATAGTTTATGAAGTGGAGACTTCTGACTAAAAATATGTATAGTAATTAAAATCCACATATGCCAATAGATAAAGTGCAATAAAATAAACAATGAAATGTGTAATTTAATAACACTAGTCTGAAACACACAGCAAAACACTCTAGCCCAAAATCTCACAATTGACCAATGCATGAAAAAATTAATGATTTGGCCTGTAAAGATGTAGACGAGATGACTGTAACTTATCCATCTGTAGCTTGATTCACTTGAACATTGAATTAGTGCTGTGATTTTGGGTTAAGAGCATTAAGAGGAAAAATAGTGGGAAACCTGTATGAAAACAGTCATTATTTTTGCAATTCCTTTTGGTGATGCTAATGGCGCAGAAATTACACACTTCACCTTTAAAGAAAGAAACTGTTAAATGGAGAGGAAGGAGCGAGCAAGGCATTAGCCCCTCACCCTCTTGTTCAATAAGAGCTTGTTCCGTTCAGACATGCTGTGCGCAAGGTTCATGAATAGATGTGTTTGTGAGGAAGCGATCCTGTGAAATATCAGCCCTCTCCTTGTGGGGTCACGAATGTGGGAACAAAGAGAGATTCTGTGTATGTGAGCAAGAGGATGTCATCGTACATAAGACCCATCAGTTATATTTTTAGATATTTTTAGGCTGGAGAACATTCAGGGAGCCCAAACTTATGCTCAAATAGGGGACACAGCCTATGACTGGCTTTTAATTACTTTTTCCAAATAATGCTAATTCCTCATTTAAAATGACAACATTTTATTGGTTTATTAGCTGTGTGGATCATATCTATGGACTGTGATTTTTAGTATGATGAGAAATTGTCCTGAAACACATTTCTTGTTTCTGTGGCTTGTATGCTAGGTGATTACATGTTATCTCTGAACATCAGATTCGTGCTGGATCACTGAGGATAAATCAAAAGCCTTTCTCAATCCCTCAAAAACTGATTAAACATTATTTAGCTGCATGATTTGAAAACCGATAGGGCTGTTATCACCAGATAAGACTGACCTGAGATGGACTCTCAAGCTAAATGTGCCAATGTTACAGAGAGGCACTAAAATCTCAAGTTCTACAGTTGAAGTCAAAATGTTTTTTGTTTGTTTGTTTTTTTTTTATTACTGAACTGAATAGGTATTTCACATAAAAGACGTTTACATGTAGTCCACAAGAGAAAATAATAGTTGAATTTATAAAAATGACCCTGTTCAAAAGTTTAAATACACTTGATTCGTGTTACTGTGATATTACCTGAATGATCCACAGCTGTGGTTTGTTTTGTTTTGTGCTAGTTATTCATGAGTCCCTTGTTTGAACAGTTAAACTGCCTGCTGTTCTTCAGGAAAACCCTTCAGGTCTCACAATTTTTTGGTTTTCCTGCGTTTTTTTGTATTTGAACTCAACAATGACTGGATGATTTTTGAGATCCATCTTTTGACACTGAGGACAACTGAGGGACTCATATGCAACTGTTACAGAAGGTTTAAACACTCACTGATGCTCCAGAAGGAAAAAACATGCATTAAGAGTCTTTTGAACAGAATGAGGATGTGTATATTTTTCTTATTTTGCCTAAATATCATATTTTTTTTTCATTTAGTACTGCCCTTCAGAAGCTACAGAAGATATTTATATGTTCCCCAGAAGACAAAATAAGTTAAATTTACCCTGATCTTCAAATTCAAAAAGTTTTCACCCTCCGGCTCTTAATGGATCATCTTTCCTTCTGTAGCATCAGTGAGCGTTTGAACCTTCTGTAATAGGATGAGTTCCTCAGTGTGAAAAGATGTACACTCAAAATCGTACAGTCATTGTTCGGAAAGGGTTCAAATACACAAAAATGTAAAAAAAAACAAAACAAAACAAAGAATTTGGTCTTTATGTAAAATATCTTATCCAGGTCGGTAATAAATAAAAAATAACATGAATTTTATATGACCCCTCTTATTTTGGTAAAATAATTAATATTTTGCAGATTCTGCAAGGTGTATGTAAACTTTTGACTTCAACTGTTTTTAAGTGGCTGTTTGGACATGTTCTAGCATTTGCGCTATGTTAGTGTATTTAGTGTTATGCTGTATTTTTATGTTAGTGTACTACTTCTGTTTTTTTTTTTTTATCTGACTCCATGTGCATCATTAATCACCACAGTACACCATTCGAAAGTGTGAGTAGTAATTAAAAATAATAATAATAATAATAATAATAATAATAATGTTTCTTGAGCAGCAAATCAGCATATTAGAATGATTTCTAAGGGATTGTGTGACACTGAATACTGTAAAAAATTCAGCTTTGAATCACAGGAATAAATTACATTTTAAACACATTTTAAATTGTGTGTGTGTGTATATATATATATATATATATATATATATATATATATATATATATTAAAGCACTAGAATATATTACAATATTATTTTTATGTTTTTTATGTAATGTGTGGACATGTTTTCCGTCACACTGATGGGTTTTGATTTAAAGACTATATGTGCTTTAAGAAAAATAATGTTGTGATCCAAAATACTAAGATTTGCCAAAATCAAAGCAGTGTTAGCTGCTGAATTTCCCTTATATAAATGCACTTTTTCTGATCTGTCATTGCGGAATTACGAGTGCTGTAGGAAAACATTGTGTTTGGTTTTAAATATGCATCTGTTGAAGCAGGTAGAGAGATCTCCTCATATCTGACAGCTCAGTGCCTGCCTGGAGGACTGATGGGATATTGAAGGACTGCAGGGTTTGTTTTAGGCTCAAAGCCAGTGCGTTTGGCCGCACTGCTGTGTGTTTATTGCGCATGGAGTCACTGATGCATCCTCTCTGTCATGCAATGTAAATTCCTGTTTGACTAAAGAGTTGTTGCTTGTAGGAAACGCTGGCAGATTCCTTTGCTGGAAGACAGATAAAATAGTTGTGTCTTGTTTTTTCCTGCCTCAGATATGTGTGCCTTCTTAGGGGACGATATACATGTCACCACACTGAAGGTTCTGCTAACTAAGGGCGAGTAAAAAAAGAAACCGAACCCAATTTGCATGTACACAGTTTTTTTTTAGAAACATTTTCTTGCACATTCAGTTGTTTTGACAAAATGCCAAGGGCTGTGCACCTCCCTGCGTGCGTTCCCTCCTTTCTGCTTCATCTTCAATAAGGTAGTGCTCCCGTCAGACCAGAGTACTGCCGGTCGATTCTTCGGTCCTGGCTCCCGCTGGCCGATGCCCCTTTAGAGATGCTAAAGTGGCTGCATTCCAAAGGCATCTGTAGAGATTTTGAAGAATGATTATCCCTGGGCTGCTGGATGACCTGCGGCCGTATAATTCCCATCTGAGCTGACGCAACTCCAGCTTTACCGGCTCCTGCTCTGGGTTTTCATTCGTTGGTGTTTTTGATAAATAATGCAACCTCACCGATCAGCATCAGTAGTCTGCACGGCTTTCATATGAGAATTGAGCTGCAAGGTCAGTTAAATGGGATGCAGCTGTAGGGTTGGCTGTCCTTTGACTCAGGGCTGCATGATTAAGTTGACTGTTCAATAAAGATTAAGTGTGTAATCTTTTTTTATGTTAAAAGTGCTATCCAGGTTTAATGTGCAGGGATGACCAGGGCATGTCATTGGTGCTGTTAGTGGCACAAAAATGACACATTACACCTTAAAATAATGCTGTATTGAATTTAAAGTCACCATGAAATCAAAAACTAATCTTTTCTCTTCATGACGTAAGACTTAAAAAAGGGGTTGGACTATGCTGACTGTCCAATGACCAGGCTTTTAGCACTCTTCGCTGGCAGTTTGTTTGATTGGCCGATCTAACCAATTGTAATGTCAAATCCGCCATTTTGTTCAACAAACAAACCAGACAGGAAAGTTAATAGATTAACGACAATAGAATCGACCTTGAAAACTGTATATTGGCATCTTTCCGCGGTTAAGATAACATATCATCTGATCTTCATTCATGTGTATGCTGTAACTAGCAGGAGGAGATTGGTTAACATTTGAACTGCTAGAACTGTGGCTCTACAGTGATCTGTCACATTAAAATTACAAAAATGATATTTATTGTTTAAAAAATGACAAAATTTGAAAGCTGAGATTTTGTTTCATAGCAAACGTAACCTGCTCTGACTTGTCAGTGTCCTCTTTGCTCTGCAATGTATTTTTCAGTAAGTGATGATGTGTGGCGCAAGAACGCAGTTGCCTCAGTTCAAGTGTCTTCATCTTTACTACTAGTTATAGCATGAAATAAACATGAATGAACATTAGAGTTATGTTGTCTCAACCCACGAAAAAGATGACAATACACCGTTGCCCACTGATGTTGATCTAACTGTTTTTTTTTTTTTTTTTGGACAAAATGGCAGATTCTGCATTATGATTTGAACCTTTTCCAACAATGACTGTATGATTTTGAGATCCATCTTTTCACACTGAGGACAACTGAGGGACTCATATGCAACTATTACAGAAGGTTCAAACGCTCACTGATGCTCCAGAAGGAAAAAACATACATTTAGAGCCGGGGGTGAAAACTTTTGGAATTTGAAGATCAGGGTAAATTTAACTTATTTTGTCTTCTGGGAAACATGTAGGCCTAAGTGTCTTTTGTAACCTCTGAAGGGCAGTACTAAATGGAAAAGAAAAAAAAGATATTTAGGAAATATGTGAAAAACATATACATCTCCATTCTGTTCAAAAGTTTTCACCCCCAGCTCTTAAAGCATGGTTTTTCTGGAGCATCAGCATTTGAACCTTCTGTAATAGTTGCATATGAGTCCCTCAGTTGTCCTTAGTGTGAAAAGATGGATCTCAAAATTATACAGTCATTGTTGGAAAGGGTTCAAATACACATAAATTCTGGAAAACCAAAGAACCTGAGCGACCTGAAGGATTTTTCTGAAAAACAGCAGGCAGTTTAACTGTTCAGAACAAACAAGGGACTCATGAACAACTGCTACTAAACAAAAAGACACAGCTGTGGATCATTCAGGTATCAACACAGTATTAAAAATCAAGGGGATGTAAACTTTTAAACTGGGCCATTTTTATAAACTCAAGTATTATTTTCTCTCGTGGACTATATGTAAACATCTTTTAAGTTAAATATCTTATCCAGGTCAGTACTAAATAAACAATAACATGCATCTTATTTTGCTAAAATAATTACAATTTAGCAGATTCTGAAAAGGGATGTAAACTTTTGACCTCAACTGTATTTAATGCATTCTTGCTGAATAAAATTTCTTAAAATAATTCTCACAACAAAACTTGGGAAAAAAAAACAAAAAACTCCTTTTTCTTTAAGTGTGCACTGTCATAGCACATATGACACATTTTGTGTTTGGGCGTGAGTCCACATGGACTAATTGGTTTGCATGTGTGCGTTGAGACTGTAAGGTGAAAATCAGGCTGCCTCGTTCAAGTCAGACTGAACGTGTAAGGAGTGTGGGGATCTATGCTTATCTCAAGAGCCACTCTGGGATGACTGTTTCACAGAATCACTGAAGCAGGAAATGTGGTGTAACAGAGAACAGTGATTGTAGCCAGAACTAGCTTGTATCCAGTCAGCAAGGATTGCACGGTGTCTGTGACTTTCAAAAAGCATATATTATTTCAGTGTAATTCTTTGAGCCTCCAAAAAACTAGAAAACACCGTCGAATCAGGCCACCTTACTCTTAGATAAGAACTATACTGTTGATTTGAATAATTCATGAGAGCGGTATGCCTGAGTAACTCTTATTACCTTGTAAGAGCAGGTAAATTATTCATAAAAAGAACATCTTGGATTATATTTCAGAAAAAGATGAAATAAGGTTTGTGATTTAGTGTCCTGCGAAAAAGAAAATAGATTTTAGGTTAGGATGTACCCGTCCTGCTCATCGATATTCTTGTCAGCTAGGAGCAGCTCCTTTCTCTATGACAATAAGGAAAATAAATGAAGCCGCAGAAATTCAGGAGCATCATGGTACTTTTGTTCGTCCACGTACAGAGATTCTCAATCTTTCTTTTCAGATAGGTTGTCTTTATCATAACCAGCAGCTTTTGGGAACTGAGGCGCTGAGGTAATTACTCGTCTTTTAGAGAGGGTTGGAGTGGATGCACCCTTCAGAAACATTGAATTGTATTGAATTCTTTTGAGCCTGATGCTTTTGATCTCAATAGTACCTTTGTGACAGACGATTCGGCCCAGCTAGTTTGAGTTGGATGCTGGCTGCTGCAATTAAGTAATCAAGAAAAGTGTCAATTGTGTAAATTGATTTAGGTCTGCTTTTGTTGTCAAGTTTTGCACTAATATTATCATTGCTGGACCAAGGACCAAGATGGTTTATAGTAGATTTGGATGTGTGGCCTGTATTTAGAGTTGAATTATAATTAATTTAATATTTTATAATTAAATAAACAAATGTTAAAGAAAAAAAAAAAATTGGTTGCTGCCCCAATCACAATAAGTATTTTATTATTTTAATTGTTATTAATAATCAGAATGACATTATCGTAGGCAAAATCATGTAGCAATCATTGGTTGCATTGATTTTTTTATAAATGCATGCATGCATGCAGTCAGTCACTTGATGTGTATAAGATGTTCCTCATTAACCTTTCCATCAAGTCTTATGTGTTTTTAGTGGCATTTATCATTAACTTTTATTTGCATGATCTTCATTAGTAGTTCAGACCTGTACTTCACACGGAGAACCCCGCTGGAGTTTCTGCATTCGTTATGAACAAATGATGTCACTAATGAACAACTATTTGATTAGTAAATGATAGTAAGTGTCTGTTGCAGATAGTGAATGCATAATTAATTAGGTCATGATGATGTTAATCTTGAAGGTAATTGCTGGGATTTCCATGCTAATTTAGGTAATCATATTCAAATCTAATCAGTATGAACAGATTGAAGTAGTAATTCACCTTAAAAATTAAAATCTGTCATTATTTGCTCAGACTCGTGTCATGGCAGTTTTGAAACATGTACTTTTTAGACTTTTTGACAATTTTTAAAAAAAAATGGTAATTCCATTTTTTTAATCTCACAATTCTGACTTTTTTCTTGCAATTATTTATAGTTTATATCTAACAGTTCTGACTTGTTTTGCAATTATATAACCAAGGCAGAATTGAGAGCCATAAACTCAAAAAATCAGAATTGTGAGATTTTAACAATTCTAAAGAAAATTATGAATTGCAAGATTTAAACAAGCAATTCTAAAGAAGTTCATTATTCATGATCAATTCATAATTCTAAAGAAAAAGTCAATTTTGAGATTTCATCTCACAGTTGTTATTAAAAAAGTCAGAATTGGGAGATTTTAACTCACAATTCTAAAGAAAAAAGTGAGAACTGTGAGATTTCAATTCATAATTCTAAAGAAAAAGTGAATTGCGAGATTTCATCTCACAGTTGTTATTAAAAAAGTCAGACTTATGAGATTTAAACTCAAAATTAAATGTAAAAATTCTGAGATTATCTCAAAAATCTAGAGAAATTTTTCTGAATTGCGAGATTTAAATACATGAATTTAAAGAAAAACATCAGAATTGTGAGATTATTTTAAAATTCTATAGATAAATTCTAAAGAATAAAGTCAGATTTGAGAGATTTAAACTTACAATCCTGCAGAAAAAATGTCAATTGCAAGATTTAAACTGACAATTCTGAAGAAAAAAGTCAGATTTGAGAGATTTAAACTCACATTACTACAGAAAAAAGTTAGAATTGTGAGATATAAACTGACAATTCTAAAGAAAAAGTGAATTACGAGAATTCATCTCACAGTTAGGAAAAAAGTCAGAACTGTGAGATTTAAACTAAAAAATCTTTAGAAATTTTTCTAATCGTAGAGATTTAAATACATGAATTTAAAGAAAAACATCAGAATTGTGAGATTATTTTGAAATTCTATAGATAAAGTCAGAATTGCGAGATTTAAACTGACAATTCTAAAGAAAAATGTCAGATTTGAGAGATTTAAACTCACAATACTACAGAAAAATGTCAGAGTTGCGAGATTTTAACTTGCAATTCTAAAGAAAACAGTGAGAATTGTGCAATTTCAATACATAATTCTAAAGAAAAACTCAATTGTGAGATTTAAACTCACAATTCTAAAGAAAAAACTCAGATTTGAGAGATTTAAACTCACAATGCTACAGAAAAAAAGTCAGAATTGCGAGATTTAAACTCTCAGGTCTAAAGAAAAATGTCAAAATTCCGAGATCTCAAAAATCTATAGAGAATGTTCTGAATTGCGAGATTTAAATACATGATTTTAAAGAAAAACATCAGAATTATGAGATTATTTCGAAATTATATAGATAAAGTCAGAATTGCGAGATTTAAACTCACAGTTCAGAGGAAAAGAAGTCAGATTTCAGAGATTTAAACTTTAATTCTTAAGAAAAGCATTCAAAGATTCTCACAATTCTAACTCAGAATTCTACAAAAAAGTCAAATGAAAAATTTTAGAATTGCAAGATTTAAACTTCATTCTAAAGACAATTCAAACTCACAATTCTAAAGAAAAACATCAGAATTCCGAGATTATCTCACAATTCAAAATCACGATTTAAAAAAAAATCTGAATTGCGAAATTTAAATTCTCAGTTCTAAAGAAAAATGTCAAAATTCCGAGATTATCTCAAAAATCTATAGAGAACGTTCTGAATTGTGAGATTTAAATACATGATTTTAAAGAAAAACATCAGAATTATGAGATTATTTCAAAATTCACGATATAAAAAAAATCTGAATTGTGAGATTTAAACTTATAATTCTACAGAAAAATCAGATTTGAGAGATTTAAATTCACAGTTCTAAAGAAAAAAAGTGAAATACAAACTCAGAATTGTGAAATGTAAATGCTGAATTGTCTGAAATGTGAGGAAAAAATTGCAATGACCTTTTTATTCCATGGTGGAAACAAACCATACAAAATCATGAGCAGTGCTAAGTTACTGTACTGGCAAGTTTTGTCCCTGTAATTCATGAACTGAAAGTTGATGTAAGTGTCAGCTAAATTGCAAATTTGAACTTGATGAATCTGCATAACGCAAATGCTAAACAATTACTAGTTGTACGATGTCACTTGTATTCATCAGTATGCCGTGTGATGGTACCAATTAAGTAGTCGTGCTGTTCACTGAAGGTCTCTGATTGACAACATAGCTGTGATCACTACTCATTTTTTGTGCCATTTGACAGGCGTCTCTGCGGGACGTGTGTTAATGGTTGGATAAAAGTTTTATGTGCTTGTCTTCTGCCTTCTGCTCTTGGTCGTGACACCTCATCTTGGTTCAGAGCCAAGTTTTTCTGTCTTTTAGACCCCTAATTAAGTTGGATGAAGCACTGCGGCATACTATTATACTTCAAGTCTCTTGCTTTAACCATCTTTTTCCCATCAGGCCGCTATGAAGCTCATTATGATTTAACTTTTGTTATAAAAGTGCCTGCCAATGTCTGTCTTCTTTGGAACAGTGACTGCATCCCAATTTGAGAAAAATCTGTACCAAGGAGTATACAAGATTGGGATCTTAAATCATAGGAAAGTAATATGTCAAAAGTGCATGAGTAGAATACTAATTGCAATGAATTTTTGAAACATGCATTTATGCATCTTGTTTAGGCTTGTGCTTTGGAAGTTGTTTAAGATTTTATGATTGCTTTTAATTCACTTGTACACTGTTAAAAATAAACATCTGGCTCATGTGCGAGACGCTGCAAAAGATGTGAGACGTTCATAGATGTTGTTTTTGTTAATTATTTTACCAAAATAAGAGGGATCATACAAAATGCATGTTATTTTTTATTTAGTACTGACCTGAATAAGATATTTCACATAAAAGACATTTACATATAGTCTATAAAGCCTGCTGCTCTTCAGAAAAATCCTTCAGGTACCACAAATTATATGGTTTTTCAGCTTTTTTGTGCATCTTTCCAACACTCACTGTATGGTTTTGAGATCAAATGTTCAAATGCTCACTGATGCTCCAGAAGGAAACACAATTAAGCCAGGGGTGAAAACTTTTGAAACAGAAAGAAGATGTGTACCTTTTTTTTATTTTTCATTTAGTACTTGCCTTCAGAAGCTACAGAAGATACTTACATGTTTCCCAAAAGACAAAATAAGTAAAAAATTACCATGATCTTCAAATTCAAATGTTTTCACCCCCCTGGCTCTTAATGCATCATGTTTCCTTCTGAAGCATCAGTGAGCGTTTAAACCAGGGGTAGGGAACGTTGATCCTCGAGAGCCATGTCCCTGCAGATTTTAGTTTCAACCCTGAAGAAAAACATGCCAACCTGTATCCTGAAGACCTTGATTAGGGTTGGAGCTAAAAACTGCAGGGACATGGCTCTCGAGGATCAACGTTCCCTACACCTGGTTTAAAGCTTCTGTAATAGTTGCAAATGAGTCCCTCAGGATGAATTTCAAAATCATATAGTCATTGTTGGAAAGGGTTTAAATACACAAAAATGCTGAACGACCACACAATTTTTGGGACCTAAAGGATTTTTCTGAAGCAGGCAGTTTAACTGTAAAAAAAAAAAAAAAAAAAAAAAAAAAAATAGACTCATGAACTACTATCACTATAAAAAAAATAAATAAAATGCTGTGGATCATTCAAGTAACAACACAGTATTAAGAATCAAGTGTATGTAAACTTTTGAACGAGGTCATTTTTTATAAATTTAACTATTATTTTCTCTTGTGGACTCTTGTGTAGAAAATATCTTATTCAGGTCAGTACTAAATAAAAAATAACATGCATTTGTATGATCCCTCTTATTTTGGTAAAATAGTTAACATTTTGCAGATTCTGCAAGGTGTATGTAAACTTTTGACCTCAACTGTATTTGCTGTAGCAAAGTATTTATATCTGTTGTTATTAAATAAAAGGTCATTTACTAACACTAATGTTCAGTAACAGTAAATAACAAAGAGATCTTATAGTATGTCTCAATACAGGTGTGCTGTTACTACAAGTACATATTTGAAAGTGCATACTGTCTCTTTAGAGTGAAGTACATCTTTGAAGTATGCAAAGTGGCAACTAGTTACTGATTTAAATTATGAGAACTAAACTCAGCTTCTTCGTCTTAAGCAATTGGCACTTTCACTCTAGAAGAACTACAAAACAGGAGAGCGAAGAGAGTGTATTTTTCCAGAAACTGATTTGAAAGCATCTGCTCAGCTTGAGTAATGACCCCGCGCATGGAGACAGTGCTTATTTGTGTGCTGCAGTATATGAAGGATGATTTATTTCATGACTACAGCTCTGTACTGAGTGAAGTGACCATTGAGTTGTTTTCTGGCAGCATGGTTGGATCTCACAATGGCTCTCTGCTACCCAGCATGCCAACTGAACACAGGCCATGTTGTCTGCGGCTTTCTGAAATGTGGGGAGTGTGATTTTCGGGAGGGAATGGTCAGGTTTCTTTTGCCGGAAGTGACATATGCACTATTGTGCAGTGTTCAACGTCAGTATGAGATGTTGTTAAGATATTTTAGTTGTAAAAAAAAAAATTGAGCACTTTGTTGCATTTTCTTTAGTTTTTTCAAATGCCTCTGAAAAATGTAAAATAATGCAAGAACATTGACTTGACTAGTATTTTTAGGGTTAATTTCTTGAGCATATTAAAGAGTTGAAAATTCATTAATAATTACTCACTCTTATTCAGTTGTTGAATGAAGTTTATTTTTGTTTTCTTTGCACACAAAAAGTATTCTCGTAGCTTCATAACATTACAGTTGAACCACTGATGTCACATGAACTATTTTATCGATGTCCTTACTACCTTTTTGGGCCTTGAATGTGTTAGTTGCATCGCTGTCTATGCAAACTCAGAAAGCTCTCAGATTTTATAAAAAATATCTTCATTTGTGTTCTGAAGATGAACGAAGGTCTTATGGGTTTAGAGAGACATGAGGGTGAGTAATTAATCACATTTTCATTTTTGTGTGAACTATCCCTTTAAAATATATTAGTTATATTCCTGTATAATCTCAGTGTGAGGTGCTTATGAAAATGCAAAGGCATATTATTAAAGACTTTAAAAGAACACTTTTTAGCTTTTATGTTAAATAATTTGGTCACTGAAGCTTAAATCATTTTGGTTTCACTCAAGTAGGCTTATCTGCACCCTAACTAAAATCTAGCAGTGTTATTGCTTTTCTGTATGAATAGTATCTTACAATATTGCTCAAATATTGAGCTCCTTGACCTTCTAATGTCTTTGAGGGAGATTAGCTGGTTTAAAAAGGCCTGCTTCAGAACCAAAATCTCAAATCTGTTTACCCAGAGCTTCTTGTAGCACACATTGATACCAGACTTTATCAAAATCAGATTAAGTTTCTATAAAACATTTTGTACACTTTAAAATTCATTCACAACCCATTTTATTTCCTTTAAGTGATGTGTTTCTGAGTGAAAAAGGTTTATTACGTTAAATTAGAATTAGAGTTGATATTATCAAAATGTACAGTCTATTTTGACTTTATGTTGTTTTCCATAAACTCACACCTGTTTGATTTGCAGCAATGTATATTGTCGTTTTACATCCCATTAACTGTGTATGGCACCCTGGAAACATAAAAAAGCATGTAATGTCAACCAACCATCTGGCACTAGACCTTTTAACCTGTAACAAGTGTGATTATTTTCTTAATTTGCATCTGATTTGAATAGCTATCATCAAGTCGTTGTAGTTCAAAACAGAGTTTAAAGAGATAATTCACATAAAAATAAAACCAAACTGTGTGCTTTTTCAAAAAAATTCTTCAAAAATAATTGTAAGGAATTTTAATCTCTTTTTCCATATGATGGGCGTTCATAGTCATAGTCACCATATTTGTCAATTTAACATGCTTTCTTAATAAAAATGTTTCTTGAGCACCAAATCAGCATTGCAATGATTCTAAAGGATCATGTGGCACTGAATCACTGATTGACAATGTCAATCCTCTTTGACATCAAAGGAATAAGTACAATTTTAAAATATATTGAAATGGAAAACAAAGCTTTTTTAAAGTTGTAATAATATTTCACAATATTACTGCTTTTAATGAATTTTTAATCAAATAAATGCAGCCTCTGTGAGCATAAAAGCATAAAATATGACTTTCATAATCATTTAAAATCATACTGACCCCAAACTATTAAATGTGGTTCATTTCATAGACTCTGAACTATCTGTTGCAAAGAGAATCAAAACATTTTAATCTTGCATTTAAACTCATTCAAAAAAGTTGGAATTACAAGATGACTCGGTTCTCACAATTCTAAACCAAAAAAACTGAATTACAACATTTAAACTCATAATTCAAAAGAAAATATCTGAACTGTGATATTTAAACTCAAAATTAAGGGAAAAAAAGTCAGATTTCTGAGATTTACAAGAAAAACACCTTTCTGAGATTCTCACAATTCTACTAAAAAAAAAGTCAGAATTGCATATATTTCATAATTTTGAAGAAAAAAGTTAGAATTGCTAGATTTTAAATTACAGTTCTGTAGAAAAAGGTTAGAAATGCAAAATTTAAACTGACAATATTAACACAAAAGGTCAGAATTGTGATATTTAAACTAAAAAAACTGATTTCTGAGATTTAAACTCAAAATTCTAAAGAAAAACGTCAGAATTCTGAGATTCTCACAATTCTATAGCAAAAAAAAGTCAGAACTGCAACCTTTTTTCACACAGAAATGAAGACAAACCCAATGTGTGTTTTTTTCAAAAAAGGTCAATTTGACTTGCTTTCTTACTTGATTTCTTGTTTTCGCAATTTCACAATTCTAAAGAAAAACATCAGGATTCAGAGATTCTCATATTTTATAGGAAAAAGTAAGAACTGCAACATTTAAACTCTGTTCTTTAGAAAAAAGTCAGAATTGTGAAATACAAACTGAAATGTAAATGCTGAATTGCAAGAAAAATATTTCTGAGAGAACAAAATCTAAAACAAAGATGTTTTATTTTGACTTGCTTTGTTAATAAGAAATGTTTCTTGAGCACCAAATCAGCATTACCATGATTTATGAAGGCTCATGTGACACTGAAAACCACCAAAGCTGCTTTGAAAATTTGCCTTTGCCATCACAGGAATAAATTACATTTTAAAGCATATTGAAATAGAAAACAGAAAGCTATTTGGAACTGTAATAATATTTCACAATATCACTGTTTTAATGTATTTCTGATCAAATAAATGCAGCCTCTGGAAGCATAAAAGCACAAAAGTTCCCTTTCATAATTATTAATAGAAGCCAGTCATAAGTGTCAATTTTTCGAACTTGAGATTTATACATCATCTGAAAGTTGAATAAATACGCTTTCCATTGATGTATGGTTTGTTATGATATGACAATATTTGGCCGAGATACAACATTTGAAAATCTGGAATCTGAGGGTGCAAAAAAATTTACAAAATATCTTAATGGAACTTGATCTTTACTTAATATCCTAATGATTTTTGGCATACAAGAAAAATAAATAATTTTGACCCACACAATGTATTTTTGGCTATTGCTACAAATTTACCCCAGCGACTTAAGATTGGTTTTGTGGTCCAGGGTCACAAATAAGATTCATCAAATAAATGCAGCCTCTGGAAGCATAAAAGCACAAAAGTTCCCTTTCATAATTATTAAAAATCATACTGATCCCAAACTACTCAGCATGGCTCATTCAATAAGATTTTGTCTGAACTATCCGTTTCAAAGAGAATCGAATCATTTTAATCTGTTCAGCCGAATGTCCTGTTGAAGAAAACTGATTTGATGCTTCAGGTTGAGAGTGTGTCACATCCCAGATTTTCCAACGTTGTAATCAAAGTCATGGTCGCTTTACCTCACAGTGACTAAACCCTTGAGTAAAGCCCCTCTGTGAGACCAGCACAGCAAGACGACTCCTAGATGAAAGAACTTCCCTTCTTTTGAGAAAGAATTCACTTTTGTGCTCTCCGTAATCCCTTTGCGAGTTAGTTAAATGAAGCATGGGCTCTCTGATACATATAGCAAAGCAGGGCAAGCCAGGGTTACCGAGACCCCACAGGGAGTCTGTGCTAGTTTCGTGCACTTTCTTGGAGGGGTTAAATATATCACGTGAAACACTCAAGAAATTGTGAGCAGGACGGATTTCTAGAAGTAGAACCCAGCAGTTAGATGCTTAATTGTATCTTGAAGCGTTGTATATTACACCAGAGGGTCGTCTCCATGGCAGGATTTTAGATTCCGGTGGTATGCTTTAGTGAGCACTTGCACTAGGTGGTCTAGCATCTGCATAAAGACGAGGAAAATTAATGCAATGGGACGACCAGAACAGAAAAAAAGAGCTACAAAATTCTGGATAAATTGAGAGTCGCAATAACTAGAGGCTGTGGCAAAATGTTAATTTCCTCATTCTATTCAAAATGTTTGAAAATAATAAAAGACTGTGAAGCTGTTTAATATCTAAACATGATGTGTCAACGGCAGTGCGAATGCAGATTTTAATGTTCCAATATGACTTTGTCAAGGGTTTAATAAACAAACAAATCGTTATTTACAAATGTGACCCTGGACCACGAAGCCAGTCATAAGTGTCAATTTTTCGAACTTGAGATTTATACATCATCTGAAAGTTGAATAAATACGCTTTCCATTGATTGATGGTTTGTTATGATATGACAGTATTTGGCTGAGATACAACATTTGAAAAACTGGAATCTGAGGGTGCAAAAAATAAAAATATTGAGAAAATCACCTTTAAGTTGTCCAAATGGAGTTCTTAGCAATGCATATTACTTATAAAAAAATATGTTTTGATATATTTACAATAGGAAATTTACAAAATATCTTAATGGAACTTGATCTTTACTTAATATCCTAATGATTTTTGTCATAAAAGAAAAATAAATAATTTTGACCCATACAATCTATTTTTGGCTATTGCTACAAATTTACCCCAGCCACTTAAGATTGGTTTTGTGGTCCAGGGTCACAAATAAGATTGCGTGGGTGTCTGAATTGATATCGCACACTTTTAACAAATAATCGTGCAGGATATCAGCATATTAGAATGATTTTTGAAGGATCATGTGGCACTAAAGACTGGAGTAATGATGCTGAAAATTCAGCTTTGTGTCACAGGAATAAATTATATTTTAACATATAATAAAACAATAAACAATTTTTAAAATTGTATTAATAGTTCACAATTTATTTATTTATTTATTTTTGACAGGAAAATAACCATTTATAATATTGGCCATCCATCATAATTAATATCATCTGATCATTTTGTCAGCGGATATTACTTAATCAGCACATAATTTAATTTGATTAAAGTTTTCAATTTTTGTATATATGGAATAAATTTATTAGCCCATTTACAACACTGAATGAAAAAATACAAAAAGGTTATTCAGACAAATCAGACTTTATTCTTTTGCAATTTATATCTCACAATTCTGCCTTTTTTTTTAAAGTGAGAGAAAAACTTGAAAAAAAAAAGACTATAAAATGCAATTGTGAGTTATTAAAAAAAAAGTCAGAATTGTTTATATCTTGCAATTCTGACTTGTTCTCAGAATTGCAACTTTGTTTCTTGCAAATTAAAGTTTATCACGCTATCCTGACTTAGCTTAAAACTTAGCTTTTTTTATTTTTTATTCAGTGGCGGAAACTTCTGGAGGCTTCTGTATCAAACAGTAAAATTACCAGCAAAAATTCCACCAGAAAGATCACCTGTCAGAAAGATCAAGTAAATAAATTTGCTGTTATACCTACTGCTCAGTTTTGTTTCTATCAGGGCAACATTTATCTGGGCAAATGCGAATGGAATGATCTCTTTCCTGTGGGATGTGACCTAGTTCTCATTAAACTATTGTTTATTTAATCCCATTAGATCTCTCTTCTCTAGTGTGTGTGGCTACAATCCAGCCCTTTTGAGAAGCATGACAGAGACGACAGGAACATGTTTATACCCTCCCAGTACAGCGGTTTAGATGATTCCCTTTGTGGTTATGGTATGGTAACCTGATATTCATGAAAGAAATATCTCAAAAAAACAGTTTACATGTTGACAGCAGTGCCTAACCTTTTTGGATCAAGTGCCATGTTTGATCAAATGAGACCGTTTAGACACCAGCACACCATTTCACTTCTGTATTTGGATGTATTTGTATCAGGTGTAGTTAAACAAGGATGATAAATACGGGTGGGACATGATTTCATAAATCAGGAATGCTTTGGATTGTGAAAAATGACAGGTGGTTGTACCAGAAGGGGCTCTTTTTTTATAGAGTCAACACATTTACTGTATTTGGATAACACAAAAGAAGCATTGAAAAAGAGTTACAAATTTTAAATATATTTTTATAGATATAGTTTTATAGGTAAAAAAAAAAATTAGGATTTCAATTTTGTGTTGGGTGGTGTAGCACTTCAGGAACTCCATGTACCACTGCATATTTTTATTGGAGAGCCACTGCAGTAGAGAATATGTGAAGAAAAAAAAATAATAGTGAGCTTGAGTAATTCTCTTCCCTCTCCATTTCGGTCTCTTTTAAACTAGCACGGGTCTTATTTCAAGAGGTAAAGAGTTGCCTTGAATGGGAATGAAATTAGCTCTTGATGTATATTTACCCCTTGAGGAGAGTCTGTATAGGTCATCCCACTGATCTGTATTGATCTGGACTGGAGTAATTTGGGGGAAAATGATGTTTGATTGGGCCGTCAGAGTTAGCGTGGAGTGTAGACCTGATGAGGAGATGGCTAGAGATGCAAGTGAGAGAAAAAAAAAAGAAATCAATCTTTAAACATTCCTTTTTTTCTAGCAGAGCAGCTCAGAAGCGCAGAGTAGCGCCGTAAATAAAGTGCGTAACGTTTTACTTCAATCTTTCAAAGAGTATGTCAGGATAGATTACCAGACGGAGACCACTTTTATTGGATTGACTTTGAAGCTTTTTTCCCTCCGTTGTTTCGGTGGAGTTTGCTGGTAAGGCTTTGTTGTGAAATGAAGTCTATTGATCTGACAAGACATCCGTTTGAGTTAACCATCATTTGATCCAAGACATTTGGAAATTAGAGCTTGAAGTATGTCTGAAGAATCGGTGTGAACCGATTAGGTGAAGTATGAGCTAAAAGAAAAGTAATACTGACAAATGCAATACTGCAAGATTCAACAAAGTGACTGAAAGTAAAAAGTGTATTTTAATTTAAAAGCTTTTAATCATACATATAATATAGAGGGTTTGCACTTACATCACGATTTGGTGAGTTACTCAGTTATAGTGTGGCCATATTGGAGATACTCAGATTTAAACAATAGCATGGAGTGCATGGTTAATGTACTACTGAATACGCTGTTCTGTTAATTTATGCTGTCTAAACCACCAGAAAAAACATGTGGAAGCTGCTAAATCATGTAGAGAAGGTAGTAGTAATAGGATAGTAATAGTAATTCAATTAGTCCACCCCAAAACATGACAATAATTGACCATATTCAGTAGTACAGTAATCAGCAAAATATGTGAGTTTCATTTGACGTCATGACGTTTCTACAAAACCCTCTGTAAACCTCTATTTAGTAATAAAATATAATATAGTATAATAATTTATACTACGGGGCCGTTGAATGCTTGAATCTGATTGGTAGGGTTGGGTACCGAAACCCGGTACAAACCCGGACAAAAAAATATTTGTCTTCTGTTGTTATGACACAGATGTAAGAAGCATTGATTCATCAACATGCATGATTGCTAATTAAATTTAAATACTGCATTCATGGAGTGTCAGAATTACCAGAAAAATTATTTCCTGAATGAGAAAACTCACGTGAACGTCAGAAAGCTTTGATACACATCCAAGACATCTTTGTAGTTACTGTCCATTTTCATATTTCGAATTAAAAGGACAAATCATTTGGAAATGAGACCATCCGAGAAGCGTGTGAATGCAACAACTATAGTTACACTTGCTCTGAATGCATCAGGTGGTCTGCCGTTAGCTTAGCTAACTTAGCGACATTCAGGGGCTTAATTTCCACTGGGGACAGGGGGGACATCCCCCCACTTTTCAGAATCCCGTTTGTGCCCAAATTCGTTTGTTAAATGAATGTCTTGTATTGTAGAATGCACGCGCAGCTCAGCACCGCCGAGAGTTTTGCGCCATCGTTAAAACGAAACCGAAAGTAAAACGTTTCAAAAGCAATTTTATTACCGTTAAGCGTTTAGAGAGAGACTCCCCAATGCGCACAAATTAGGGTACATAACATATCTAGGCTGTTATTAATATGTAGACTATAATAGGTTGTGTAGTTGTCTATAGCTCGGTATCCGGTCTCTATTTGCACTTTGAATATTGAATAATTTCGACGAGGAGAAAGTCACTCCCTGTGCTATACAGAATTCATTTGTAGCTGTTATAAAAATGTATGTAGTGAAAACTGTGCATTCACATCTATGCAACCAATAAATAAATTACTACTAGAGCACAAAATTGATTGCAAGAGCAAATGATTCTTCATTTGATCTAGTCACTTGATTCCGCTTTGAAAATGCACCATATTTTGCATTTAAATTTGAAATATGGGGCATACCCCTGAACCCAATGTGCACCCACTACAGTCTCAGAAAATCCTGTTATATTCAAGATATTCTTATGTCATCCACCATTTTGTGTCTTTTTTAAAAGTATCGGTTCAGGCACCGTATTAGCACCGGTACCGTTTTAAAAGTATCGATTTGGCACCGGTGTCGAAAAAACCCCAAACAATACCCAACCCTACTGATTGGCTGACGAACGTTCTGAAGGTGCACATTATTTTCAGGGAAACGCACAGGGAACGTAGTTCCAGGCAGTTCCTGACCACATTACATGTCTATTTAACTTCGCCACACTATTTCAGTTATTTCAAAGGTCCTTACAGCCTAAAACAGCAAAATAAACAAAACCCACAGCGACACTGGCCAAACAAATAAATACAATAAACAACAGGATAAAAACAACAGATTATTTCCATGTTTTTGCTGCAAAATTATGTTTTATTATGTACGGAAAGCACGTACTATTTGTCTCCTGCACTCTCTCTATTACAGACGCACACACATAACAGTCAGCACCATAGACTGGTCAGCACACACGTTAACATGCGCACTAATGTTGTTAACAACTTAAAAACAACATGACATTTCTCACAAGCGAGGTAACAACGACGCTGTTCCTGAAGAAAATGAACTTAAAGTTTCACTATAAGTAGAGACGCTGCTGTTGATCACTTCTGAGAGACTTACAGAGGTAATTCACAAGTTTAATCTCTTGCTTTCTCTCTCTTTCAATCTGTCTGCCTAAACTACATTATTAACTGCATAGTCTGCATAGGTCTAAAATGAAATGAAAGCATTTAAATGAGCTGCGTAATAAATTAATCCTACTCACAATAGCATTTTAAGGACAAAAAACAGGCGAATGCCTTGAAATATATCATCTGATCGATGTCTTGAGGTGTGGTAACCGTAGTATAAGCGGAATAATTGTCTTTGGGCTGTTGAATGCCTAGAAAATAATGTATACCCGAGGTGTAACAGCCTTTCCGCTTCAACATCGTGGCCGCATCACCACCTCGGATGTACATTATTTTCTAGGAATTTAAAGGCCCATCATCAGTTATTCCTTACATAATATAATATAATATAATATAACATAATAAACATAATAAACAGAATAAGACATTTGGAAATTAGATTATTGCAATAATTAGCAATACTGAAAAATATAATACTGCAATATGTAAAAAAGTAACAAAGTAAAATCTTGTTTTTATGTTTGTCAAAATAAGTTTTATTGAAAGACCAGTTTAATTGACAAAATGGATTTACAATCTTACATATTTCATCTTTTTTAAAATCATACTATAATTGAAATGATTTTAATCATACATTTAACAATATAATATAATATAATATAATATAATATTTTGATCCATATGATAAAATAATTTAACGCAAGACATTTGGAAATCATATCATATCATATCATATCATATTATATCATATCATATCATATCATATCAAAATCTATACATAACAATTGTGCTGAATCACCAAACTGACTGGAAATTAGAACTTGCAATAATTAGAAATACTGAAAAATATAATACTGCAAGGTGTTAAAAAGTAAATGAAAGTAAAAGTCTTATTTTAATTGAAATTATTTTAATCTTACATATCATATAATACCCTATTTAATCTATACATAAAAATTGTTAAATCACCAAACTGAGTTTATGTGCAATTTAATTGGCTAAATGGATAAATGCAAGTGAATAAGACATTAAAAAGTTTATAATTTCCACATTTTTATTTTTATTTTTTTGCCATTTGTTTAGTTAAAGGAATTATTCAGCCAAAAATAAACATTTTTATCATTGTTTCAAACCTGTATGCATTTCTTTCTTCTGTGGGTAACCAAACAGTTGATGAATGGTCCCCATTGACTTCCACAGAATGGAAAAAAAAATACTATGGAAGTCAATAGGGACTTCTATAGAAGAAATTCAGACAGGTCTGGATCAACTTAAGGGTGAATAAATGATGACAGATTTTCCATATTTGGGTGAACTATCTCAACTATAATATGACATGAAAATGTGAAGACATTTTATCAAAAGTCAGAAATGGTGATAACAGTCTTAATTTGAAATCCACTGATTCATCACATGGGTAAACTGTTAGTGATGATCATGCACAGCTCTGAAATCAATTCAAGTCATATTTCAGGTGGAAATCTAATTCATTTCCTTCTTCTCAGCCACTGAGGACCAAGAATGCTTGATGATAGATATGTTTCCTCACCTCCCAATTTGTTCCATAGATTAATAAGCCTGCTTGGAAGCAAGCATCAGATACCTTTGATAAATTCTTCTCTTGCCAGGCTCTATCTTCCTGCAGACTATCTTGTATTTTTGATCTGAAGATGTTTACTACTCTACACACACCCTGTCATCTTTTTTTAAAAATAACAGACTTTAGTGCTACAATCCTCCCAATTACGCTGAACTCACAGACGCTCTAAAGTATGAAAAAATCATTGCTGGCTCTTGTGAAGTTGGTAGAATTGATGTTTTTCTGGCTCTGGAATAATTCTGTCCAAATCTTAAGTTGGAGCTGCTTTGTTTCAGCGCTTAATGATACTAGTGCGCTCCAGAGAGCTCTTTCAGTAGTAAATTTTAGTTGGTCATTAATGGTTAGTTTGCCTCATAGGCTGCTGGATTGTGAAAGAGTATGGATAGACCTTTAAATAAAAAAGAACTGGTGGTGCATGACTTAGTAAGTCATTTTGACCAAACAGGACAGGAAAACACTATGATAACAAATTAGAAGTAGTTCATATGACATGTTGCAGAGAAGAGAAAAAGATTTTAAGTAGATGTTAATATTATTTTCAGTTTTACCGAAAAAAAAGTCAGGCTGCAATTTATTATTTATTTTTAGCATACATAAATAATCCCCCCCCCCCCCCCCCCTTTGTTTCAGAGCTTGACGACTGACGTTGGATGGTATATGCTTAAAAATTGTTATTGGCATAAATGGTTAAAATCCATGGAGCGTTTACATTTGACAAAAAGGATCTTTTAAGAACTATTCCCTGAGGGGTTCATTTAGGGAACCAAAAATGTTGTATTCTATGGCATAGCTTCTTATTTTTGGGAGTATATATGCTTATTTTATTTTATTTCAGTTTAGCTTAGCTAGTTTATTATTTTTTTAATTGTATTTTATTTAAGGGTATATGCTAATAATAAAAATAAAATATAAAAAATAATAATTCTGTTGCATTGCTGCTCATTTTTTTTTCGAGTATATATGCTTTTTCTTTATTTTCTTTTATTTTTATTTTCTTTTATTATTTTTTAAAATGTATTTCATTTGAGGATATATGCTAATAATTAATATAAAAATAATGATTTTGTGGCAAGTATATATGCTTTTTTCTTTATTTTATTTTATTTTATTTTATTTTAATAGTTTAGTAAAAAAATGTTTTTAAATTAAATAAAATTAAGAATGCTAATAATAAAAAATAATAGTATAAAAATAATGATTCTGTGGCATTGCTGCTTATTTTCTGGAGTATATATGCTTTTTTCTTGATTTAAATGTTTTTAATTTTATTTTATTTGAGGGTATATGCTAATAATAAAAATAAAATAAAAAAAATATTAATTCTGTTGCATTGCTTTATGGTTTTTCTTTATTTTCCTTTTTTATTTTCTTTTAATATTTTTTAAGTTGTATTTTATTTGAGGATATATGCTAATAATTAATATAAAAATAATGATTTTGTGGTAATAAGTATATATGCTTTGGAGTGTGTATATATATATATATATATATATATATATATAATATATGCTTATTTATTTATTTTAATATTTTAGTTTAGTAAAAAAAAAACAAGTATTTAAGAATGCTAATAATAAAAAAAAGTTGTATAAAAAATAATGATTCTGTGGCAATGTTGCTTATTTTCTGGAGTGTATATGCTTTTTTCTTGATTTATTTTTTATTTTATTTAATTTTTTAAATTGTATTTTATTTGAGGGTATATGCTAATAATAATAATAATAATAATAATAATAATAATAATAATAATAATAATAATAAATTACAATAAAAAATAATTCAGTGGCATTTTTGGAGTATATATGCTTTTTTCTTTATTTTATTTTTTTCTTTCATTTTATTTTAGTTGTTTTTTTAAATATATTTTATTTGAGGATATATGCTAATAATTAAAATACTAAAATATAAAAAATAAGGATTCTGTGGCATTACTGCTTTTTTTGGAGTATATATATATTTTTAGTTTAGTTTAGTAGATTTTTTTAATTGTATTTTATTTGAGGTGTATGCTAATAATAAAATATAATAAAAAATAATTCCAAGGCACTGTTGCTTATTTTTTGGAGTGTATATATGCTTTATTTTTTTTTATTGTATTTTATTTGAGGGTATATGCTAATAATAAAATATAAAAAAATATTTTTTAAATATTATAAAAATAATTATATGGCATTACTGCTTATTTTTTTATATATGCTTATTTCTTTTTTTTCTTTTTTATTTCAGTTTATTTTATTATTTTTAAAACATATTTTATTTGAGAATATATGCTAAGAATTAAAATACAAAAATATAAAAAGATTCTGTAGCATTACTGCTAATTTTTTGGAGTATATATGTTTTTTTCTTTATTTTATTATTTTAATTTAGCAGATTCTTTTTTAAAATTGTATTTTATTTGAGGGTGTATGTATGCTAATAATAAAAAATAATAAAATAAAAAATAATGATTCTGTAGCTTATTATTTCATTTTATTTTATTATTTTTTATTATATTTTATATATTTCATCATTTGATGGTACATTTTATTTGAGGGTTCTGTAGAATTATATATATATAAATATGCATATATATAATGCATATTTCTTTATTATATATATATATATATATATATATATATATGCATATTTCTTTATTTTATTTAATTTTTTTAATTTTAGTTTAGCAACTGTTTAACATTGACAACATATATAAAACACTTCTCTAAAATGTATTTCTAATTTTTTCAAGAACAGAAACTCAAACGTCAACCCTGAATGACTATTTCATGAATGTCTGTTGAACAGAAAACGTCCCTGAAAGCACAGGCCATACATTTGTCTGACTTTGTCTCAAAACAATGTCTTTTATGGCCCAGGAGTGCAACACAACAGGACAATTTTGTAACAGAGGCCGAGGCCCATTGTGTCTTAACCTCTTTTTTCTGTTAGCATCAGCAGATAAATAGTTTACTTGTTTTGCTCCTCTGTTCATCCTCATCGCATGCTTGTCCTTGAAAATAACAGTAGAGTTCAACATGAATCGGTGAATGCTGAGCGTACAAACACACAAGCTCCTTCATAGTCTGAGTTTAAGAAGATATCTGCTTCCTAGAGGACTGTAGTGACCAATCATCACATTTCAAACATCATCCATCATTCTGAGCATTTATTGTGCGGACGCCTTGCAGCTGGCAGCCTGCTTGCATTTATATATTTCTGAAGTCAAAGCAGGTACATGTGAAGGACAGTAAAGCGTATATGAGGTTAATAACATTTTCTTTTTGTCCTTGTCAGTCTTTCTCCTCCATAATGAAAGAGAGCTTCTTACGGGAGCTATAAAGCAAATTCAATTCAACTCTCGGCCAGGTAATTCCTCTTGGGGCAATGTTACATAGACCAAAGAGAGAAAAAAAAACTACATATTTCATCTTAAATACAATTGCCTTAGAGAAAAGCAAATTGGTTTCTATCTAAATGCAAATTTGTACGTCTGTGGTACTGTTGGGTGAAGTCAGCTCATGCATGTGGGTTTTGGACCTTGTATGAGACACATGTATGACATTTCACTGTTTAATCTCCAGTGACTGACGGCTCTGTTCTTAAAAAGTTTGACACGGCAGAGATTTGAAATGATTTGTTGAAATATGAATGCCACTGTTTTATCAATGTAAGCATGGAGTTTATTTTTGTAAACTTTGCATTCATTTACTATCAATGCACTTATGTGTTCTTGGCTAGTTGTGAGGTGATAGTTGCTGTGATTTCTGAATACTAGTAAAGCTCACAGAAATGAAAGCAATGTCAATAAAATAAAATAATATTTATTTTTTCTTTTCTTTTCTTTTTTATGTTATTCTTCCTATTTTCTTGTAATTTCTTTTCATTTCATTTCCGGTAAATAATAATAATAATATAAAAAACTTAAAGTCACACAGTTATTGGCTTTTATAGCACTCAAAAATGACAGCAATGTCAATAAAATTAAAATTGTATTTGTCTTATTTTATCTTTAATTTACTTCTTTTTATTTTATTTAGCTATTACAGCAGACAGAAATGAAAGCAATGTCAGTAAAATATAATAAATTATATTTTTTCCCTTTTCTTTTCTATATTATTTTTCCTATTTTCATTATTTTATTTTATTTTATTTCCAGTAAATAATAAAAAGAAAAACTTAGTCACACAGTTATTGGCACAAATTATTGAAATTATAGCTGTTAGCACTCAAAAATGACAGCAATGTCAATAAAATAAAATAAATAATATTTTTTATTTTCATTTGTCTAATTTTATTTTTATTTTACTTTTTATTTATTTTGCTATTACAACACACAGAAATGAAAGCAATGTCAATAAAATAATCTTTTCTATATTATTTTTCCTATTTTATTTTATATTATTTTATTTAAATAATAAAAAAGAAAAACTTAAAAGTCAAACCGTTATTGGCAAAAATGATTGAAATTCTAGCTATTGTAGCACTCAAAAATGACAGCAATGTCGATAAAATAAAAATGTTCCCCGTTTCTTTTCTTTTCTTTTCTTTGCTTTTCTTTTCTTTGCTTTTCTTTTTATTTTCGGTAAATAATAAAAAGAAAAACTTCACACAGTTATTGGCACAAATTGTTTAAATTATAGCACCCTAAAATGACAGCAATGTCAATAAAATAAATTATATTTTTATTTTACTTTATATAATATTTTTTATTTGATTTGCTTTTATTACCATATATTGACAAAAAACAACATATTTTGAAAAAAAAAAAAGCACACAGTTATTGGCACAAATGATTGAAATTCAAAAACGAACGCAATGTCAATAACATAAAATAAATATTATTATTTATTTTATTTTATTTTATTTCCAGTTTTATTGTTACACATGATGGATCATTACTATCATTTTTGCTATTATAGCACTCTTATATTATATTAATATTATAGCACTTCTTTTTGTATTACCAGTTTTCAATCAGTATGAAAAAAAAGTCACGCAGTTATTGGCACAAATGATTGAAATTATAGCACCCCAAAATGACAGCAATGTCAATAACATAAAATTAATTTAATTTAATTTAATTTTATTTTATTTTACTTTATTTTACTTTATTTTATTTATTTTTTTTCCAGTTTTATTGTCACACATGATGAATCATTGCTATCATTATTGCTATTATAACACTCAAAAATGACAGAAATAACAATAAAATAAATAATATTTAAATATTTATAATATTATAATATTATTATAATATTTATAATAATATTTTATTTTATTACCAGTTTTTAATCAGTATGAATTATGAAAAAAAAATCAAGTCATAGTGTTTGGCACAAATGATTGCAATTATAGCTAATAGCACTCAAAAATGATAGATTGAAATTATAACTATTATAGCACTCCAAAATGACAGAAATGTCAATAAAATAAATAATATTTTTATTTTACCTTAAATATTATTTTTTTTTGTTTAGTTTAGTTTAGCTTTCAATCAGTATGAACTATTTTGAAAAAAAAACAAACAAATAAATAAATAAACTCAAATCACACAGTTATTGGCACAAATGATTGAAATTATAGCTACTATAGCATTACTAAAGCATATTTTATTATAGCACTCAAAAATGACAACAATGTCAAAAATAAATAATATTTTAATTTTAATTTGTCTTATTTTATCTTTATTCTATTGTATATATTATTTTTTGTGTATTGTTATTTTTATTTTATTTCATTAACAGTTTTCAATCAGTATAAAATATTTTGAAGAAAAAAGAACTCCAGTCACACAGTAATAGCCACGCATGATTGATCATTGCTGTCATTTCTGAGTGCCATTACAGTATGCGGAGCTCAAAGCGTTCGCCTGCAGACCGTGACGTTCCAGCCAAAAGCCTGTAGTCTTTGAGAAAATTAGAAAATGGCCACAAAATCCCTGGGGATAGAGAGATGTGAGATGTCTGATATCTGCTCCATCACTTTAATACCGTTATCGTGAAATTGGCCATCGCTCAATTATTGGCAGAACCGGTGAAGAGCTGAGGAGCTAATCGGACATTCATTAATCTCACTCACATAAACGAGATGTGTATGTCCTCACATTTCGTAACAAAGAAGTGGTAACAAACATCGCTTGACACTATTTAGGACTTCAACTGCCAGTCCCTCTAAAACAAACAAAAAAAGACTATTTGATCCGTCTTGACGTTTAAGCTTGCATTATTAAAAGACTTCAAAGTTTCTCATCCATCTCATTCCAGAGCTTTCCGTTCCAGTTAAATCACAAGATAAATGGTGATGATTACAGATATACATCTACTGACAAACAGATGCTATTATAATTTGTTTATTTATTTAAAAAATGATCACTCAAGCAAGATTTGAACTTGTGACCCCTCGCAGTTAAAGCGAAATATTCCTTTGAGTCACATCAGCTCATGCTCAGATTAAAGGCTGAGCCTCCCTAAGATTGAAATCCTCCATTCGCCTCTGGTAACAACTGTTCTTGGTTTAACCTCAAGTATTTGATACTTTTCTTTCAGCATCTGTTGTTAACTGTGAATGTGAGAATTTCACCTCTTCAGTCCTTGCCTTGGTGTGATTATCTGGCTTCAGTTGAATATTCTATGATATTTCTCTCTTGTAAAAAGAGTTGATGATTTTGTTCACCCAAAAATGAATGTTGTTGAAAATTTACTCACCCTCAGGCAGTGTTGGGGGTTGGTGGCATTTCAAGTAACGTGAGTTACGCAATGATATTACTTTTTCCAAGTAACTAGTAAAGGAACGCGCTACTTTTTATCTGACAAGAAAATATCTGAGTTACTTTTTCAAATAAGTAATGCCAGTTTATTCATTAAAAGCTCTCCTGTCCCCATGTTAAAAGAAATTGTGATTAAGATGTTACTTTAGTTCTAGAATAAATGTGAACATTCATTAATTTATTTCACTCACAAAAAAAAAACCTCAAAATGAATAAAAACTGTGAAATTTAACTCAGAATATGATGGAAACCTGCAAAAATTAAATATGTTAAACAATACAAATTTTCTTTATGTTTCTAATCCCATTTTATTAACTGTTTTAGCTGCCGACCTTCAATGATCCAATTCATCCATACTAATTAGCAAAAATTACTCAAGTTAATCTAACATTTGTTTTTTTTTATTGTGGAAGAGTTGACATTTTTTTCTTCTGTAGTCTACTGTACAGATATTAATTTTTACAATTTTACGATTGGCTTTTACAATTGCCAAAAATATAACTTTTTACATTAAAAACAAACAAGCAAGCCCTGCCCAGATTTAAAAAGTAACGCAAAAGTAAAGTAACGCATTACTTTCCATAAAAAGTAACTAAGTAACATAATTAGTGACTTTTTAGGGAGTAACTCAGTATTGTAATCCCCAACACTGCCCTCAGGACAGGTCATCCAAGATGTAGATGAGTTTCTTTATTGTAACAGATTTTGAGAAATTAAGCATTACATCACTTGCTTATCAATGGAACCATTGCAGCAAATGGGTGCCGTCAGAATGAGAGTTGAAACTGCTGATAAAAACATGACAATAATCTGTTTATCTATGTGTTTAGAAATATTTTGTAGTGTTTTGGCTTGTAAACAGTGCTTTATCCTCTCCATTTTTTTCTTCTGATTCAGACATGATGAATTTTTCACTAGAGAAAGCAATGTTATGAATAGAGGACTTGTATATAAGCTAAAAATGTCTTAATGATTAAGTTTTTCACTTAACAAGACATTGATTGAATGAGTCGTGTGGACTACTTGTGGATTATTTTTGCGTTTGGACTCTCATTCTGATGGCACCTATTCACTGCAGTGGATCCATTGATGAGCAAGTGATGTAATACTAAATTTCTTTTTGATGAAGAAACAAATTCAGATCTCTAAGATTTTTAATGTTTTTTTAAAGCAGTTTCTTCTGCTCAGCAAGCCTGCATTTATTTGATCCAAAATATAGCAAGTAATATTGTGGAAGGTTTTTACTATTTTAAATAACTGTTTTCTATTTGAATATATTTTAAAATGTAATTTATTCCTGTGATCAGACCTATATTTTTAGCATCATTACTCCAGTCTTCAGTGTCATATAATCCTTTAGAAATCATTTGCTGTTCAAGAAACATTTATTGTTGTTATTATTATATCATTAATATTTAAAACAGTTGAGTACATCTTTTCAGGATTATTTGATGAATAGAAAGAGCAAATTTAACAGTAATCTAAAATAAAAAGCTTTTGTAACATTCAAAAAGCACTCTACTATTTGGAAAAGAAATTAAAAATTAATACTTTTATTCAGCAAGGATGCTATAAATTGATAACAAAAAATGATGGTAAAGATGCTCATAATGTTACAAAAGATTTCTATTTCAGATAAATGCTGTTCTTTTGAACTTTCTATTCATGAAAGAAACCTGACACAATTCTACTCAGCTGTTTACAACAAAATAAATATCTGAATATTAGAATGATTTCTGAGGATCATGTGACTGGTGTAATGATGCTAAAAATTCAGATTTGAAATCACAGGAATAAATAAAGGAATAAACAGAAAACAGTTATTTTAAACAGTAAAAATATTTCAAAATTGTACTGTTTTTGCTGTACTTTGGATTAAATAAATGCAGGCTTGGTGAGCAGAAGAGACTTCTTTAAAAAAACATAAAAAAATCTTACTCTTCAAAACTTTTGACTGGTAGTGAACATCTTGGATGAGCTGAGAGTGATTTAAATATTTAGCAAATTTTCTTTTTTAGATAAACTATCCCTTTAAATACAGGCCACAAGATATTTTGGACCAGGTCCTAGACTGGAATTAATTGTGGAAAGTGTATGCCATAATGTGAAAAACACAAAAGAAATCAATAAACAGTGTCTTTAGATGTGAACAATACTACAAGCTTTTGTTTTGTAATGAGAACAGCTTTGTAATGTGATAGTGAAATAAACAGTTTTTGGTAACCTTTCCCAAGTCTCAAAGCTGTTTTGTTTGTTGTTAATTGCAGCACTTGGCTCTGAAATTTTACCTGATGAACATTTTTGTTGTAAGCACATCTAATTAACCTTTAGCATCGTTTTCTGCAGCGCTGCTGAATCTACAGGGCCGCAGCACAGAAATGATATTTTACCTGAGTAATGAGCTTGCAGTATGAGTTAAATGTGATAAGATGAAAAATACTGTGTACCGTAAATAATAATACAACTATAAATAAGGCAACATGCTGTACTCAAACACGAACACAGCACAAACAGTGCAGTTTGACACATGAACAAAGGACCTTTATAATTTGATCCTTTTAGTGAATTATGAATGAATGTGTTATTTTAATGAATCATTTACCACAGCTCACAAGTTTGCAGTTTGAATCCATCACAGAATCAATCCATATACAGTTGTAGTCAAAAGTTTACATACACCTTGCAGAATCTGCAAAATGTTAATTATTTTACTACAATAAGAAGAATCCTACAAAATGCATGTTTTAGTACTGACCTGAATAATGTATTTCACATAGAAGATATTTACATATAGTCCACAAAAGAAAATAGCTGAATTTTTAAAAATGACCCCATTCAAAAGTTTTCTTAATACTGATTCTTAATACTGTGTTGTTACCTGAATGATCCACAGCTGTTTTTTTTTTTTTTTTTAGTGGTAGATGTTCATTAGTTCTTTATTAAACTGCCGCCTGTTCTTCAGAAAAATCCTTCAGGTCCCACAGTTCTGTTTTTTTTTTTTTTAGCATTTTTGTTTATTTGAACCCTTTCCAACAATGACTGTATGATTATGAGATCCATCTTTTCACACTGATGACAACTGAGGGACTCATATGCAACTATTACAGAAGGTTCAAACATTCACTAATGCTTCAAAAGGAAACATGACACATTAACAGACGGGGTGAAAACTTTTGAACGGTTGTGTACATTTTTTCTTATGTTGCCTAAATATTATATATTTTTTTATTTATTACTGCCCGTCAGAAGCTACAGAAGATACTTACATCTTTCCTTAGTGTGAAAAAATAAATCTCAAACTTATAGTCATTGTTGGAAAGGGTTCAGACACAAATGGAAAAAAAAATTTGAAAAAAACAAATAATTGTGGGACCTGAAGAATTTTTCTGAAGAACAGTGGGCAGTTTAACTGTTCAGGACAAACAAGGCACTCATGAACAACACTAAACAAAACAAAAAAAAACACATTGCTGTGGATCATTCAGGTAAGAACAAGGTATTAAGACTCAAGTGTATGTAAACTTTTGAATGTGGTTATTTTTTATAAATGCAACTATTATTTTCTCTTGTGGACTATATGTAAACATCTTTTATGTGAAATATCTTATTCAGGTCAGTACTAAATAAACAATAACATGCATGTTGTATGATAACTGAATGTTGTATGAAAACCTTTTTATGAAAGGTAGGACAAACACATTATGTTGTTTTTGTTTTTTTTTGACCCATTTTCTTTTTCCACCTTGTCTTTGACAGTGTACCAATGCAGCACGTGTTTTTTGATAACGCAGCTCTTCTTTCATCTTCTCGCATGTTGTCTCTGGAACTAACCTGTATGCGTGCTTCATTCGTTACTCGTGTGGGTGCAGTGAGCGCTGGCTGTTTTCGTATGCGCTGTGTTCACTGGGGAGCTGGATGGGGTTTTTGAAGAGAGGGCAAGTCCCCTACATTTAAGCCCAGTTGATTGACAGTTCATTCTCTCACCCGGTTCCACACGCCTGCGTTTCCTGCCTTCTCCTCAGAGCTCTGATCCCACCAATTGGACTGTCACATACTCAGACAGACACACACACACACACACACACACACACACACACACACACACACACTACACCTACAATTAAACATGTCCTATCGCACTGGATTCCACTAGTTGTTCACACTAACCACCACCTGTAACTAACCATCTGACACCACCTAGAGAATGGCAAATGTGGTGAAATGTGTTGATGAATTACAGGAAGCTGGTTTGTTTATCACCATGACACCTGGTGTGATTTTTATCACCACAGAAATCCAATGGGAAGGATGTGGCGAACAGCTCTTGAAAAGCTTGCTTGCTTGATGGGAGGTCACCATTGTTGGAAAGTTACTTTGAAACTTGCAAAGCTAATCTACTAATTATTTACAGTACAGCCAATTTTAAAATACAGTCAATCCTTTTGGTAATTAGATAAAATTTTGGTAATTTGGTAAATTAGATACACTTCAAGCTACTAACAAAAAAAGTAGCCAGTTACATTAGAGAGACTGTACTTTTTATATTATAATTAACCCATTATTACATTTAGAACATCAAAAGCAAATTTTTCTGTTAAAAACATATTTCAAAATATAATGAAATAGAATAGATATTTATTTAGAATAATTTTTCCTTTTAACATTAATTTTAACTATATATTATTGTAACAGTTTTTTTTTTGTTTAATATATATATATATATATATATATATATATATATATATATATTTTTTTTTTTTAATATATGGTATTCAGACATTTAACTTCCAAAACTGTTATATACATTTTATTGTATATAACAGTTCTGTCCTGTTAAATCTAATATATATATTTTTTAATGCTGTCAAAACGATTAAGTGTGATTATTCACATCCAAAATTAACACGCATATATTGTTACATTGCATATACACGCACAAACTTTTATTTTGAATGTGATTAATCGATTCGGATTAGATTAACTGACAAACTTTTTGGATGCGGTTAATCGAAATCGGATGCGATTCATTGACAAACTTTTATTTTAGATGCGTTTAATCAATTTGGATGTGATTCATTGACAAACTTTTATTTTGGATGCAATTAATCGATTCGGATGAGATTATGTGACACTTTTATTTTGGATGCGATTAATTGACATTTATTTTGGATGTGATTAATCGATTTTGATGCGATTTAACTGTCAAACTTTTATTTTGGATGTGATTAATTGATTTGGATGAGAGTAATTGAAAACTTTTATTTTGGATGCGATTAGTTGATTTAGGTGCGATTAACTGACAAACTTTTTTGGATGCTGTTATTCGAATCGGATGCAATTAACTGACAAAATGTTATTTTAGATGCGTTTAATCATTTGGATGTGATTCATTGGCAAACTTTTATTTTGGATGCAATTAATGAACAAACTGTTATTTTGGATGCGATTAATCGATTCAGATGAGATTGAGTGACACTTATTTTGGATGTGATTAATCGATTTGGATGCGAGTAATTTACGATCTTTTATTTTGCATGTGATTAATCGATTCAGATGAGAGTAATTGAAAAACTTTTATGTTCGATGTGAGTCGTTGATTCGGGTGCAATTAACTGCCAAACTTTAATTTTAGATGCGTTTAATCGATTTGATTGCTATTCATTGACAAACTTTTATTTTGGATGCGATTAATTGATTTGGATGTGATTAACAGTCAAACTATTATTTTGGATGCGATTAACTGAAAAACTTTTTGGATGCACTTAATCATTTTGGATGAGATTAACTAACAAACTTTTATTTTAGATGCAATTAATGGACAAACTATTATTTTAGATGCAATTAATCGATTCGGATGAGATTAAGCGACACTTTTATTTTGGATGCGATTAATTGACACTTTTATTTTGGATGCGATTAATCCATTTGGATGCAAGTCATTTACAAACTTTTATTTTGGATGTGATTAATTGATTCGAATGAGAGTAATTGAAAAACTTTTATTTTCAATGTGATTAGTTGATTCTGGTGCAATTAACTGACAAACTTTTTTTTGATGCGTTTAATCGATTTGGATGTGATTCATTGACAAACTTTTATTTTGGATGCGATTAATTGATTTGGATGTGATTAACAGTCAAACTGTTATTTTGGATGCGCTTTAATCGGTTTGGATGCGATTAACTGAAAAACCTTTTGGATGCACTTAATCGTTTTGGATGAGATTAACTGAAAAACTTTTATTTTGGATGCGATTAATCGTTTTGGATGTGATTAACTGACAAACTTTTATTTTGGATGCAATTAATAGATTTGGATGTGATTAACTGACAAACACTTATTTTGGATGCAGTTAATTGATTTGGATGCAAATAATTGACAAAACCCTTCATTTTGTATGCAGTTAATCAATTTGTATGCGATTAATCGATTTGACAGCACTGAAATTTTTACTGTATATGTTGACGTAACTAGCTTTCAAAAGTTAAGAAATACATTTTTTTTAGAACACAGTTATTTCACAGTTCATTTAAAGTGTTATATATTTTTTAACCAATGCAAACATTAATAACTATTTTTAAATTATAGTCTGGGTATGTGGCATTTCTGCTTTTTTACTTATTTACACCCCAACACCGTTATACTATAGGAACCACTCTTCAAAGACCAAATTGTTGGTAGAAGTTTTAATGCGCTTCAAAAAGAAATAAAGTGTTAATTGACTAGAAACATTTAAACACACTTTCCTTTTTGTCTTCTCCTGCAGCTGAATGTTTTCTCTTGAAAAGCTTAGGAGTTTTTCATAGAGATACATATTGTATTGTGCACTCAAAGTACTAACACCTTTCTCTTTGTTCACACCTTTCTGTTACAGCATTTTTATCTCAACTTGCATACAACACGTGTAGACGAAACAAAGAGGAATATAATCGTGTATAGTTGCAAAATAAACAGGCTTATCAACTCTTAAAGAGAGGAGAACACACTTTTGTTATCGTTAGTTGTTAGCATCAGAGGTTGTGTACTCCCAATTAAATTCTTACAGGACAAATTCATCTGTCACTCAGTAAAAGTTAGAAAAATTAGAGACTTTTAATAATTTCAGCTTTTTTAGGAACCATTATTCTCAAACCCATTTTTTTTGATTACTTGTGGATTATTGTGATGTTTTTATTAGATCATTCTGATGGCACCCATTCTGATGGTGAGCAAGTGATATAATGCTAAATTTCTACAAATCTGATGAGGAAACATACTCACCTTGGATGGCCTGAGGGTCTATTCTCTGTGAACTTTAATTTTTGGGTGAGCTATTCCTTTAATGTGTCCTTCTGTCAAGGTTAAGGTCCCACAGTACATACTTGCAGTACAGTTTCTCTCTGAATCTGTGTGATGTGGGACTGACTCGTGGATTTCCGTTCACAGGGAACTTCTCCTCACATTGGCCCTCGGCCAGGTCTTATCACTGCTCATCTGTGGGATTGGCCTGACCAGCAAATACCTAGCGGACGATTACCACGCCAAGACCCCTGTGTTTCAGAGCTTTCTCAACTACATCCTGCTGTTCTTGGTCTACACTACTACACTCGCGGTCAGGCAAGGTAAGGGCAACTCCAGGTTTCTAGTCTAGTTTAATAAAAACACTGTCAAATGGAAACATAACGTGAGGTTATCTGTAAGACAAGGCAATGATAAGGCCATAGGAACATACATTTTTTATGAGGCAGTGTCAAAAAAAAGGTTATTTGAAGTTTTTTCATTAAATTTCTCTTTTCTGTCTCGAGCGTGACCTCTTCTGGGACTCTGGCAGAAACTTTCAAAACTACTAGCCTGTTCCCATTCAGAAATATGTCAGTCAGTGTCGATGGCTGTTTTTAAAAAAGAAAAAAGTAGTCCTTTTTTATTCTTATAGGTTTAAGTTATATTTTTATGTTATTTTGTATGGTTAAATTACAGACAATTTCCCTTATTCTCTCTTGTATTTAATTAATAAAAACATAAATGCATGATATTTTACTGTTGTCAAATTTGTATTTAGTTTTGTATATATTATAAATATTATTTACAAATAATTTCTTTGTAAAATGTCAAATCCTTTGTTTATTTTATAGTTCTAAATGAAAGAGTGCATTATGAGTCCTGTCGTAATGTACGTTTCATATTTTGAAACATTTTCATGTCTAGATGGCAAGTGTCGTGCTCAGGTTTTATTTCCTAATTGATTTCATGTTGAGCCTTGTGTCCAAGCTGAAAAGGTTGACACAATGATTTCTGGCACATGTTCAGCAGGCTAATATTAGAAATGGAAAAGCGCTGTGTTCTGAGCTGTAAAATATGCCAACTCACGGTCTATTTATAACAGATCACATGTGATTCCCTGTCTAACACTCTCGTTTTATACAGAAATCAGGTTGTTCTAATAAGCGCCTTTAAGATCATTAGTGGATGAGTCATTTTTTGAAGGCTAAACAGACCGTAAATGATTTTGGATGAAAATCTTTGCAGTGCTGGAATTGCCATGAGCTTTCATACTTTTATACTATAAATAATTACGCACAACTCTCTTGAGTACATGATTCAGATTGGTTAATCAAGCAAATATTTTTTGTATAATGCTGCTATATTTGTCATTTGAAATAGAACATCTATCTATCTATCTGTGTGAAAAAAAACACAAAACAAATATGTGTGTCTATGTATGAATTATTTAATTAAATTATGTGCGTGTGTGTATATATACACATTTATTTATTTATTTATTTATTTATTTATATATATAAACATAATAAATAAATAATAAAATGGTGTCAAAATTAGTGCGTTAACACAGGTGATTCATTTTTTCATTTTATTGCGTTAAAAATATTGTCATATGTTGTCAGGCCATATGTCGGTAAAAAACGAATTTATCTGTCCTGTCAGTCGTTTATCTGCTGTGCTCGTAGCATATCGAGTGTGCAATGTCGTACTTATGTCGTCAGTTAAGACATGAATTAACAAAAAAGGCGATTAAAGCTGCCTTAAACCTGTGCATGCAGCCTAAAGTTCAGCAGTGGCAGCTTTTAAAGTAACAGCAGCCAAAATATCCCAATAACTAGCTGCTGTGATATATGTTAATCAAACAGCAAAATTAAAAGATGAAATTAATAACTTCTGTAGTTTTAAGCTTTATCTTTATATAATTTAGAATTTTATATAATTTAGTGTTTGGTAGCTAGCCTATGACATTTATTATAATGGGTTTTTGTGAAGATTTGTTCAAGTTTACTTAAATTAGAAGTTATTTTTTTAATGGTAAAGTGATGGCTCTCAGTTACACTGTAATGTTGAATGGTTATATTCAGTGGTTAAATATAGGGGAAAAATCATAGAGACATCAGCTGGAATCAGTGATACTTGCCTTCAGTCATAAAAAGATTGCATTGAACCTACATTTCACTTCTACATTATTTTGAAGCATGAATCTGACATTATTGCAATATAAAAGTATAATTAAAAACTTTAATAGCAGGTTAATTTCAGGACAAATGTGCGATTCATTAGTTAATTTTTTAATCGATTGACACCACTAAAATATATATATATATATATTAGGGCTGTCAAATGATTAATCGCGATTAATCGCATCCAAAATAAAAGTTTATGTTCACATACTATATGTGCGTTTAGTTTGTATATTTATTATGTACATATAAATACACACACATACATGTATATATTAAAACGAAATATTTATATGTATATATATTTATACTTGTATACAATTTAGATTATAAATAAATATAAATATTTTATATATAAATCTAAAATATTTTTCCTTAATATATACATGCATGTGTTTGTATTTATATATACATAATAAATATACACAGTACACAAATATATAGTATGTAAACATAAACTTTTATTTTGGATGCGATTAATCGCGAATAATCATTCGACAGCGCTAATATATACATGTAAATATATATAAAAGGTACAGTATTATATACATATGTTCATATTTATCAATATATTTTCAAATATTGTATACAACATCAGTGGCAAATATACATTGATTTACAGATACATCACTAAGTTTAGTTTATTTTTCATATGATAATCTTTAGAAAATGTGATCTTGTGCTTAAAAATTGCCGCCATGATGTCCGAGTGATATAGGTTGCCATGTCATTGCTGTGGTTGCTAAGGTGTGCTAGGGTATACTGAGTGGTTACAAGGCCGTTGCTAGGTAGACGGTACTTTCCAATACCTGTAGTGGTCATTCTGTCAAGGTTTTGTCTTAGTAAAAAATTTTTTTCACTCATAATGCATCATCTTAATTGAATAATATTTTGAAGCATGCGAACGCTGCGTACAAACTCATTATTTCAAGCACGCCGCTCTGAGCGAGCCGCTGGCAGCGGCTGCCAAATTGGCGCAGTTTCTTTGTTCTACTCCAGTGACCAAGGAGTTGTGTCTGCAGCCTCGGTAAACACGGCCATGCTCTGCAGAAAGCGGGCAGGGAACGTGTGCTTTTAGGATAACGAGAGGGCAACGAGAACAGCTGCCTGTCAGCCGGCCCGTGTCCACCAGCAGCTCCGGCCAAACAATGATGCTCATCTTCTACAGTCCCACAACGTACGGGCTGTCATCTTACAATAGCCTTGGTAAAGTGAAACTAGCTTTTCTCATTTCCTTCCCTTCCCAGCGTCTCTTCTCACCTCTTCTGTGTAGCTTGTAGCTGTCGTGACCCTCGTGCTCAGCTCAAATTGGATTTAAACCACGCCGCCGCAGAACTGGAGAAGGACTGTGAAGGGAAATCAGTCTTTCTCTCTCTCCTTTTCTAGTCAGAACCGCATCAGTTTTTACCGGTGGAGACATAATGTGGTTTCCTGTACTAATGCGGCCAGGCAGTTATTAATTACTCATGGTTAATGCTGATGGCTGACAGGAGCGTTTTGCTCTGCTGTGCGTTATTAAGCCTGATTCATATTATGGCAAATCCTGAACACTGCGCTCTGCTGATCAGAGCCAATATGAAATACACCTTGTCTAACTTTTAATACATTTACAAAGCTTTCACTTGCTTAAGCCAGTCAAACCTCTGAGGCTGTGTTAGTTTAGTAACTTTGAGATACCGGTATTTTGAATGAATGTTTATTTTTAGATTTTCTGTTTTTTAATTTAAATTTTAGTTCAGGCTTTACTGGTTTTGTTGTGTTTTTGTTATTTACGTGTACATATAGTTTTTATTAATTTTATATTTTATTTATTATTTAAAACATTTAATTTGTGTGTTGGTATTTTATTTATTTAAATACCATGTTTTGGTATTTTATTTATTTAAATACATTTAAATAATTTAGGTTTTTTTTCATGTATTACTTGTTTTAATACATCAAGTTAAAGTAAAGAAAAAAAAGCCTTTGCAGCTAGCTAAAATAATAATAATAAAAAAAAATAATTTCAGTAAATTAATTTCAAGTATTAATTATTTTAATGTCATATATAAATAAAAATAAACACAAAAGATTAATATATTTATGATTTATTTATGTATTTATACATAATAAATTATAATATATAATATTTAATATAAATAATTAAATAAATTCATTGTATAATACTGGAATAAAATAAAATATTCAAAAAAAATGAATATTTTATAAAATGAATATATTATAAAAAATTTATAATATATATTTAAAATTAAATATATATTTATATTAAATATTATATTTAACATTATATGTATAAATGTTAAATATAATAAAATTATTTTATTTTATTCCAGTATTATTTCAAGTGTTAGTTATATTAATGAACCAAGCTAAACTTAACAAAAATGCAAATGTTGCCTTGCTGAAATAAAATATATTTTTTTTTATTATGAAGCAAGTTTATAAAATACTAAAACGTTACTAAAGTAAAATTGTCATTTATTTTAATTTAAATGTGATTTTGTTTCTATGGAAGCTCTGCCACTGAATAAAAAAAAGAAAAAATAGTTATTATTTTTTTTTAAATAATTTTTATTTGCAATAATTTTTTAGTTAATTTATTTTTTATTTATTTATGTATTTATTTATTTATTTATAGTTTAATATAACGCAATTCTGGCTTTGTTTTCTCAGAATCAAATTATAAAGTCAGAATTGTGAGATGTAAATTTAAGTAATAATGTTGCAATTGAGAAATAAAGTCAGAATTGCAAATATAAACTCACAATTCAGATTTTTTTTTCATATCTCACAATTTGTGGAAAATAGAATTGTGAGGAAAAAAGTCAAATTTGCAAGATATAAACTATTTTGACTTTATAATTCACAAATGGGAGTTTGTACTGAGTTTATATCTCACAATTCTGAAAAAAAGTCAGCATTTAGAGGGGTAAACTTGCAATTGCAAACAAAAAAAAAGTCGGAATTGTAAGATAAAAACTCTCAATTACATTTTTTATTTTTTATTCAGTGGCAGAAATGGGCTTGCATATATTTCAGTTAATTTGTTTTAAGTAATAAAAATGCATTTTAATAGTTTTAGTTTTTACTTTAATAACCCTGCTCTGAGGACCCTTTGAAAATGGACGAGCACTAACATGTTTGATCCCAGTGGCTATTCCTTTTGTATTTTAAAAGAACAGTGTTTTTCTGATGCATCTGTTTGTTTCAGATTTAGTTTTCTGAGGCGTTCAGACACTGATTTCATTGTACAACTGACCTTTTGATAGTGTACTGTATCAAGTAAGCGGCATTGGTATCAAGTTTGCTGATATTAAAAGATAAAAATGAAAGAATAGCCTCCCAAAGCATTGGAGAAACAAAGTATGAGAATAGCCTGTCTGGCCGGTGTGAGTCAAAATAGCTGTTGTTCCAGCAGGAGCGTGTCTGCCCAGCATATGGCTCCCTCTCCCATTGTTTCAGGAATAGAAAACAAATGCGACTGCATGCCAGAATTCTTCTTACCAATCTGTCAGTGCTGCGCTACGGCTGCCAAGTGGACGCTGGCAAAGAGAAACGAGTGCATGGCAATAACGGTTATAATCACAAAAAGATGACGCTAAAAACATTGCTGGGGTAGAAAAAATAGAGGAAATCATGTGTGAAAACGGCACTTGTTTTTAACTGTTTTGGCTCTGTTCATACCTCAAAGTTCTGTCCTGAATACTGCCCTCAAACTATTTTGGTGACAATTGACTCATGTAGGTTTATTTGTTTTTGAGGAAAACATTCCAGGATTTTTCTCCAAGTAGTGGACTTCAATGGTGGCCAACAGGTTAAAGGTCCAATTTGCAGTTTCAGTGCAGCTTTAAACTGCTCTACACGATCCCAGCTGAGGAATAAGACTCTTATCTAGCGAAACGATCAGCCATTTTCTAAAAATGACCATTAGTCACATTGGAAAGATCACGTGTGGTTAGTTTTTCATCTGTGTGCTTCGGTTCAAAAAAGTAGGTTAGGGCAAAAAACTCCATCTCTTTTTCTCCTCCAATGTAAAAATTGACCGACATCGCTGTTTTACATTTTTCGTAAAGGGCGTTTGACGTTCTTTGTTCGCTTTGTAAACATTGGGTCGATACTTCGTCCAGCATTTTTTGGTTAAAACGTGTATATATATATATATATATATATATATATATATATATATATATATATTAGGGCTGTCAAATGATTATTTGTGATTAATCGCATCCAAAATAAAAGTTTATATTTACATACTATATGTGTGTTTACTTTGTATTTTTATATTTATATGTATATATATTTATACCTGTATACAATTTAGATTATAAATAAATATATATATTTTATATATAAATCTAAAATATTTTTCCTTAATATATACATGCATGTGTTTGTATTTATGTATACATAATAAATATACACAAATATATATTATGTAAACATAAACTTTTATTTTGGATGCGATTAATCGCGATTAATCGTTTAACAGCACTAATATATATATATATATATATATAGATTTTTTTTTTTTTTTTAATGACCAATCGTTTCGCTATATAAGACCCTTATTCCTTATTGTAGCTGCATTGAAACTGCATTGTTATATTGTGTATACAGAAACAAACAAACATTTTCTTAAGTAAGAAGAAAGTATATTTATTTAATCAGCTATATCTACAACATAAATATAACAATTTACATTGTTTACAATACAGGTTTTTGATTATTTTTAAATTATATTCTATTATTCTATATAATATTCTATTTCTATTAATCAGCATTATTAAGGGCAATAATAAACCGTAATGATTTTGTCATGATATTTGAGATTTAGAATAGTTTATTTCGTTCCAGTTTATTTCTTTCAAATATTAGTTATTTTAATACATCAAGCTAAACTGAACAAAAATGACAAATGTTGCCTTGCTGAAATAAAATGTTTTATTATAAAATGAGTATATAAAATACTAAAGTTAAAATTTTACTAAAATAAGTAAAATTGTATTTAATTTTGATTAAATATTTATTTTATTCTATGGAAACCCGTTTTTACCACTGAACAAAATAATTTAAAAAAAAGTTAATTGTGGCATTTTATTTACAATTCTGACTTTTTGTCTGGCAATTTCACGTTTACATCTTAAAATTCTTAGAAAATAGTCAGAATTGCAAGTTGTTATCTTGCTTTTCCAAAATATGTTTTATTATAAAATAAGTATATTAAATACTATAGTTAAAATTGTACTAAAATAAGTAAAATTGTATTTAATTTTAATTAAAGTTTTATTTTATTTCCGTGGAAGCCCAATTCTGCCACTGAACAAAATAATTTTAAAAAGTTAATTGTGACATTTTATTTACAATTCTAACTTTTTGTCTGTCAATTTCAAATTTACATCTCACAATTCGTAGAAAATAGTCAGAATTGCAAGTTTTTATCTTGCAATTTTAAAATATTTTTTATTATAAAATAAGTATAAAAAATACCAAGTTAATATTGTACTAAAATAAGTAAAACTGTATTTAATTTGAATAAAAATTAGATTTTATTTCCGTGGAAGCCCAATTCTGCCACTGAACAAAATAATTTTAAAAAGTTAATTGTGACATTTTATTTACAATTCTAACTTTTTGTCTGTCAATTTCAAATTTACATCTCACAATTCGTAGAAAATAGTCAGAATTTTTTTATTTTGAGGCAGAAATGGATTCAGTTTGATTTTAGTTTGTTCCAAGTAACAAAAATGCATTTTTAATAGTTTTTTTTTCTGATACATTTAGTTAAAGTATTTTCTGTTTCTAGAAATTTTACAGGTTATAATCAACTAAAACATAATTTTCAGCATCCAAAATGAAATACCTTTTTATTAACGGGGTCATCGGACGCCCATTGCTTATGATTCTTTAGGGTCTTCATGAAATATCTACAACATACTTTGGTTAAAATTCCTCAGTGGTTGTGTAAAACAACTTTTACCTTCTCAAAAACAGCTCTGTTCACAGTATATCATCATACTGCTCAGAAAGTCAAAACAGCTTGATAATTGAGACTGTTTAGGTTTTAAGGGGCTTAAAAAAGGAGTGAATTGATTTTTATCATTGTAGGGTTGTTGTCCTAAGACATTTATATGGAAATACCATGTAAAAGTGAATTTTTGCATCCAACGTCCCCTTTAAAAGTAGTATAGACTAAAATGACTCCTGGTCTTGATGGGATTTGTAATCAAATAATGCTAGACTGTAGGACTGTGTAGAGTTCCATTTACTCTGTGACTATTGGCCTTGAGCTGTGGGGGCGTGTCAGTAAAGAGCTCCGCCCCCACGCATTCATCACTGCCATCTGACATTACAGGCTTGTTCAACTTTTTGTACAACAAGCAATTGTTACTCTCCCCTGCAGAGCTGCATTCAATAGGTAATTAATCATTTTGATGTGATACCCCTCATATTGATTTTACACCGCTGTGGTTTGTTTTTACGCTGACATCTACACACGTTTAGAGAGCTGGCATTAGGAAGCTTGTGAATCGCTGATATTAGGATGCAGTTATATTTGAGATCTTTCGGAGCATGATTTCCTGTTGGAGTGCGACAGCAAAATCAGTCAGTTTTATCTTTTCACAGCTTGTCTCATTCATTTAATGTGAAAAATGACTTGGGATCAGGGTTTATAAGAATTTGCATCTCAAAATGAAGCAACTTTTGCCAGTCATGATGCATGATGGAAATTAATGGTAATGATTTGTTGGAACGAATTCACATAATTCAAACTGTGCTGTGTGATGCTTCACCTTTCCTGGTGTAACTTATGTATGCCCTTTTGAAATGTTTTATTTTTCCCCAAATTATTATTATTATTATTATTATTTCCTTTTTCATTTTTCTAGTTTACATTTTAATGGTAAAACTAAATTTTATTAATAAAACAAATGTCTAATTTTAATTGAAATCTTGAAACTTACATTTTTAGGGCCCTTTGAAATATGTTTTATTTTTTTTCCTAATTCAGTTTTAATGTTTTCTATTTTTTCCCTTTTAATTATTCTGGATTACATTATAATGGTTAAACAAAATTTTAGTAATTAAAAAAACATGCCTAATTAGGCCCCTATGAAATTGTTTTTTCCTAATTCTTTTTTTAAGTGATCTTTTATTTTTTTCTTAATTCAATTTTAATGTTTTCTATCTTTAATTATTATTATTGTTTTTTTTGTTTGTTTTTTATTATTATTAATGTATTACATTTCACTGGTTAAACAAAATTTTAGTAATAATAAAAACACATGTTTAATTAATTAAAATCAACTTACATTTTTAGGGCTTTATGAAATCTCTTTTATTTTATTTTATTTTATTTTATTTCCTAATTCCATTAGAATTTGTTGTTGTTGTTGTTGTTGTTTACATTTTTCATTTTATTTTTGTTTTAATTTTTAAATTAAATTTAGTAATCAAAAAACATATCTGCTTAATAAAAATCATAAAATTATACATTTAACAATTTATGAAACCTTCACAAAAATTACATTTTTAAGGCCCATCTGGTTTCTTTCTGGATTACAATTTAATGGTTAAAGTACATTTTAGTAATAATTAAAAAAAAATCGAATTAATTAAAAACATTTTTAGGGCCCTGATATGAGGGTCGTATGTTTGATTTTTTTCCTAATTCCATTAAAATTTTTCAATAGTTTTTATTTCTCAGATTTTTTTTTTTTTAATTGTTAAATTAAATAAATGTATACTTAATTAAAATCATGAAAATTATATACAAATTATATAAATTATAAACAAGTTATTAAACTATTTATTAAAGCTTTAACAAAAATGAAATTTTTAGGGCCCATCAGTTTTTTCTTTTCATCTGGATTACATTTTAATGTTTCTACTTTTTTTTTCTAGATTCTGTTTAAAATCAGAAAGCATTTCTAAAAAAAAAATGTTAATCAAAACTCTAACAATTTTTTATTACAGTTTTTACAATAATAGAGTCCTATCAAATGTTTTACTTTTCAGAATAAATTTAATTTCCTATGTTTAAATTTTCTAGATTTATGATTAAATTAGGGCTGTCAAACGATTAATTTTAATTATGATTAATCGCATCCAAAATGAAAGTTTATATTTACATACTATATGTGTGTTTACTCTGTATATTTATTATGTACATATAAATACACACACATACATGCATATATTTAAAATATATATATTTATATGTATATATATTTACACCTGTATACAATTTAGATTATTTTTGATATAAATCTAAAATATTTTTCCTTAATATATACATGCATGTGTGTATGTATATATAAATAATAAATATACACAGTATACAGACATATAGTATGTAAACAAAAACTTTTAGTTTGGATGCGATTAATCGTTTGACAGCACTAGATTAAATACAAATTTATTATCAAAATGGTAATCCAATGACGGCATAAAACATTAATCGTATAATTTACTTTTTAAATTGTAATCAAAGTGCTGGACAAAAGAGGTTTACTGTTAAAATTAAAACCTGAAATAAAACGTGTTATATTCATTCAAACGAGCGTCACATATACTTGAATGTGTACATAGAACATAAAATATCATTCTTTTGCAGTTTAATATTCAGACACTAGTCCATATCACAATTTAAATAGTTTACAGCCCTACTTTTGATTTACTCATCCAAATTTTGCCTGACATTCCGTGTTATACTGTAAATTCTATTTTTATTATTGGATTCTGTGATTCCATCTACATTAGGGCCCAACTTACGCTGCCTTCAGATGCGTTTCAATACCCTGTTGTAATACTTTTGAAATAGTAGGTTAGGAGGAGGCCTCCGCTTTGTGTTTGCAGTCAGTTCGCAGCATATCCATCACGCCGTCTTCATTATCTCCTGCAAAATCGAGTGCAAGGATTGCTGGGTAATGTGTGAGGTCAGTGCTTTGTCCTCTGCGTTGATGATTACTTCTGAAAGCTCCTTTATTGGCTTTTTAGAGGCCAGCTGTATCCACTCCTTCTTACTGACACAGATTAGAAGTGTTGAGCTGGCAGGAGTGAGGGAAGAGATTTATTGTTTGCATTGCTACACCGCCTCGACTCTATCCTGTTCTCCTCATGGACAGATAATCAATAAATTGTGTCCACACGATGATGGGGCGTGCATGTATCCTCCTCGACCACCAATGAGAGTGAATAAGCCATTCACGGCCACACACGCATATATTCAATGCAGCTTTTTAGAGGTTTTGTTGGTGTGAGAACAAACACTGGTTTTGTACTTACATATTTATGACTTCAGCTAAACTCACTAAGGTCTTGTTAATGTCAAGGTCATGGGTTTGATTATGTAAAACATACAGTATATACCTTGAATGCACTCTAAAACATGAATTCAGAGCACAATAAAAGATTTTCACAAGGACAGTTTCCCTGTCAAAAAACATTGTTTGATGTTTAAATGAATAAACATTTTTTTTTTCGCTTTAGGTGAAAGTGTCTAAATGTAGATGAAGCATGGTATGTCTGTATGCACGGATGACCTACTTACTACATTTGCCAAAATGTGCAGAATATAATAAGCATGCACATACTGTATCCCACAATGCACCTTGAGCATTCATTTTCAATGTGATGAATAAATGGAAGCAATATTAACCTGGATTTTTTTTTTTTTTTCTTCACAGAATTGGATTAGCCCTGAAAGCTTGAAATAATAGTCCAAAAATGTATTTTCCTATTTTTTAATAGAAAAGTTTTTAAGTTTTTTTTTTACAGTTTGCATATATGAGTATCATATTTGATAAATCAGGCTTTTATGGCTCATATACAGTATGTGATAGAATGATATGAAGCTCACCTCAGTTTTATTAATATGCCCAAACTGAGCATTTGCTGATATTTACACTACCAGTCAAAAGTTTTTGAACAGTAAGTTTTTTTACGTTTTTTTTTTTAAAGAAGTCTCTTCTGCTCAACAAAGTACCAAAAGTACAGCAAAAACAAAAACAGTAACATTTTGAAATATTTTTACTATTTAAAATAACTGTTTTCTATTTGAATATATTTTAAAATGTAATTTTTTCCTGTGATGTCAATGCTGAATTTTTAGCATCATTACTCTAGATACATGATCCTTCAGAAATCATTCTATTATTTGATTTGCTGCTCAAAACCCATTATTCTGTTAAAAACAGCATAGTAGAATTTTCAGGTTTCTTTAATAAATAGAAAGTTCAAAAGAACAGCATTTCTCTGAAATAGAAATCTTTTGTAACATTATAAATGTCTTTATCATTACTTCTGATCAATTTAAAGCATCATTGCTAAATAAAAGTATGAATTTCTGTAATTTCTCAGCAAATAAATAAATAAATAAATAAAATAATAACAATAATACTAATTATTCTGACTATTCTGAAGCTTTTGAATGGTATGGTGTATAATGTTACAAAAGCATTTTTTTTCAGATAAATACTGATCTTTGGATCTTTCTATTCATCAAAGAATCCTGAAGAAAATGTACTAAACTGTTTTAAACAGTTGTAAATATTGATAATAATGTTTCTTAAAGGAACACTCCACTTTTTATGAAAATTTTTGAAAAAGTTAAACAGATGAGTTTTACCATTTTTGAATCCATTCAGCCGATCTCCGGGTCTGGCGTTAGCACTTTTAGCATAGCTTAACATAAATCATTGAATCTGATTAGACCATTAGCATCTCGTTCAAACCAAATATTTTTGATATTTTTTCCTATTTAAAACTCTTCTGTAGTTACATCGTGTACAAAGACCGACAGAAAATGTAAAGTTGTGATTTTCTAGGCTAGTATAGTATAGTTCCTATCCATATCAGCTCTTTGTACACGATGTAACTACAGATGAGTCCAGTTTTAAATTTGGTCGTTTTTGAACAAGATGCTAATGGTCTAATCTGATTCAGTGATTTATGCTAAGCTATGCTACAATGGCTAACGGCAGACCCGGAGATAGGCTCAATGGATTAAAAAATGGTAAAACTCTTCTGTTTAACTCTAGGGGAGTTGGAAAATGAGCCTTTTTTTTTTTTTTTTTAAAGTGGAGTGTTCCTTTAAACAGCAAATCAGCATATTAGAATGATTTCTGAAGGATCTTGTGACACTGAAGACTGGTGTAATGATGCTGAAAATTTAGCTTTGTTCTCAGGAATAAATTACATTTTAAAATATATTTAAATAGAAAGCAGTTATTTTAAATAGCAAAAATATTTTTAAAAAATACTGTTTTTTTTCTGTACTTTGGATCAAATAAATGCAGGCTTGGTGAGCAGAAGAGACTTCTTTAAAAAAACATTACAAATCTTACTGTTCAAAAACTTTTAACTGGTAGTGTATATGGCCATGTTATTATTTCTTAAAGGATCACATCCTGTATTTAATTACTCACCCTCATGTTGTTTCAAACCCGTAAGACCTTTGTTCATCTTTGGAACACAAATTAAGATTCTTTTGATTAAATCCAAGAGCTTTTTGACCCTGCATGGACAGCAACGCAACTGACACGTTCAAGGCCTAGAAAGCTAGTAAGGAGAAGAAATTGTTGAATAAAGTCGTTATTTATTTTTCAGACAAAAAGTCTTCTCACAGCTTCATAACATTGAGGTTAACCCACTGATGTCACAAGCACGATTTAAACGATGTCCTTACTAAATTTCTGGGCCCAGGAACATTTCAGTTGCATTGCTGTCTATGGAGGCTCAGAAATCCCTCGGACCTTATCCAAAATATCTTAATTTGTGTTCCAAAGATGAACAAAGGTCTTACAGGTTTGGAACAACATGAGGGTGAGCAATTAATGACAGAATTTTCATTTTTGGGTGAACTAGTCCTTTAAGGAGGACCTTAAAAAAACTAAAAAAATAAATGAAAAAAAATATGAAACTTGTCATCATTTACTAACACTCATTTACTTTCTTGTGCAGAACACAAAGGGGAATTATTGAACAATATCCTATCCTGAAGTAGTCCATATGTAGGGCATTTGATCCAAGTATTAGTCTTTCTTTTTTAACGTGGGAACAGATTAATGAGTCTCTGGTTGGGTCCTTTAGTCTCAGGAGTGATCATGTTAGTTCTTTAAGGCTTTTAGTAATCACCAAAGTAAATGTAGATGTGCTGCACAGAGGATTTCTGCATTATTTATTGGTTTAATGGCTGCTTTTATCATAAGTGCCTCATGTTCTCCAGAGTATAGTTTTTTTGTTTTGACTAATGCATTGGATGCCTTTACCTCAGGGCTTCAGGCTTTACTTTGGGGTTCGTACTACATTACAGCATCACCACAGATTTCCTTGTCTGTTTGAAAGCTACTACTAACTAGCAACAGGTAGCAAACCTTTATTTTTATTAAAGGGATAATTCACCCAATAATGAAAATGTTGACATCATTGTAAGTCATCATGACTTACTTTCTTCGGTTGAACCAAACAGTTGGTAGCCATTGACTTGCATTGATCAATGGCTATCAGCAACTGTTTGGCTTGACCTGAATAAGATATTTCACATAAAAGATGTTTACATATAGTCCACAAGAGAAAATTGTTGAATTTATAAAAATGACCCTGTTCAAAAGTTTACGCACATTAGATTCTTAATACTGTGTTGTTACTTGAATGATCTACAGCTGTTTTTTTTTTGTTTGTTTTTTAATTAGTTTGTTTCGTGATAGTCCCGTGTTTGTCCTGAACAGTTTTTCTTTAGAAAAATCCTTCAGGCCCCACAAATTATTTGTTTTTTGTTTTTTTAGCATTTTGTGTATTTAAACCCTTTCCAGCAGTGAATGTATGGTTTTTAGATGCATCTTTTCACAATGAGGACAACTGAGGGACTCGTATGCAACTATTACAGAAGGTTAAAACGCTCGCTGATACTCTAAAAGGAAACACAATGCATTAAGAGCTGGGGGGCAAAAACTTTTTGAATTTGAAGATTAGGGTAAATTCAACTTGTTTTGTCTTCTGGGAAACATCAAAGTATCTTCTGTAGCTTCCGAAGGGCAGTATTAAAAAAAATTTAAAAAGATATTTAGCAAAATAAGAAAAAATTACACATCTTCATTCTGTTCAAAAGTTTTCAACCGCTGGCTCTTAATGCACAGTCCCTCAGTTGTCCTCATTTCGAAAAGATGGATCTCAAAATCACACAGTTATTGTTGGAAAGAGTTCAAATACACAAAAATGCTGAAAAATGAAAGAATTTGTGGGACCTGAAGGGTTTTTCTGAAAAACAGTGGTCAGTTTAACTGTTCAGGACAAACAAGGGACTCATAAACAACTATCACTAAACAAAAAACACAGCTGTGGATCATTCGGGTAACAACACAGTATTCAGAATCTAGTGTATGTAAACTTTTGAACAGGGTCATTTTTATAAATTCAACTATTATTTCCTCCTGTGGACTGTAAGTAAATGTCTTTGTGTGAAATCTCTTATTCAGGTCAGTACTGAATAAAAAAATAACATGCATTTTGTATGATCTTGTATGATTTTGGTAAAATAATTAACAAGGTGTATGTAAACTTTTGACTGTATAATGGATTTTGGCTGTTCTCACATCTCTTTCCTAAAATCGGAGACCATCCAGCAGCCAGTCTCAATCTCAGCTTTGAGGACATATGGGTTTCGCACTGCCAGTGTGAGGAAGAGTCGTCTGAGTCGTAAGAGGTCCATCTTTAGAAACTCTGGTAACACAGTGGGATTTGTCAGTGCTCTCCGGGAATGGGATTATTATATGGTCTCTCAGAATGACCTGTCTTTAAGAGTAATTTTCCCTTCCTTGTTCGACCAGCACGCTCTCCACAGTCAGTCCCTTTAACAAGCACTATGATGACATCTCTGTCACAGCTGCTGCCTGTGGTCATCGCGTTAAAGTCGATATAATGGCACACACCATTAACATTCTCACGAATGGGAGGTGGGAATAGATAATATGATTCGAAAGCAAAATGATATGCCTCATGGAGAATGGTTCAGTGTCATATATCCTTATAAAGCTGAAAGGGACAGAGTGCAAGTACTCAAAAGAAAATTTGGTCATCATTTTCATCCACATGTCATTCGAAACCTGTATGATTATTGTTTTTTTTTTTTTTCACTACCTGTTTCATTGTGTGGAAAAAGCAGCGTGAACAGGATTTCATTTTATTTAATTTAATAATGTTTTAATTTTTAGTTTAATAATGTTTTAATCTTTTTAATTTAATTTAGTTTAATAATGTTTTAATTTAGTTTAATTTAAAAATGAAATGCGTAGATCGGAAGTATGCTTGCATCATATCCTTGTGTATATAAAAAATGTAATTGATATACTAAATTATACAAATATTTAATAATAATGACATTGTATCGGTCACAACTTGCGCATATCTACTGTCTCTTCTGAGAGGTTTTAGATCATACATGCTGTTCCTATCATATTTCCAGTGCTTTTATCCTCTGTTGTTGTTTTTAGATGAATCAGATTTAAATTACTTTTCTCCTGACTGTCAAAGATGTTTTTCTGACCCTGGCGAGAGGCATCCACAAATATCATTGTGGTCTCCGGCTACTGTAATCTATATTAAACCATTTGATTACCCTTTGAGGAAAACATGCTTTCTCTTTACATGTTTGCGAAAGGATTTGACATCTGCAGGATTTGATTGTCATTGACGTCGAATTAGATCTGCCCTTGCCTGTAACATCTAATTTCATCTTTTCTTATGAGAATCTTTTTTTTTTTTCATTTTTCATTTATTTTATTCTTTGAAGCCATTAACAATCACACTTAAATGCTTAATTACAGTTGTTAATTAAATTAATGTAGTTTTATATACGTTTTAGAAACTGAATAGCAAATAATGAATATAGATCAACAGCCGTACTGAAACATTAAAATTACACATACTACAAAAAGAAATGCATTATAATGTTAATAGATTGAAAATATATATATATATATATATTTTTTTATTTTATTTTATTTCTAAATTGAAAAAAAAATCAGGTTATATTTCACCATATGATTGGCCATTTTGTAGATTTTTTTGGACTGTTTGATGGTGATTTTTGGATCATGTTTATTATTTTATTTTATTTTATTTTATTATAATATTTATTACTGTTTTTAAAATATTTCAGGTAATATTTCACCATATTAATGGCCATTTTGATGTAGATTTTTTTGACTATTTTAGTTTAGTTTAGTTTATTCCCAGTCTAAATCAGAACTGTTTCAGATAACATTTTTTATTTTATTTTATTTTATTTTATTTTATTTTATTATTTCTAAATTTAAAATATTTCAGGTAATATTTCACTATACTGATGGTCATTTTGATGAATTTAGATTTTTTGGACTATTTTAGTTTAGTTTAGTTTAGTTTAGTTTAGTACCAGTCTAAATCAAAACTATTTCAGATAACATTTCACCTTAGTTAATAGCTATTTTGATGGTGATTTTTGGATCATGTTTTTTTTTTTTTTTTTTTTTTTTTTTTAATCTATTTTTTTTTTTTTTACACCCAGTCTAAATAAAAATATTTCAGGTTAACTTGCATGTACAAATTATTTGAGATCTGCTGACTTTGGTTATTAATAACATTCAAGTTTATTGACTGAATGTGATTCTAGAAGTAGTTTATGGCTATTTTAATGTTGATTTTTGGATCATGACTTTGTACAATCTGTAATTCCCTGTAATAATTGCACAATAATTTATTGTACCAGTGTCTGTCATACAATCTCAGTAGAAAATCCACTAAATTGTTCACTTCTTAGCATACAGTACACTACCTTTCGTTTCTTACAGTCACAGCATACGGATGAAAGCAAACACTTGACAAATGTTGCTTTATATTCCTCCTGCTCTACCAGTGGCTCATTTGATAACCTTTATTTTTTTTGGTCTGCAGATGTTCGCCTGACTTTACTAGTTGTCCTTAACTTTCATTTCCTATTTAAATTTAAGTCTGTGAAAGTTGCCAAAGGATTTGTTTTGTGTTCGATTAGATTAAAGCAATTATCTTTATTTTCTGATTCTTAGTCTGCTGCTCGGCAGAGCCAGTGCTTTTTTCAAGCACAACACCCTGAGACATGTTAAAAAGGCCTAATGAATCAATTTATAAGGTCTTACAAAAAAACCCAATCCATTGTCCATTAAAAGTTTCTAGAATATGTCAAGAATAAGTCTTTGCTGCAGAGATTGTGTTCACTTAGAAAATCAAAACAAGTGAGAAGGACAGTTGCTGATGACATTTTCACTTTCCTTATTTTGATGTAATATGCATAATGAGGAAACTTAGTATGTCTGCAAAGTTAGAATGTCTGCAAGGACTTTTGTTCTTAAGTTCTGTTCGTCTTGCTTTTTTACCTGCAGTGCTTCTGCTGTTATGATCCTATAGAAAACTCATATTTATTTCAAGAGCAGCTTTGCTGTGCCAAGAGATTACTGCAGTATTTTAATAAAAAAGAAAATGGGCTGTTCTATTATATTTCTTCACCACTGGATCAGTAGAGAAGCCTTTAGACATGTTTTTGGTTAAAATGTAGTTTCTTGGAAATGGATAAAGCTTTATTTAGCTAAATAACTTATTTAGTTGGACCTTACTTATAATCTTCTAAATAATCTTGTATTTTGCCTATTTATTGTACCATTCCATTTCATATAAACCTGGATTGTGGAAAATGTTTTAAGTCGACATCAGTCGATGCTCACCAAAGCTGCAATTATTTGATTAAAAATACAGTAAAAGCAATAATACTGTGAAAAAGGTTTACAATTTAAAATAACCATTTTCTATTTTAAAATATTTTAAAATGCAATTTATTCCTGTGATGCAAAGCTAAATTTTCATTTTTGTCTATTTGAATCCTTTCCAACAATGACTGTATGATTTTAAGATCCATCTGAGGGACTCATGTTTAACTATTACAGAAGGTTCAAATGCTCTCTGATGCTTCAAAAGGAGACACAACCCTGATAGCACACGTACATCTTGGAGACGTCTATTTGACGTCTATATTTACATCTGCAAGACGTGGTTTGCTCATCTGCAATATGTCTATTGGACGTGTTCTATCAGATGTCAAACAGATGTCTTTAAGATGTTTATGATTTAGAATGTATGTAAAACTGACATCTTACAGATGTCTGCCAGACGTTTGTACACAGCATATGCTTTCCAGTTTAAGAGATTTTTAACAGACATCTTGCAGACGTATGTGTGCTATCTGGGAATGCATTAAGAGCCGGTGGGGGAAGAAAGATCAGGGTGAATTTAACTTATTTTGTCTTCTGGGAATAATAAAAGTATGTCCTGTATGTTCTGAAGGGCAGTACTAAATGAAAAACATATGATATTTAGGCGAAATAAGAAAAATGTACACATCTGTTCAAAAGTTTTCACCCCCAGCTCTAATTGCATCTTTTTTTCCTTCTGGAGCATCAGTGAACGTTTGAACCTTCTATAATAGTTGCATGAGTTCCTCAGTTGTCCTCCGTGTGAAAAGATGCATCTCATAATCATACAGTCATTGTTGAAAAGGGGTCAAATATACAAAGATGCTGAAAAACCATAGAATTTGTGGGAACTGTATTTTTCTGAAGAACAGGCAGTTTAGCTATTCAGGACAAAAAAGGGACTCATGAACAAGAAAAAAAAAAAAAAAAAAAGATTTTTTTCATTTTTATAAATTCAACTATTATTTTCTCTTGTGAACTTTTTTCTTGTGAACTTTTTTTTTATGTGAAGATATTTCACATAAAAGATGTTTACATAACATCTTTTATGTGAAATATCTTATTCAGGTCAGTACTAAATAAAAAAAAATCATTTTGTATAATCCCTGTTTTTTTTTGGTAAAATAATTTACATTTTGCAGAATCTGAAAGGTGGATGTACACAGCAGATGCTTTCCAGATCAAGAGATTTTTAACAGACATCTTGCAGACGTATGTGTGCTATCTGGGAATGCATTAAGAGTACTAAATAAAAAAAAATCATTTTGTATAATCCCTGTTTTTTTTTGGTAAAATAATTTACATTTTGCAGAATCTGAATGGTGGATGTAAACTTTTGACCTCAACTGTATTTTTTAATATTATAAATGTCTTTAACTGTATTTTTTGTCCATTTCTTTCCAAAAATGGTAGTGTATATACAAATTATTTATTTATGTTTGAGTAATTTTTTTTTTTTATATGGTGCCATTCACTCTAATCTAACACTAAAATCTGAGGTTGAGGATTTATGACCAGCAAAATAGGGTTGATCCAGGATTATGTTCTGCTTGTTTAAACTGCATTAAACAACTTGGATGATTTTAATAGCTGGTCAACCTGTTTGACTTCAAATTGATTGATCGTTTTCCCAAAAAGTTTGTACATATAAGTTTGTATTGATCGCGTAAAAAGGATTTTACCGCAGGAGACCGTCTTAATAAGTGAATTCACTGTTTACCTCCATGTTTTCCCACAGGAGAGGAGAATCTGCTGGCAATACTGAAGAGAAGATGGTGGAAGTACATGATTCTGGGATTGATTGATATAGAGGCCAATTACCTGGTCATCAAAGCCTACCAGTACACCACACTGACCAGCGTTCAGGTAAATTAATGTGTTTACAAGTCATTGGGAGGGAAGTAAAAGACTAGAAAAGAAAGATTATATAACGGCCTAAGAAGCAAAAACGCACTGGCTTGAGGCTTTTATCAAGTCCGTCCGATTGGCAGTTAAATCTCGCCTGTTTGCTTCACATTGCGCTTGTCATTTAATCTTCATTACAGTGCTGCTAGTGCTGAAAGAGCCTTATTCACGTCACCACTAATGGTGTTTGATTAGTGGCCAGAGGAGGTCTCAATGATTATTAGAGATTCCAGCAGAGAAAAGGATTGATTTTTTTCTTTTTCACTCCTCACTCTTCTATTGCCACCACCGACGGTCATTACGAGTGCCCTTGTTGATGCAAAGACTGTCATCAGCTATTTGTTAGCGAACGTGCTGGCATCCAGTCATATATTAGCCTAGCCTACCCTACCATTAGACACTTAAAGAGACATTCAGACAGGCTTTTATCAGATCTGCAGGCGTAACTGAGAGGATCAGCTCTGATCAATAAGGATTTTATGATGTGCACAAAAGAATACACGTCTTAAAACAAGACGGTGTGGTGTTGTTATTGATTTTTTTTTTTTTTTTGTGATAAGATCCCATAGCATTATGATAGCACAGGACTACAGGTGAATACAGATGTGGTTCGATTTTATAAACACAAAAAAACACAAACAACCACCACAGAGGCATCATGACCACCTCAAAGATTTTGTGGGTATTGACTGCAACTGTGCAAACCTCTATTTGCAGTGTCTTTAATAATTAACTTTTTACTGTTTGTAAAAAGAAGTTTGACTTAAATGCTGTTTTTGCAACAACTTAAAGGGATATTTCACCCAAAATTGAAAATTCCTTCATTAATTACTCACCCTCACGTTGTTCTAAACTCGTAAGACCTTCGTTCATTCGGAACACAAATTAAGATGTTTTTCATGTATTCTGAGAGCTTTCTGACGCTGCATAGACAGCAACGCAACAGACGTGTTCAAGGCCCAGAAAGATAGTAAAGATATCAATACATTAGTCCATGTGACATCAGTGGTTCAACCGTAATTTTATGAAGCTATGAGGATACTTTTTCACTTTCAAATATAGAAAATAACAACTTTATTCAACAATTTCTTCTCTTCTTTGTCAGTTTTCAACACACGTTCACAAGAGTACCGCAGCGCGTTTGTGGTGCTGGTTCAGATCAGTAAGGCTAGGCAAAAAATTGCAAATCATCCTCTTTTGTGTTTTATGTGGTACTCTCATGAACACACATCGAAGACTAACACGGAAGAGAAGAAATTGTTGAATAAAGTTATTAGTTTTGTTTTCTTGGCGCACAAAAAGTGTTCTTGTCGCTTCATGAAATTACAGTTGAACCACTGATGTCACATGGATTATTGTAACAATGTCCTTACTACCTTTCTTGGCTTTGAACATTGAAGTTGTGTTGCTGTCTATGCAGGGTCAGAAAGCTCTTAGATTTCAAAAAAAAATATCTTAATTTGTGTTCCGAAGATGAACGAAGGTCTTACGGGTTTGAAACGAAATGAGGGTGAGTAATTAATGATACATTTATTAATTTATGGGTGAACTAACCCTTATAAAATAAAATTTTAAAACTTAATTTTTGATTAGTAATATCCATTGCTAAGAACTTTATTTGGACAGCTTTAAACCTCTCAATATTTAGATTTTTTTTTGCACCTTTAGATTCCAGATTTTCAAATAGTTGTATCTTGTGCAAATATTGTCCAATCTTAACAAACCATACATCAATTGAAAGCTTATTTATCAGCTTTTAAATGATGCATAGATCTCAATTTTTTTAAAAATGTACCCTTATGACTGGTCTATTTATGTGTCCTTTTAAAATATTTAAAGGCAAATTCACTAAATAATTGCTAAGCTTTTACATGTGATCCTCCAGTTCATAAACAAACATCTTATTCACAAACTACCCACAATCAAGTTCAATCAGACAGAACAATTGCAATTAGTTTTTTTGCTGATTTGCAAAATTTCTTTTGTGAATTGAGGGAAAACAAAAGCCAGTGACAGACAGTGCATGCAAATAAACAGCATAATCATTGTGAATTTCAGAAATAAAGTTTTTCTGTGAAACAGAATTATTCTGGAAATATCAAAGCTGCTCTTATCTATACATTGAAAATGCATAAACACTAACTGCCAAGTTAGTTAAGTTGCAGCTTATGGTTAGTTTATTAAACACAATAAATTATTTCAAGTACAGTTTAACAGTTAAGCCCAAGCCTCCATTACTAATTCGAAAATGTCACTTTAGAATTAGACATGATGGAACTAGTAACAAGCTCACATCTTCGAAAACATTGAAGCAAATTTTCAAATAGATGTTATCTTTATTAACAAACAGCATATTTGAAGTCTAAACAAAAACATTCTTGCCTCAAAAACTCTTAAAACTAGATTCTGTGACACAAAAACAGTATTATTTGTAAAATTATAGTGGATTTAGGTGTCCACCATGACGCTCGTTGTGAGAAATACCGCAAGCGGATTGATACAAATGGTGGAACCGAGTTCCGATATCACTAGAATATCACACTTATGAGCCAATCATATTCGAGGACCAGAAAGAACTGTTGTATAATACTGTATATTAGCTCAGAATATGAATTAACCACTTGCAGGCAACTTACATACAGTATATACTGAACTGCCATGTCGTTTGGGTCCTGTTTTATCTCGCCAAGGGCACCCAGTGAGCCAGAACTGCCTCAAAATAATAGGTACATAACGTCCCTCCACACACGCAGTGATTTGTTTTCAAGACTCTTATTTTTTTGAATGTGCACACTGCGACCAATCAGCAGGTACCACCGGTTCAGTACTTCTCTGGTGCCTGCGCAGCACAACCTGTGCCCCTGACTTTAAAGCGTTATCTGTCTCTATGTTCCCTACCCAGCACAAAAGAGAATTAGACTCTCAGCGTTGTACAGTTCATACTGCTCGGAGCCACTGGAGACTGCAGTGTCTCTGATCAGACAATGGAACCAGACGCTCTTGCAGGTCAATCAAACACAGAAACCTTGAAGCGCACCACCTGAGTTACCTAATTATTTCTACTGCACTGGTTTGCAACCAATTTATATCTCACAATTCTGCCTTTTTTCTTGCAATTTCAAGTTTATATCTCACAAATCTGCCTTTTTTCTTGCAATGTCAAGTTTATATCTCGCAAATTTGCCTTTTTTCTTGCAATTGCGAGTTTATATCGTGCATATGCAAATTTATTTCACAACTCTTACTTTTTTCTTGTAATTATGACTTGTGACAAATTTATCTAGCAATTCTGACTTTTTTTCGCAATTCTGACCTTTTGCTAATGCTAGTTGATATCGTGCACATAAAATTTCTCGCAATTCTGATCTTTTTCTTGTTAATGCAGGTTTATATCTCACAATTCTGACTTTTTTCTCATAATTCTGACTTTTTTTTTCGTAATTCTGACTTTTGTCTCGCTAATGCTAGTTTACATCGTGCATATACAAACTTTTTCGCAATTCGGACATTTTTCTTGCAAATGCAGGTTTATATCTCACAATTCTGACTTTTTTTCTCGTAATTCTGACTTTTGTCTCGCTAATCTAATGCTAGTTTATATCATGCGTACACGAATTTATATCTCACAATTCTGACTTTCTTCTCGTAATTCTGACTTTTTTCTCACTAATGCTAGTTGATATCATGCACATACAAAATTTCTCGCAATTCTGAACTTTTTCTTGCAAATGCAAGTTTATATCTCACAATTCTGACTTTTTTCTCATAATTCTGACTTTTTTCTCGTAATTCTGACTTTTGTCTCGCTAATGCTAGTTTACATCGTGCATACACAAACTTTTTCGCAATTCTGACATTTTTCTTGCAAATGCAGGTTTATATCTCACAATTCTGACTTTTTTTCTTGTAATTCTGACTTTTTTCTGGCTAATGCTAGTTTATATCGTGCGTATACGAATTTATATCTCACAATTCTGATTTTTTTCTCATAATTCTGACTTTTTTCTCACTAATGCTAGTTGATATCATGCACATACAAAATTTCTCGCAATTCTGAACTTTTTCTTGCAAACGCAGGTTTATATCTCACAATTCTGACTTTTTTCTCGCAATTCTGACTTTATTCTGGCTAATGCAGGTTTATATCTCACAATTCTGACTTTTTTCTCATAATTCTGACTTTTTTCTCGTAATTCTGACTTTTGTCTCGCTAATGCTAGTTTACATCGTGCATACACAAACTTTTTCGCAATTCTGACGTTTTTCTTGCAAATGCAGGTTTATATCTCACAATTCTGACTTTTTTTCTTGTAATTCTGACTTTTTTCTGGCTAATGCTAGTTTATATCGTGCGTATACGAATTTATATCTCACAATTCTGATTTTTTTCTCGTAATTCTGACTTTTTTCTCACTAATGCTAGTTGATATCATGCACATACAAAATTTCTCGCAATTCTGAACTTTTTCTTGTGAATGCAGGTTTATATCCCATAAATCTGACTTTTCTCATAATTCTGACTTTTTTCTCACTAATGCTAGTTTATATCATGCGTATATGAATTTATATCTCACAATTCTGACTTTTTTCTCGCTAATGCTAGTTAATATCGTGCACATACAAAATTTCTCGCAATTCTGAACTTTTTCTTGCTAATGCAGGTTTATATCTCACAATTCTGACTTTTTTCTCGTAATTCTGACTTTTGAAAAGTGAAAGTGAAAGTGACGTGACGTGTGGCCAAGTATGGTGACCCATACTCGGAATTTGTGCTCTGCATTTAACCCATCCAAGTGCACACACACAGTAGTGAACACACACACACACACACACCGTGAACATACACCCGGAGCAGTGGGCAGCCATTGCATTGCTGCGGCGCCCGGGGAGCAGTTGGGGGTTCGGTGCCTTACTCAAGGGTCTCACCTCAGTCGTGGTATTGAGGGTGGAGAGAGCGCTGATTAATCACTCACCCCACCGACAATCCCTGCCGGACCTGGGACTCGAACCAGCAACCTTTCAGTCACAAGTCCGACTCCCTAACCATTAGGCCACGGCTGCCCCCAGCATTGTAAACTAGCATTGTCTCGCTAATGCTAGTTTACATCGTGCATATACAAACTTTTTTGCAATTCGGACATTTTTCTTGCAAATGCAGGTTTATATCTCACAATTCTGACTTTTTTTCTTATAATTCTGACTTTTTTCTGGCTAATGCTAGTTTATATCGTGCGTATACGAATTTATATCTCACAATTCTGATTTTTTTCTCGTAATTCTGACTTTTTTCTCACTAATGCTAGTTGATATCATGCACATACAAAATTTCTCGCAATTCTGAACTTTTTCTTGCAAACGCAGGTTTATATCTCACAATTCTGACTTTTTTCTCGCAATTCTGACTTTTTTCTGGCTAATGCTAGTTTATATCATGTATATACAAATATATATCTCGCAATTCTGACTTTTCTTGCAATTACATCTTTAGTTTATATCTCTCAATTCTGACTTTTTTTTCTCGCAAATGAAAGTTTATATCTTGCAAATACAAATTTATTTCACAATTCTGACTTTTTCCTCACGATTGTATTTTATATCGCAAATCTTTTTTCTCGCATTTCTTACTTGTTTCTCACAAATGCAAGTTTATATCTCGCAGTTCTGACTTTTTTTCTTGCAAATTCAAGTTTATACCTTGTAAATCTGACTTTTCTTGCAAATGCAAGTTTATATCTCACAATTCTGACTTTTTTCTCGTTAATGCGACTTTATATCGTGCATATGCTAATTTATATCTCACAATTCTGACTTTTTTCTCGCTAATGCGACTTTATATCGTGCATATGCTAATTTATATCTCACAATTCTGACTTTTCTTGCAATTCTGCCTTTTTTCTCACAATTGCGAATTTATATCTTGCAATTCTGATTTTTTTCTTGCAAATGCAAGTTGATATCTTGAAAATACAAATTTATCTCACAATTCTGCCTTTTTCCTCACAGTTGCGAGTTTATATCGCAAATCTGAATTTTTCTCACATTTTTTACTTGTTTCTCACAAATGCAAATTTATATCTCGCAATTCTGACTTTTTTCTTGCAATAAAGTAAACTTGAATTGCGCCAGTGGTAGGAAAATGTCTTATTACAGAATTTATACAGGTAATGGACTATGATTAAATGTATTTATTTTTTATCATATTATTATTATTTTTTTTTAGAAGGAATCACACTAAATTAATGTTAAATTGACTTTTTTAAAATACATTTTTTTTCAGTAAATCTTTTATAATAATGTATATTAATACCTATCTAGTATTATATAGAATATATCTCAAATGTGTGGCATGTATTGTGTTTCATAATGTCATTACATTTATTCCTGTCTAAGATTGCTGGATAGAGGTAAACTTTTCCTTAGTGTAAAGTCTCCTGGGTTCAATTTGTAATTAAAATGAACCAAAACTGCAGCTGTTTATCATTGGATGAAAATGAGCAACATTTGTTTGGAACTGAGCACAGTGTGCAGATGAGCAATAGATAAGTGAAAAACTGACAGCTTTATAACTGGATCCGCACTAATGACAAACAGCAAAACATTAAAAACATTTCGATTCCAGCACTTACACTCATTACAACACTAATCTAATGAACTGAAACCTCTTGCTTGAATTTGTTTCTGTTAGATGCATTTATTAATTGAACACTCTTTTATCCAAAGTGACTTGCCAATGACTCTACAGCTAACATTAAGTGCGCTATTTAAAAAGCGTTACTAATTTGGCGTCACATTGTGCTTCTGAAAAGTTATTATGATATGACTTTTATAAAACAATTGTTAAAGTTACCCTTGAATAAGTTATATTTATGAAACAAAGTTATTTTGTTTTTGCTCTATTGCTTGGTGTTTAGTTTCTGAATGATTAAGTGTTTGAATGAATAGTTCAATTTGAGTTAATGATTCAGTTCCTGTGCATCAGCCTTCAATTTTATGAATGATTCAGTGACTCGCTCATTAGGTCGCTTATCGCCACCTATTGGCATATGGATGTAACAGAAAGAGTCTTATCAATCCCACATAAATGTATCATAGTTTACAGTATTAACAGCTGGTTTTGCGTTATCTATGATTTTTTTTATATGTCTTAGAGTAATAGGACATCAGTAAATTGTAGTAGACTCAAAAGAATCAAATGAAGTCACAAACAGAAATGTTGATTAAACGGCTGATAAACAAGCCAAAGCTTTAACAGAACTAGTGCATTTTCAGCACTAAATGAGTAACATTCTCTTTTCTAGTCTAGCTATCTAAAATGATAGCTTGTTTGATGAGGTCAGTCGGGTTTCTGCTAATCCCACATTGGAGCGTATCATGTTTTTGCTGTTCTCTAGGTGAAGAAATGTTTCCTACCTCCCAAACTTTTGCATGCCATTTCCCCTGTGGTTCTCAACGAGTGTATTTTAACATTTTTATATAGACTGTAATGAGGTTACACAACGGCTCATCAATATTAATAGGCAGTCATGCCGAACCATGCGATGGAGCCGCTCTTTAAAACGTTTGCCCATTAAGAGTAGATGATTACTTGTTATAGATGGTCATGGTGTTGGCTGAGGTCCAGAATGCAAATGTCTTGACTAATTCTGCTACTTTCTCTTCTTTTCTCTTTCGTTTTATTAGCTGAGCCAAATAATGTTGAGTTTTAACAAATGTAGCTGATTTTGGTGCATAAATGGAGGCGTTGTATAAATTTTATGACCTTATTATATCACCTGTGTGTCCTTCAGTCATTGAGGCCTTATGAAAAATGTATTTCCTCTAAACTTTTCAGCACCTAGCTAAAAGGAATATGAACAGGTTAGAGCTGAAAATTGGGCTCTGAAAATGGGATCAGTTAACTCAAATAAGCCCAGTGAGCGCTGCAACATCAGGCAGAGCTATTTAAATGAGTTCAGAGATTCCACACTTCCATCCAAGGAGGTTTCTGGTGAAAGTTATGAACCAGCATCGAAAAATAATGAATAGAATAAATGCTTCTCTATGTACGTGTTGAATTGAATTTCTGTGCTGAACTGTCTATACACCGTACTATCTATCATACTGTCTATCTGTTATACAATCAATCTGTTGTACTATCTATCTATCTATCTATCTATCTATCTATCTATCTATCTATCTATCTATCTATCTATCTATCTATCTATCTATCTATCTATCGTCCTATTTGTTGTACTATCTATCTATCTATCTATCTATCTATCTATCTATCTATCTATCTATCTATCTATCTATCTATCTATCTATCTTCCTATTTGTTGTACTATCGTTCGTTCTGTCTATCTATCTATCCTACTGTCTGTGTGTGTCTGTCTATCTATCTATCTATCTATCTATCTATCTATCTATCTATCTATCTATCTTCCTATTTGTTGTACTATCTATTGTTTGTTCGTTCTGTCTATCTATCTATCTATCTATCTATCTATCTATCTATCTATCTATCTATCTATCTATCTATCTATCGTCCTATTTGTTGTACTATCTATCTATCTATCTATCTATCTATCTATCTATCTATCTATCTATCTATCTATCTTCCTATTTGTTGTACTATCGTTCGTTCTGTCTATCTATCTATCCTACTGTCTGTGTGTGTGTGTCTGTCTATCTATCTATCTATCTATCTATCTATCTATCTATCTATCTATCTATCTATCTATCTTCCTATTTGTTGTACTATCTATTGTTTGTTCGTTCTGTCTATCTATCTATCTATCTATCTATCTATCTATCTATCTATCTATCTATCTATCTATCTATCTATCTATCTATCTATCTATCTATCGATCGTCCTATTTGTTGTACTATCTATAGTTCGTACTGTCTATCTTGTCCTATTTGTTGTACTATCTATCTATCTATCTATCTATCTATCTATCTATCTATCTATCTATCTATCTATCTACCTATCTATCTATCTATCTATCTATCTATCTATCTATCTATCTATCTATCTATCTATCTATCTATCTATCGATCGTCCTATTTGTTGTACTATCTATAGTTCGTACTGTCTATCTTGTCCTATTTGTTGTACTATCTATCTATCTATCTATCTATCTATCTATCTATCTATCTATCTATCTATCTATCTATCTATCTATCTATCTATCTATCTTTCGTCCTATTTGTTGTACTATCTATAGTTCGTACTGTCTATCTTGTCCTATTTGTTGTTCTATCTATCTATCTATCTATCTATCTATCTATCTATCTATCTATCTATCTATCTATCTATCTATCTATCTATCTATCTATCTATCTATCTATCTATCTTTCGTCCTATTTGTTGTACTATCTATAGTTCGTACTGTCTATCTTGTCCTATTTGTTGTACTATCTATCTATCTATCTATCTATCTATCTATCTATCTATCTATCTATCTATCTATCTATTTGTTGTACTATCTATCGTTCGTTCTGTCTATCTATCTATCGTACTGTCTGTGTCTGTCTATCTATCTATCTATCTATCTATCTATCTATCTATCGTACTGTCTGTGTCTGTCTATCTATCTATCTCATACTATCTATCGTTCTATCATCTATATCTATTGTAGTATCTATTGAACTATCTATCTGTCTGTTTATCTATCATACTATTTGTTGTACTATCTATACACCGTACTGTCTATCTATCGTACTATCATACTATCTGTTATACTTTTGTACTGTCATACTATCTATTTGTCGTACTATTGTTCTTTCTATCATACTATCTATCATTCTATTGTTCTGTCAATTTATAAAAATCTGTCAAGTCTTTATTAAACCAAACTTTGCTTTTTAGTAAATATCACATTTATAAAAATGTGATTAAATTATTAATTTTCTTTAGAATTTCTTACACTCACTTTTGTATTCCGCATCCATATATATATATATTCATTTTTATTTTTTTTTCTTCAGGAATTGAATTTCAATTTAAAAATGCCTTTTGTGAACCATCTTCACATTTGTATGAATATAGGATATATGTGTGAAAGCATGTTTTTGATTATTATTAAATACAGTTTTTCAATGTATTCCACAGCTGCTGGACTGCTTTGTGATTCCTGTGGTGTTGCTGCTGTCGTGGTTCTTCCTGTTAGTCAGGTATAAAGTGCTGCACTTTGTGGGCGTGGGCGTGTGTCTCCTGGGCATGGGCTGCATGGTGGGCGCAGACGTCCTGGTGGGCCGACAGCAAGGCCTCGGTAAGTCCTCGTCCCTCCGCGTTGCCGTGGTACACCCTGAATACTGACCCGCACAATAACCCTCTCTCGTTTCCCCTGTGTGGTGTCTTGTTTCACATGCAGCCACAGTCCAGACATTACATCAGTGTAAAGCACTGCCCAATCCTCCTGAGAATCCTGGATCATGCCGATTGATTCAGTTTCAGAGTCCATTATTAAATATGAATGAACAGTAGGGGCTTGTCCATACAGTTTCACACACAGCTTTCCCCACGGGGTGGTCTAATGAAAATCACACTAATTTGCAGCGATTCTGCTGTTGTTAGAGTTGTCTCTGAATAATTTACCTACTGCTGAGTGAATGTTACATTTACATTTATGCACTTGGCAGATGCCTTTATCCAGTGTGCGTTCAAGTACACATTTTATCAGCATGTGTGCTCCCTGAGAATTTAGACCTCTCACACATCCATTGCTTTGCTTTTGAGCTACAGAAATGTGTCACCGCAGTTCTGACTTGAAATGTCCATTGAGTGGCACTATAACTCTAATGCTCAGTGACGTTTTAAAATAGCGTACCATCTGCACTACACCTAAACCATCTTTCAGCGTGAGTCATGTTTTTCATGGGATTTGTACCCAAGGATTTCACATTCTAAGTCCAATTCAGTTGCTACCGAGCAAGCTTGTTATGTCTGGAAAGTAAAGCATATAGAGCTGTATTACTGCCTCTAGTGTTTACTTCTGTTGAGAACTGCAGTGATATGTACTTATTGGTAGGTATTTTGCATCTTGTGAAAAAACTCTCATAGGTTTGTTTTTGGGTAGCCAGGTAGCCAATAAGTCTATTATCTAATGTAAGGCTCATGTCTGTTTCATACAGGGGACCATAAACTCTTAGGGGATTTATTGGTTCTTGCCGGAGCAACACTTTACGGAATCTCCAACGTATGTGAGGAGTTCATTGTAAAAAACCTGAGCCGGGTCGAATTCCTGGGAATGATGGGTCTCTTTGGCTCCTTCTTCAGTGGTATCCAACTGTAAGTCCCTTACTATGAACCTTTAAAGACTAAATAATTGTAATTGTAGATCTGTGGCCTTTCATCCAGGTCTCTTAGCTTTGAGGCCATCAATATGCTAGGATACTTATAGAACTTGACAAAATTAACTATTACACTTACATTTTTAAGAAAATAGTTTTTGTCTTTTGTAACATGACACTGTTTTTAATGACTGTAATTTATATATTACTGTTGAAATGTAAGATTTAATTTTTTTTTAAATAAATTATTACTTTTATTTTTCAAGGATGCATTCAATTGATCAAAAGTGACAGTAAAGTCATTTATAATGCAACAAAAGATTTTTAAATAAATGCTGTTCGTATGAACTACCTATTCAAAAGCTATCTTTTTAGCTTTGCCATTACAAAAATAATTACATTTTAAAATGTATCAAAATTTGATGTCTTTTTCATTTATTTATTCAAAAAAGTATGGAGTTTTAACATCCACCATTTATCGATTATCAAGCTATAATATGAAAATGATTATAGGCTTGATATTACAGGATTAAGGCCCGTTCACACCAAGAACGATAACGATAACTATAAACACAACGGTAACTATATTTGCGTCCACAACAGAGAACGATAACTGTCTGTTTTTGTTGCATTTACACGACTTCAACCAGTAGATGTCCTCAGCACGCAAGTCACAAAGCGCATCTAAACAGTGAATCTAGCGTAAACTATCTGATTTTTATCTGAACGTAGTCAATGTAGTGGAATAAAAATAATACACTCTTTTTTACTGCACCTTCAAATGAAGCAAGACAATGTTGTCCAACCCTGTGCTAAATTCCTGAGGTAATTTTATGTTTTATGTTACTCTGTTTGCTTTTCTACAATGTTGCCTGCCATTTCAAATGCGCAAGCCCTTTAAATTTGAATTAAGTCTAATTAGCTGTCAGTGTTTTATCGTTAAAAAAACGTTCTGAAAGTGATCCCAACAATATCGTTGCCCTGTATAGTTATCGTTATAGTTGTGGTGTGAACTCTGCTATTCTCTTAAATTTGAAACGGTTTTTAGAACGTTAGTTACAGTTATCGTTATCGTGCTTGGTGTGAACGGGCCTTAAGTTCACTTCCAAAATAAAAAATTCTTGATAATTTACTCACCCCTATGTCATCCAAGATGCTTTTGAGGAAACATTCCAGGATTTTTTTTTTTCCATATAGTGGACTTCAGTTGAAACCAGCAGGTTGAAGGTCCAAATTAGAATTTCATTGCAGCTTTAAAGGGCCCTACATGATCCCAGCTGAGGAATTAGGGTCTTTCAAGCTAAACGATTGGTCATTTTCTAAAAAAAGTAAGTACTTTTTTGACCACAAATGCTCGTCTTGCACTAGCCTGACCTCACGGTCACGCGTGATGTAGGTGGAAATACCAACCCAGTTTTTACAAAGCGAACATGCAAAGAAAGTCAGTCACCCTTTAGAAAAAAGAAAATGAAATTTCTCACCCTACCCTACCTTTGTGAACCAAAGTATACAGATGAAGAACTAACCACGCGTGACCTTTCAAACCTGATTACGTAATACGGAATGTCGTGGACACTCATGGTAGATCTAGTGCAAGATGAGCATTTGTGGTTAAAAAGAATAAAAATGTTTTTTTTTTTTTAAGAAAAAGAGCAATCATTTCAGACCCTTCAAGACCTTTATTCTTTGGCTGTGATCGTGTAGAGACCTTTGAAGCTAAACAGAAACTGCAGTTTGGACAATTTGGAGAGATGGTTCTTTAACAAACCTTTGACTGAATGGTTCTTCTGTGTCATCGCTGTGAAGAACCTTTTAAAGCACTTTTATTTTTAAGACTGTATGGAGAAAAATGCTGTTATGTTTTTCTCAAAAACCTTAATTTCTTTTTGACTGAAGAAAGAAAGACATGAACATCTTGGATGACGTGAGTAAATTACCAGGAAATTTTCATTCTGGAAGTAAACTAATCCTTTAAACCACAATATCATTTACCAGTAACTACACAATGCTAACCAACCCCATTTGCCAGTCTATGATGTAAACTAAAAGCTACAGTCTATCACCTTTGAACCCTAAATTAAGACGCTTTTCTCCAAGCTACTTTAGGATTTCCTGTTGACTGTTTAACCATTATTTAATGTTCTAGCAGGAGATCCCCTTCACTTGGTTTTCACAGAAATGTAATGTTTTTTTAGTGGGACTGCGAAGCCATCCACCTGCCGTCATCCTCAGATCCTCCTCACAGTTTGACGTATTACACAGCCTGCGTGTTTAATTATCATTTCCACCAGAGCCGTTTGGATCTCCAGCACCACATATCCCAGCTACTTCCAAGAGCGAGCCAGCTGGAAGGTTCTGGTCTCGCGTCTTTTTTATCCATCTGCAAACGAGACCCATTTGGACGGCCGCAAACATACAGCAGCTCCAGCTGGAGTTGCATTCTCATCTAACACCTTTATTCCCCCGATGCCAGGGCTTCAGTGTGCTTTAACATCTACATTTGTGGCGTATTTACATAAATGCCAACGACACTGTTTATCCATGCCAGCTGGGTGTAATTATGCTGAAAGGCATTCATATCTGACAGCGGGCTGGAATTGTGGACGACAGTCAAGCCCTGCTTCCACTTTAAGTCTGACTGCTTCATAAAGGGCTCTGGAGGAAGCGGCGTGACAACCTCACTGGATATAGAATATTCTCTCTCAGTCTCTGCCTGCATCAAATAGTTTCATCTGCAGGCTTCAGGGCTTGAGGAACAGTCTCCCGCTGATGCACCTCTAGACGCTGACGGCCGGCGAGACTTGTAACCTTGGCAACAGATCATCAGCACGGCCCTGTGACGGCTCTACAGAGGTGTCACACGGGGCCGGAGGATTGTTTCTTGCGCGGCTTTAATTGTGCGTGGGGGGGATGGGATGACCTGTCATTGTTAGTAAGTCGGAAAAGCTCATACAGAACCGGTCGCATGTCACTAGAATCCTTGGACTGTGCAGGAGGGCTTCAGGGGAGATTGACCGCTCTTTGCTCAGGCTGGCTGGATTTGTCACACTGCAAAATCGTCCACCTGTCAAAATGAAGCATGCTGTCGAGACTTTGCCGCTGTCGCTATTTATCTTTTATTGACGTTCTGGTTTTTCCCCAGCTCAGCTGTGGCTGATGTGAGTTGTGCTGTGTTTCTGTTTTTCAGGGCCATTATGGAGCACAAGGAACTTCTAAAGGTGCAGTGGGACTGGCAAATCGGTAAGCTGCTGATTTTGACGGTTTTCACACTTGGTTTGATTGCTTGATCCCAACCTGAGTTGAATTCAATCATCCTTTTCCTCCCATTAGTCACTTTTCACAATGTACCACTGACACAGAAAGCAGTTTTACTGCAAATAACACTATTCTTATCAAGTATTTAATCTATTTTCCAGATTTAACGAAGAATTTAAAGGGTTACTCCACCTCAAAATGAAAATTTTGTCATTAATCACCATGTTGTTCCAAACCCGTAAAAGGTTCGATCATCTTCGGAACACAATTTAAGATATTTTGGATGAAATCCGGTAGCTTTTTGACTGTCCCATTGACTGCCAGGTAAATTAAAGGCGAAAGCCCAGAAACATATGAAAGACGTTGTCAAAATAGTCCATCTGCCATCAGTGGTTAAACCTTAATATTGCGAAGCTACGAGAATAGTTTTTGTAAGCAAAGAAAACAAAAATAACGAGTTTAGTCAACAATTCGTCTCCTCTATGTCACTGTAGCGCCATTTTGGAAAGCATCCACTGGACGTAAACAACGTACGCTGTTCTGTATCAGCCACGTGTGCTGTGGCTGATACAGAACAGCATACTTTCCAAAATGACGCTACGGTTACATAGAGGAGACAAATTGTTCACTAAAGTCGTTATTTTTGTTTTCTTTGTGTACAAAAAGTATTCTTGTAGCTTCGTAAAATTATGGTTGAACCACTGATGGCAGATGGACTATTTTGACAATGTCTTTCATACGTTTGTTTTACGACAGTTTTATTTACTTGGCAGTCAATGGGACAGTCAAAAAGCTACCGGATTTCATCCAAAATATCTTAAATTGTGTTCCAAAGACGATCAAACCTTTTACGGGTTTGGAACGACATGGAGGTAAGTGATTAATGACAAAATTTTCATTTTGGGGTGGAGTATGGAAAAAAAACTTAAAACTTAACTAAAGATTTTAAGTCTTGTCTTTAGAAAATGCATCTTTCAGGGTTTCCACGAGTCTTACATTTAGTTGTATCAAATTTAAAGGATTTTTAAAATTTAAAGGAAATTAAAAAAATTACAGATAATGTACTCACCGCTTTGTAATCCAAGATGTTCATGTCTTTCTTTCTTCAGTTGTAAAGAAATTGTTTTTTAAAGAAAACGTTAAAACATTTCTCTTCATATAATAGACTTCTATGGTGCCCCGAGTTTGAATTTCCAAAATGCAGTTTAAATGCAGCTTCAAAGGGCACTAAACAATTCCAGCTGAGGAAGAAGTAAGACATGAACATCTTGGATGACAAAAAGTAACTTCTGGAAGTGATGGAAAAACAAGAATTGCAAAATGCCTTAATGTAACGATAAAGCTTCAAAAGGCTATAATTTCATTAAATAAATATGAACGCTGCACATTTCAAAGGCAGGTGCTCCAGCTTTGTGAACTGCGATTATTAAAGAAATGCTATTTCTGCCCTACCAAAAGTGCCACCTGCTGGCAAAGAATGTGAAAATCAAACTCATGTTTTATGCTGCAAACACGAGTTGTAAAAGTGAATTGGTGGATCTACACGAACAAATGTGTTTATATGTTATTTAATTAATGTACTAATTGTTTGATAATAGTTTCAATTAATATAATAATACTTTTGACTCATCCTTTATCTTAAAAATGGTAAATGATACAATCTACAAAATTTAGTCTAAGTATGTTTTAACCCAAGTAAATGTACTTTTTAACTAAATGTCTTTTATGTTCACCAATTCGGCATTTATTTGACCAAAAATCCAGTGTTATTACAGTTTAAAATGACTGATTTCTTTCTGTCTGTCTAAAAATATCTATATATTCTTGAAACCAAATAAATTTTCAACACTGCAAAAAACAAGGCTTGTTTTTATTGATTGCATCATGAATATAAGTATATTTTGTCTTACAGCACCGAATCAGCATATTAGAATGATTTCATGTGATGCTGAAAACTTAATCATCCTGAAAATTCAGCTTTGCCATCACAGGAATAAATTACATTTTAATATAAGAAAATAACTATATTTCCTACCACCAGAACAGTTTACGCTATTTAATCGATCGAGTCATGATTGTTTTCTGCCCTTATTTCTAACAAGAATTCAATTTCCTCTGTCAACCGGTAAGCATTTTCCATTTATCTTGGGAATGTTTTGTGACAGATCTAACAAAATATGCATCATCAATAGTGGTTTGTTTCCTCAAATTAGGCTGGAGAGCTTTCATTGCAAATATAAATCACAAAGCGCGTAAACCGCACTCCAGACGCCCGCTTTCAAAGAATCTTGTGTGCAACCGAGTTGAGAAAACAGCTTTCATAGCACTGCACTCAAATATACAGGGGTCTGGTCTTGAAACCTCCTAAGAAACAACACCAGACAGCTGTGAACGGATGGGGCTGATTAAATATTGCTGCGCACGTGCTGCTGAGCTCAGGGAGAGATGCTGGAGCGCCAGCATAACCAGAAGATGTGACTTTCAATTTGACTTCCTCGCAAACGATAACAGGCATATTTAAACTGTTGACAAAAGACAGTTAACAAAATTAATTGCTTATGCAGTCCGTGACATCTCTACCCGTGTATGAATGCACATGCCAGCTCACGTCCTCTTAGAAAATGAATGCACAAACACAAAAACACTGTTATTAAAATAATAAGCCACTCCAGGCAGTGTGTTACAGTAATTTTACTACGGTTACTGTTAACCGCATCTGATTAGAAGTCATTACAAATATCATTCGGTTTGTAATCCCATTTAGATGAGACTTGGCAAAACTAGCGACCTCAAATGCAGTGTATTTTATGACCCAGGAAGTCACTTAAGTATAATCCAGATTGATGCGGCTTGATGAAGTGTTGAGAGGCCGTGCCAAAGGCAGCATTTGGGTTGGATCCCAGGAGGATGCTGGCTTGTCACAGGGACATTAGCAAGTCTAGAGTCGCTTGAGGGGGCAACGTCATTAACTGTCAGGGCTGTTGCAAGTAAAGCGCTTCATGCCAGAAGAAGGAACGTCTTCCGCCAAAACTGTGATGCCCTTGAAAAATAACGAGGGCATGTTGATGACAATGCATTAGTTATGTTGCCACCATCCTTGAAAGACGATGAGAAATTTCATATTTATTTGTGTTATCATTGCATGTGTTATATTTATTAATATACAGTGACTTCAGAAGTATTTCACTCACTGTCAGGCTTTCCAAGATGTAGATGAGTTTGTTTCTTCATCAGATATGGAGAAATGTAGCATTACATCACTTGCTCACCAATAGATCCTCTACAGCGAATGGGTTGCCTTTAGAATGAGAGTACAAACAGCTGATAAAACATTACAATAATCCACAAGTAATGTAAGTAATCCACAGGATGCATATTTGTAATAAATCAATCTTCAAGATTGTTTTAACTTCAAACTGCTGCTTTCAGCTAAAAGATGAGTCCTATATCCATAATATTGCTTTCTCCAGTGAAAAATTCATCACATCTTAATCAGAAGAGAAATATGCACAGATCAAGCATTGGTTACAAGTGAAAACAGTTCAAAACAGATCTAAACAGATATGTCTGTGGATTCTGATGTGAGAGTACAACAGGGGATGGACTTTTTCCACTGGAGAAAGTGTTATTATCGATTAAGGACTTGTATTTTGTCCAGAAATGACAGTTTGAAGTTAAAAATGTCTTAATGATGAATTTGTTTCTTAGAAGCATGCAGCTTTTTATTTCACAAGACGTTAAAAGATGGAACGGAGTCGTGTGGATTACTTATGGATTATTGTGATGTTTTTATCAGCTATTTGAACTCTCATTCTGGTGGCACCCATTCACTGCAGAGGATGATAATTTTTTCCAAATCTGTTCTGATTAAGAAACAATCTCATCTACATTTTAGATAGCTTGAGTGCAAGTAAATTTTTAAAGGAATAGTTCACCCAAAAATGAAAATTTCCCCATGATTTACTTACCCTCAAGCTATCCTAGATGTAAATGACTTTCTCCTTTCAGACGAACACAGTCGGAGTTGTTTTAAAATTTATCCTGGCTCTTTCAAGCTTTATAATGGTGGTGGATAGTGGCTATTATTTTGAAGCTCCAAAAAGTGCATATATTCGTCGTAAAACAAACCCATACGCCTCCGGGGGGTTAACACATGTCTTCTGAAGCGGATCCATGGGTTTTTATAACAAAAATATTTCTATTTCTATTTATAAATCTATTTTTTAAATTATAAACTCAAATCATTGACTTCTGGCAACAGCGTATGTGTGTTGGCATTAGTCGAGATGCAGCTTCTTCGTTGACCTCTGGCTCGATGTATGACGTAAGCCACATTCATAGTGTAAGCTCTGGTGAGAATAAACAAATGAGGATAGAGCAACACTAAATGCCGGTAACAAATTAAAAGTCGAAAATGAGAAGTTAAAAAAAGGATTTTTCTTTTTAAGAGAAGAAGAGCCTGAGTTTTTTTGCACAGCTTTATTTGTTTGAACCAGAGTAACGTTACACCGACCGGGAACCTGCAAACGTGCATACGGCCATTGCTGGAAGTCAGTGATTTGAGTTTACAATTTTAAAAATAGAAATATTTTTGTTATAAAAACCCATGGATTCACTTCAGTACACAGGTGTTAACCCCCCAGAGACGTATGGGTTAGTTTTACGACGGGATATATGCGCTTTTTGGTGCTTCAAAATAACAGCCACTATCCACCGCCATTATAAAGCTTGGAAGAGCCAGGATAAATTTTAAAACGACTCCGACTGCGTTAATCTGGAATGAGAAAGTCATATACACCTAGGATGGCTTGAGGGTAAGTAAATCATAGGGAAATTTTCGTTTTTGAGTGAGTTTACAGTAGTCAAATTTCATCAAATTTCTCCTAAAACTAAAAAGAATACCCATTCTTGTCTTAGGACAACTTTGATTAACTTTTTTGATCCACTTCAGATGTTGACTACTATATTCCTACATGTCTGAATGTCATTGCGTTCAAAAATGAATGTCAAAAAGTGGCTTTTATTTTAAGGAAATAAAGGCTTTTTCAATTAAAACTTTTCAATAAATGTAATATTTTGTTATAAAATGCAATGCAATGCATGCATTTTCAAATGTTAATTTAAAGGAATACTTCACCCAAAAGTGAAAAATTGCTGAAAATGTACTCACCCTCAAGCTTTCCAAGATGTAGATGAGTTTGTTTCTTCATCAGAACAGATTTGGAGAAATTTAGCATTACATCACTTGATCACCAATGGATCCTCTGCAGTGAATGGGTGCCATCAGAATGAGAGTCCAAACAGCTGATAAAAATATTCACACGACTCCAGTCTATCAATTATGCTGCGTGTTTGTAATAGACAAATCCATTATTAAGTCCTTAAGTAACTGCCAAGAATTCATTTTTGAGCAAGTGATGTTATGTTCAATTTCTCCAAATCTGTTTTGATTAAAAAACAATCTCATCTACATTTTGGATAGCGTGAGTGTGAGTACATTTTAAACTAATTTTCTTTTTAGGGTGAACTGTTTAAATGTCTGAAAAATGTCTGAATGTCTTTGCGTTAGCAAACAAATGTCAAAAAGTGGCTTTTTAATTTTAAGGAGATAAAGTAGAACATTTCAGTAAACCTAATATTTTGTTAGAAAATGCAATGCAATGCATTTTAAAGTGTTATTTACAGGAACATTTCACCCAAAAATGAAAATTTTGTTTCAAACGTTAGACCTTTGTTCATCTTTGGAACACAAAGATAAGATATTTTCAAAAAAACCTGAGAACTTTCTGACCCTGCACTGACAGCAACACAACTATCACATTTAGGGCCAACAAGGTACTAAAAACATCATTAAAATAGTCCATGTGACGTCATTGGTTAAATAGTGATTTTATGAAGCTGCAAGAATTTCTCTCGCATTTCATAAAAAAAATCTTAATTTGTGATTTGTGTTTGGAACAACATGAGGGTGAGTAAAGGGTGAGAAAAGATGAAACTCAAAATTATACAGTCGTTGTTGGAAAGGGTTCAAATACACAAAAATGCTGGAAAACCAAAGAATTTGTGGGACCTAAAGGATATGCTGAAAAACAGCAGGCAGTTTAACTGTTCAGGACAAACAAGGGACTCAACTATTACTAAACGGGAACAACAACAAAAACAACCCAGCTGTGGATAATTCAAGTAACAACACAGTATTAAGAATCATAGGGATGTAAACTTTTGTAATTTGTATAAATTCAACTCTTATTTTCTCTTGTGGACTATATGTAAACATTTTTTATGTGAAATATCCTATTCAGGTCAGTACTAAATAAGCAATAACATGTATTTTGTATGATCCCTCTTACTTTGGAAAAACAATTAACATTTTGCAGATTCTGAAACGGGAATGTAAACTTTTGACCTCAAATGTATATTTGCATAGGCACTGTTACTCTGCTCAGGGTGAATCATGTAGTTAGATTTGTCAGATCCATGCTGAGATCTTTTAAAAATGTTGTCATCACCTCTAATTAATCGTAGAGTTTTTTAAGCAGGTTTATTTCAGGCTTTTTTTTTTTTTAATGGAGTCACATTAAATCCTCGCCTACAGATAGATCTGAACTTCCCCTGAATAGCAGGTGACAACTTATAATTCTCTGATGTGCTACATCGCCAAACAGTGTTAGCAAGGCATCTGAATAAGTTATGAAGCCTTCTGCTCAGCTCCGAAGCCTCATAGCCTGAGAGCCAACTGCGTGTGAACAGCAGCGAGCCTGAAATATATAGTGTGATATAATCCTGACATTGATTTGTCCTTAGCGGGTACAAGCTGATTATTTGTTTTTACCTCAAGGGTTTCAGAGTTGATCCTGTACTAGGGTTAGGCGATGTCTACCTAATTGGCAGCACCAGACGACGTCTACAGTGAAACGTCGCGTGAATCCGTATTCGGAAAGCCACGGAAAACGAAGCGTTCTGCGGAGACGCTAAACTTGGGATGTGGTTAGCCACTTGCTAGCGTTAGCCTGTTACATTACAGCACAATTTCACTTGCCACGTAAACAGAGTAAGGAGAGATGACTGATGTCGAATGATTTGCAGATCCTTAGCACCGACAAATATCTAATTTCGTAAAATGTGTGGTAAGTTACTGCGTGCCACGCCATAGTAAACACAGACTAGGTATGATCACGAATCTCGAAAGTAAAGTATCTTATGCTTTTTTTATAGCCGCACTGTCACGAATAAAACGATTATTAAAATGTACTGTGAAACTGTGTTTTATGTTATCATAGTAATATAATATTTTTTAATATTCACCTTGAAGTACAATGTAAATAAATACCATGGTACCAATAATATAAAGGAGCTAAGTTAACTAAATACTGTATACACTACCAGTCAAAAGTTTTTTTTTTACTGTTTTTTTTAAAGCAATCTCTTCTGCTCACCAAGCCTGCATTTATTAGATCCAAAAACTGTACAATTTTGAAATATTTTTACTATTTAAAATAATTATTTGAATATATTTTAAAATGTAATTTATTCCTGCGATTTCAAAGCTGAATTTTTAGCATCATTACTCCAGTCACATTCTAATATTATTTGCTGCTCAAAAACATTTATTATTATTATTATTATTATTATATTGAAAACAGCTCAGTAGATTTTTTTTCCAGGTTTCTATGATGAATAGAATGTTCAGAACAGCATTTATCTGAAATAGAAATATTTTGTAACATTATAAATGTGTTTTTATCACTTTTGATCAATTTAAAGCATCCTTGCTAAATAAAAGTAGAATTTTAAATTAATAAAAAAACCACTGATTTCAAGCTTTTAAATGGTATAGTGTACAGGGTTCCCACGGGTCATGGAATTTCTGGAATATCATGGAATTTTAAAAAGTCTATTCCAGACATTGAAAGTCAGGGAATTTTATATTTATTTTGTCCAAGTCATGGAATATCAGGGATTTTTGTTTATTGCTTTCAACTTTTGTTTACATTTATCAAAATGTAAATTTTGTATACCGTATTTTGTTTTATTGTTTCAATGTTTGTTTTATGTTATTTCATGCATTTTGCCTATTGTTATGGTTATGAAAGCATAAAAATACATTTAAAATAAGTTAATTTTTGTAGAAATAGTACAGAAAAATACAGTTCATTTAATGCGTAAAAAACCAAACAAACAAAAGTAGTAGTGTATAAGTGTGTTTTGTACTAAAAACATCTGTGATTAAGTAAATAAAGCTTGCAAATGGATGGATCCATTCATTATAGGTCATGGAAATTCAGCTTATTAGTCAGTGAAAGTCAGGGAAAAGTCAGGAATTTGACGTTTGGCTTGGAGTGGGAACCCTGAGTGTATAATGTTACAAAATCTTTTTATTTCAGATAAATGCTGATCTTTGGATCTTTCTATTCATCAAAGAATCCCAAAAAAATGTTGACTAAAAAACTGATGATGATAATAATAAAATATGTTTCTTGAACTGCAAATGAGCATATCAGAATGGAATAAAATATATTTAAATAGAAAAGTTATTTTAAATAGTAAAAATATTTCAAAATATTTGTTTTTGCTGTATTTTGAATCAAATCAAAGGCAGGCTTGGTGAGCAGAAGAGTCTTCTTTAAAAAAACTTAAAGATCATACTGTTCAAAAACTTTTACATACACATTTAGTCATTTGTAAGATGCTTTTTATCCATATATACTGTTCTGAACATTATGTTATTAATATTTGCAATAGAACAACTCATTTATTATTATTATTATTATCATTATTTAAGTCTTTATTTTTTTAGATCCTGAGTATTTTTGTTATTTAGTCCAATAATCAACATTATTATTACTCTAGTGGTCTATTTTTATTTTTTTCTCCCTATGCTTTTCTTTTTTATTTCCCAAACCGAGAAGGGAAAAATATATTAAAACATAAAAGAATTGTGTACCTCACCTACAGAAGCGAAATTGGTGACTTGGTGGGATGCCAGACAGGAAGCAGATTTTGTTAGCATTGTCTGCTTTTTCATTTCAAAACAAATTATCATTATCTGTCTCCATTTCTGCTGCGTCTCCATCTGCTGGAATAAAAGTTGTGTCCTTTACAAACGCATTTTGAAATGAATGGCCTGAGAAAACACAAGTGAATAATTTAATTCTTTTTGTGCCATCCAATTCCATTACGATTGTGCTGGATGAATTATGTGCAGAATATCACAGCTGCTGACTTTCTGTCCTCCATGACATAAACAGCTGAATGCTGCTAACAGAAGAATATTGTGCTGCACTCCTCACTGGCTTTATCTGTAGCCTTTACAATCCTTTGCACAATATGAAGCTGGAATATAATAGAAGCTGTTTACAATGTTTTCTATGAAGCCTGTACATATAATTGGATTATATAGAGGTATTTGTAATAGCATGTCAAATTGTTACCACAGTTGTTATTTGCTTTTTGTTTTAATGCATTTTATTTTTTATGCATTTTATGCATTAATAGGTATTAAGCATTATAAATAAAAGACAATGTACAGTGATTATTGAAAAATAAACCAGATCAAGAGCCAGATGCAATGCAGATTAATGCAGTTCATATGAAATATTGAGAAGAAAGAGGTTTATTTAGTTGCAGAATGTAATGTAAATAATAAAAATAATTGACCAATACATTCCAGACTATTATATTATATTATAAAACTTAGTCAAATACATTCCAAACTGTTATATATTCAATTTTTAATCTTTAAGCTTTACTTGTAACTATAATATATTGTAAAATAATGTATCAGTATTATAATTATTTATGAAGCAATATAATAAAAAATGACCAATACATTCCAGACTATTATATTATATTATATATTATAAAAATTATAGACTAATACATTCCAAACTATTATATTATACATTACATTTTTAAATATATATACTTAACATTTATTTTTTGTTAATTATTTTTAAGTTATACTAAAACGTTATATATTAACTATAATGTATTGTATAATAATGTATCATTATTATAATTATTTATAAAGTAATATAAATAATAAAAATATCTTGAAAGTAAAGTATCCTGTGCTTTTTTCTTTGATAGTTGCACTGCCACGAATGAAACGATTATTAAAATGTGCTGTGAAGCTGTGTTTTATGGTATCTTAGTAATATGTTTTTTTTTTTTTATATTCACCTTAAAGTACAACGTAAACAAATACCATGGTACCAATAATATAAAGGGGCTAAGTTAACTAAATACTGTATACACTACCAGTCAAAGCTTTTTGAACAGTAAGATTTGAGTTTTTTTTAAAGAAGTCTCTTTAAATATATTTATATATTTATATAAATACTTTTATATATTATATTATATTATATATTCAGTTTCTAAATATACACTTTGCATTTATTTTTGTAAGTTGTTGTTTAATTATGATTTTATATATAACTATAACATCATATATATATATATATATATATATATATATATAGAATAAAGTTTGATTATTATAATTATTTATGACATAATATAAATAATAAAAAATAACTGACCAATACATTCCAGACTATTATATTATATTATATTATATTATATTATATTATATTATATTATATTATATTATATTATATTATATGTTTTATAAATATATACTCAACGTGTACTTTGTAAAATTCCTTTTGCATTATAACATTTTGAAAACACATGTATGTACAAAATACTTCCAAATTTACAACCAAAAATTTATTATGTCTATTGTTGTTGATCACCTTGAAAGACCTTTCTTTCAGGGTCTTTCTTTCTTTTTTTCTTTTTTCTTTTTTTTTTTTTGCATGTATTTGCAAATTGCATGTATTGTTCAGATATAGATTTCCCTATAGTAACTGATGTGGCTGTACCTCTTAATGTCCTCTCAGGTCTGCTGTACATTGGATTCAGCGCGTGCATGTTTGGCTTGTACAGCTTCATGCCAGTGGTAATCAAAAGAACCAGCGCCACAGCGGTGAACCTCTCTCTGCTGACGGCTGACCTGTACAGTCTCTTCTGTGGCCTGTTTCTGTTCCAGTACAAGGTTAGATATGCTCTCTCTCTCTCACCTTCTCAACACCACCACCATCATCTGTATGTCATTACACCTGCTGTAATTTTACTCACTTGCCCCACTTTTTTCTCTTATGAATTTTGAGCAGAATTTCTCTGCTCTTCTTCAGTATGAAACAGCTTTCTCAGTCCTCAAAAACACGGTTTGTAGAGATTAAAGAATCCTAAATTCTGCCCATCATTTATTTTTCATCTAAAGTCTAGTACTACTGTATGTATTTTATTTTATTTTTTTAATTATTTTACTTTATTTTTATTTTAATGTTATTTTATTTCTTTATTTCATTTCAATTTAATTGTATTTTATTTTACTTTTTTTTTCAGTATAAAATATGCAGCTTTCACATTCCTCAAAAAATGGTTTGTAAAGATGAAAGAATCCTAAATTCTGCACAATTGTATTTTATTTTACTTTTTTCAGTATGAAATATGCAGCTTTCACATTCTTTACAAAATGGTTTGTAAAGGTGAAAGAATTCTAAATTCCCCCCCGAAATCTATGTACTATGTTTTTTATTTTATTTATTTTTTTTGTTTATTTTTAATCTTTGTAATTTTATTTTATTATTTTACTTTTTTCTTTTCTCTTTTCTTTTATTTTTCTATATATTTTTATTATTTTATTTTACCTATTTTTTTATTTTAATTAAATTTAATGTTACTTAAATTTTTTCAGTATGAAATATTACAAAGATTTCCTTTCTTTTCTGTTGTTTTCTTTTCTTTTTCTTTTTTCTTTCTTTTTTCTTATTTTACATTATTTTTATTTTATTTTATTTTATATTACTTTTATTATTTAATTTGACTTTTTTTCAGTATGAAATATGCAGCTTTCATATTCCTTAAAAACATGGTTTGTAGAGATTAAAGAATCTTACATTTTGCAAAGAATTTATTCCCCCTGAAGTCTATGTACTATGTATTTTATTTATTTATTTTATGCTCTTTTCTTTTTTCTTTTCTTTTTATGATTTTATTTTATTTTTATTATATTTCACTTTATTTTTTTTTTCAGCACGAAACATGCAGCTTTCACAAAAGTTTTTCACAAAAACATAGTTTATAGAGAATAAAGAATCCTAAATTCTGCACATAATTTATTTTCCGCCCAAAGTCTCTGTACTATGTATTTCATTTTATTATTTTATTTTAATCTGGCATCCGCAAACAATGATTGACTGTCGAAAACGGAAAACTTTCAGTTCAGGTTTAATCAATTTGCTTTAAATCTAAGCATAATTTATGTCTTATAGTCTGGTTTATTCGTAATATATTTGTTTTAGATTGTACACTGAAGTTCTGAATGGCTGGCAACTTAAAGATTTAGTTACCAAATTGGCTGAAGAAGTGAAATTCAGAAGAAGTTCATTTTAGGTCGCGGCAGTGCTTAGTTGCGAGTTTGCTGTTGGGTTCAATATAGTTTCTCTTGCAATCCTTCCATACGAACCACTTTAAAAAGCTGCATTGAATTAAGACAGATCCACAATGCAATAATACAACGCCTCTAAAAGAACGAGCAAGGATTTTTCACTGAAATACTAAGACGATTTATCAGGGGATTTCAGAGGCACTTTGCCTTCAGGGAAGGATCCAGCCACAATGTGAGACTTCATCTCTAAACACCGCCATTACAACTAAAGCCATCACTGAACAAAGCCATTAGTCATACTGTACAATGAGCATAGTGTTTTTAACTCCCGTTCCTCGTCTAGTACAGAATACACTGTCTGGAGGACAAAAAGAGAACGTGCTTCTTTTCAATTGATTATTATACCGAGTATCACACTGATTAGTGTTAATGGTTACGGTGCTATTAAAGTGAAGTATGGAAGTAGGAGGTGCTATAAAACACTTGAGGTGAATGTTTTAGGATTGTGTTTTTGAGCTTCAGGATTCATGAAATACAATTAGAGTGATGGATAGGAAACAAGCCTCCATCTCTGTCGCCAGCGGCAGAAAGCTCCGGGTTGCTGCATGTTCTCTCTGCTTGCTGGGAATAGTTAGAAGTGGCTCAACGAAATCAGATTGGGTCTGAGCGGAGCGGCGTTTTTTAGTGATAACAAAAGCTGTAATCACATCTAAAGCATCTCTGGCTTTGTTTTGAATGTCCTTGTGTGGAGAGGCTCAGCACAGCTGTCATCTCTGTCTGTCTGAAAATCATCCTGGATTTCAGTTTGTGTTTGATAGACATGTTGATATTCTGAAATATAAAACAATATAATATAATGTAAAAATCTACACAATTATAAGGAGTAAGTTTTGCTAGTTGTTTTGCTCATTTCAGTGGTTTACATATACTAGATATAGGAAAATAGTGTATTGATGAAATACATAACATTATTGTATAGGAGTAAGAACAGAAGAGTATAAGGAGTTTTGTTAATTTCAGCAGTTTACAAAAATTATATTATATGCGACCCTGGATCACAAAACCAGTCTTAAGTAGCACAGGTATATTTGTAGCAATAGCCAAACATATTGTATGGGTCAAAATTATACATTTTTCTTTTATGCCAAAAATCATTTGGATATTAAATAAAGATCATGTTCCATGAAGATATTTAGTAAATGTCCTACTGTAAATACATCAAAACTTAATGTTTCATTAGTAATATGCATTGCTAAGAACTTAATCTGGACAACTTTAAAGGCGATTATCTAATTAGATTTTGTTGCACCCTCAGATTTCAGATTTTCAGCAAAATATTGTTTACTGCTCGCTCATGCTCACCGGAATAGCAGAGTCCGCTCAAATAATGTGCAGATACTATTGTGCTGTAACATACTGTGCTGGGCAACACTGGTCAAATGACGTTACTATCTCTTCCACTAATCTGTTCCCTGTTAAAAAAATAACTTTGTAGGACTATACATTATTTGTATAACTAGGTAAAAAAAAGTTATAAAATAAAATAATAAAATAGCTGATTCTGTTGCATAGAAATAAAAACAATGTATTGATATTTAATATTATTATATTTTTTGTCCAATTTGATTGTGTTATTTTCAATAAAAGTGTGGTTATTTTATTTGCTTGTGGTATCATTTAAATTATTGAGTTATGTTATTTAATAAAATCGTAAATAATTATTACAAAGCATTTTCCGTTTTGGTTTTTGGCCAATTGCACCCAGAATTTTAATTTTGCTGCATCCCTAATAATATTATATTACATTACATTGCATTATATTATATTTTAAGGAGTAAGAAGAGTATAAGAAGTTACCAGAAAGTAATATATTTATGAAATACATTGCATCTTTATATTATATTATATTATATTAGATTATATTAGATTAGATTTAAGAGGAGTATAATGAGATACCAGAAAATAATACATTTATGAAATACATTGCATTTTTAGAGTATTTTATTGTATTTTATTATTATAAGGAGTGTGTATAAGGAATTATGTTCATTTCAGCAGTTTACAAATACTAGATACAGGAAAATAATGTTTTTTATTATTTTATTTGATTAGATTATGTATAGATTAGTAGATTAGATTTTATTTTAAGGAGTGAAAAGAGTATAAGGAGTTACCAGAAAATAATGAATTTATGAAATACATTGCATTTTAGATTATTTTATTTTTTTATTATAAGGAGTGTGTATAAGGAGTTGTTATGTTCATTTCAGCAGTTTACAAATACTAGATACAGGATATTATATTATATTATATTATATTATATTATATTAAGGAGTAAAAAAGTATTAAAAAAAGTAAAAAAAAAAAAATAATAATAATAAAAAAAAAGTTATTTTGATAATTTTATCATTTTTCATATACCAGATACAGGAACATACAATAATTGTATTTTTTAAATGAAGATGGCACACAATATCTTTTTTCTTTATGCCTCATTTTGATCTTAATTGTTCTTAACTGACATTTTATTTCCCAACACACACATGCACGCGCACACACACACACACACACACACACACATAATGTTTATATTATGTATAAATATATATGACATATATTTCTTAAATGTATACATGTAGGTGTGTATATTTATATAGTATATAGGTTTTTTGGCATGTGATTAATCACAGTTAATCGATTTGACAGCACTACCTTTAATTAAACTTTATTTGTAGAAAAAGACATTATTGAAGTTAGCACACAACTGTTTATTATTCTAAATCATTTTCACTCAAATGTTGAAATATATTTTTTATATGTGCACACATAACTTTAAAAAAATTCGAGAACCATAACCATTTTTTAAGCAGAGATGTCAATCATTGCATTTTCATCAAATTAATTACATGATATGCTGATTAATTAAATTGGTCAATAATTTAAGCTTTATCAATATATGCAAATTAAGATATTTTAATGGTTTTAAGGGCGGCGGATGAATTAAAAAACCTATTGTCTTATTGCATCTGTTTTTATTATTTATATCTTAAAATGCTTTACCAAGTTACAAATGGTTAAACATTGAAACGCAAGACCTTTATGTTCTGTTTGTTTTCGCTTTTTATGTTTTTAAGACTTTTTTTTTTTTACTTTGTTCTCTCTGGTCATTGTGCTGTACACATAAAGGCTAGGGGTTACATCAGCGCAAAAAAAATAAAAAATGCCGGCAGACATGAAGCACCTCCAAATGAATCTCTCTCCAGCCCTGAACTGAATGCCAGATCCATTTGTAATGCGCTCATATGTAGCCAGAGCGCTCTCAGATTCTCTGCACGCTGTTGTTATTGCTGGTCGGTAGTCTGCACCTGCAGTCTCATCTCTTTTATTTCTGTGTCTGGCCTTTTGTCTTCCGAAACCTGGTTTCTGCTCACGATGCAAACTCAAGGTCCTTGTGAGTGTATAGCGGAGTCTAAAAGTCTGAGACTGCAGTCAAGATCTCATATCATTAAATGAAAAAGAAAGGACAAGTACAGTACATGTTTTTGACATACATGCACAGACAGTCAGACTCTTTGGATCATCTTAAATTAGAGTTATTATAGTTAACTAAAACCATTAGAAAATATATATTGTATAAAAAAAAATACTTATTTTATTACATATAGTTGATTTTTATTTTATTTTCATAGATTAACTTGATTTACTAAAACAAAATAAAACTAAAATGAAAAAACACTATATAGACATAAAAAAATGAAAATGATATACACAAAAAATAATGAAATTAAAATGGAAAATAAAAAACAATAAATTCAAACTATTAAGAAAAACTATAATATTAATTCACTAATTCTGAAACCATTAAAAACATATAATTGTATTTTTGAAATAAAATAAACATTACATGAAATAAAATATATATTGTATAAAAAACATATTTTCATTTAGATTAACTCAATTTACTAAAATAACTAAACCTAAAACTGAAATAAAAAATTATAAAAACTATGTAGACATACTGTAAAAAATCCAAAAACAAATAAAAATGACAAAAAAGGCACAATTACCAAATGAAAATGGAAAATAAATAACAAAACAATTCAAACTATAAAAAAAAAAAAGTATTTCGCTGATTCTAAAGCCATTAATAAACATTAAAAAAGTAACTGTATTTTTGAAAAAAACTATAATAAAATAAAATATATATTGTATAAAAATGTATTACTTATTTTATTACATATAGTTGCTAAAGATTCTTTTTTATTTTCATAGATTAACTTGATTTACTAAAATAAGATAAAAATGAAATAAAAATGAATAAACACCATATAGACATAAAAAAATTAAAATGACACATACACAAAAAATTATGAAATTAAAATGGAAAACAAAAAACAATAAATTCTAACTATTAATAAAAACTATAATATTAATTCACTAATTAATTGTATTTTTGAAATAAAACATTACATGAAATAAAAAAAATATAAAAAATGTATTACTTATTTTATTACATATAGTTGCTAAAGATTCTTTTTCATTTTCATAGATTAACTTCATTTACTAAAATAACTAAAGCTTAAACTGAAATAAAAATGAATAAAAACTACACAGACATATAAAACCCAAAAACTAATGGAAATGACACATACACAACAAAATTATTAAATAAAAATGGAAAATAAAAAACAAAACAATTTTAACTATTAATAAAACTATGATAGTATTTCACTGATTATTAAGCCATTAAAATATAAGTGTATTTTTCTTTTTAATAAAATAAACATTGCATGAAATAAAGTATATATTGTATAAAAAACTTTAACTTACTTTATTACATATAGTTGCTAAGGAAAATTTATATTTTTTATTTAGATTAACTAAACTAAAAACTAAAAATGTATAAAAACCATATAGACATAAAAAACCCGAAAACTAATAAAAATGACAAACGCACAACAAAATTATGAAAATAGAAAATAAAAAACATAAAATTCAAACTATTAATAAAAAACTATAATATTAATTCAATAATTCTAAATAAACTATAATAAAATAAAATATATATTGTATAAAAAATTTTTTTAACAATTTTTTTTTACATATAGTTCCTAAAGATTTTGTTTTCATTTTCATAGATTAACTTGATTTACTAAAATAATTAATTAATATTTAATATTAATTAAAAAAACACTTAATAAATAGCTATGACAGTATTTCACTGATTCTAAAATGATCATGCAGGATTAATTCATGCAACCTGAGTGCATCTGTCTAATAATAATAGTAGTAGTATTAATAGTAGAATAATTATATTTTATCTGTATATATAACACATATAAAATATACAGTAATCTAAACATTTAATTCAAAATGTATGAAGGTGTAAAAGAGAAGCATTTTTTTCTAGTGGTCTCAGACTTCTGGACCACACTGTATATGAATCCATATCTGCGGTGGACAGATATTGGCATATACACGCTCTTGGCTAAAACCGTTTTGAACGTGCTTGCATGTTTTTCACAGTGATTTGCCGCTTGTCAGACAGAAGTAGATGAGAGTGTGTTTGAAATTTGAATCGAGCTGATTCCCACAATAGCCTTTGATGTTCAGTTCAGCAGAGCCAATTCAGAATAAAATGAGCTGTAATGATTGAGTTCTGATCCTGACAGGTTGCTCAATTTCCTCAAATCTTGGTAGCCAGGAGATGTGTGACAGAAGCATGTTCTCGCTGCAATAAGGCTTTGATTTGCACTTTGTGGCTTGTTTGGAGCATGTACCACGAGGAAAAGTAGATTGTTTGATGGTCGGATGTATCTTCATATTGGCAGCGGTTGGGTCCAGATTAAACTGTTTAATGAGAATTTTACTGGAAACATGTGGTGGTTACAGAACAAATTGTTTGAAAACCGCAAAGAGTGACGGACACTCTTCACAGAGACTCTTCAATCAGCAGATATGCCAATATTCATGTCTTCAGCTGTATGGTAGAATTATACTGAAAGGATTTTAACTGACTTGATTGATATGCTCTAATCAATATGGATGGAGTAAAGTTTGAAGTTATGGCTCATTTTTATGTCTGTTTGTCTATATCTAAATATATTGGATTAAATATTCAAACTCAGATTTTAAAGATGAATCATATTAGTTTGATTCCTTTTATAAAAGTGAACATAGGTGTCAGTGTTAAATCATTTCGCTATTTTGGATTGAGCAGATATTGCCACTCCTGACAATCGGCTCTGCCTTTTAAAATAAGACAATTTGTATGCAAAATATTTCATTACTGAGTAATTATTATTATTAGTATTATTATTGTTTAGAAAAATTCTAGTGTTTCTTTCTAATCAAAATGTTTTGCGCAAATATATGCTTTTTTTTTTTAGAACTATTCTAGCATTTATTTTTTTAGAACCAAATGTTTTAAAAAAATATGGAATAATTTATTTGTTTATTAGAAATATTGTAATATCTCTGTTTAAATTTTTTTATTTATTTTTTTAATTTTATAGTGTTTCTTTTTGGCTTTCTCTAATCAAAATGTTTCGAGCAAATATTGAACTATTTTTTTGTAGAAATATTCTAGTGTTTCTTTTTTTTGCCTTTCTCGAATTGAAATGTTTTGAATTAATATTGAGTAATTTGTTTATTCATTTATTTTTAGAAATATTCTAGTGTTTCTTTATTTTTGCTTTGTCAAATATGAAATGTTTTGAACAAATATTGAATAACTTTTTTTTTCATTATTAAATCAAAATGTTTTGCACAAATATTGTCATTTATTATTGTTATTTTTTTAATATTCTAGTGTTTCTTTTTTTTTTATTTTTCTCTAATCAACATGTTTTGAGCAAATATTGAGTAATTTATTTATTTATTTCTATTCTAGTTTTTCATTCTTCATTCGTTTCCTCTAATCAGAATGTTTCGAACTAATATCGACCAGTTTTTATTATTTTTTTGTTTCTTTTTTTCACATTTCTCAATTCGAAAAGTTTCAAACAAATATTGAAAAGTATTTTTTATTGTATTTGTGTTACTTTTTTGGCTTTTTTAAAATCAAAATGTTTTGAACAAATATTGCGTAATTTAAAGAAATATTCAAGGCCTTCTTTTTGCCTCTCTTGAATCAAAATGTTTCAAACAAATGTTTTAATTAAAAGCTTTTTTCCTCAAGGAACTAAGAATGTTTAGGTGAAGCCATTTTTTTTTCCTTTCATTTGTGTCACTCTAAAATATTAAATTTGAGTCATAAAATTACAGAAACAGATGATCATAACAATTCAGGAAGGTTAAAAAAGAATGCTGCACTCATTGTGTAAATTATGTTTAACATATATAACAGAAATAATATATCCTATTTATTTTATTAATAACAGTTTAAGTGTGTGGACTTGTAAGCCTGATTCTCTTCCTTAAAATACACAAGCATACGATTTCGAAATAGCAGAAAGTTCTAAAGGCAATGCATAATAGGAATGACTTTTATATTGTATGAAGATATGATTCATTCAGTTTGAAATCAATGTTTGTTCATTAGTATGTACAGTAGTCCTACATTAAGAGCCTTTATGCGGATAATTAAGTCTAGTAATGAATGAGAAATACTAATCAAACTATTGATTTATTCAGAGGTAGCCTGCTCCAGATGAAGGCTGTTAGCATTGATTTGAAAGCATGGCTTAGCGTTTTTACTGTAAGCTCTTTTTTGTCTGCTTTAATGGTCGTGCTGTTTCCTTTCACAATAAGGTGGAGCGAAGCAGCAGCGGGGAGGGAAGCTGTATCAGTCATTACCCGCAGCACACCAAGGCCAGTGTGGGATTTTAAATGCTAGTGTAAACATGCCTCCTTTTATTGAGGACAGTTGTTAATAGCTGACTAATTTTATTCATTGAAATAACTGAATATGAAATTTGAACGTGGCCACAAAAGCTTGCATGCTGAGCACAGTCTCTTTTCCGCCTATTATTGGTCATTTTAGGTCATTCCAATGTAATTATGAGTCAGGAGTCAAGTCAAGCATGCATTTCTTTGTGGTTGGTCTACACCGCACAGTAAACTTGGTTAGCACAGTTTCATGTTGCATTTGCTGTTTTGGAGCCACTTTATTTTCTGGATTTGGAAACGTTTTAGATAAGCAAGTGGAAGATACATTAAAGAACAATGAGGAAGAAAAATAAAATGTATTCCTTTTATACAATATCAGATATAAGTGGTTGGGTTTTTGGATCATTTTACTACTTTGGATTGAGCAGATATTGCCATTTTATAGCCGTGACTTAAGACAGTACGCTGTACCTTTTAGACAATTTATATGAAAAATATTTCAGGGTTTCTATTTTTGCTTTTCTAGAATCAAAATGTTTTGAACAATTAATTTTTTTAGAAATATTTCTTGCTATGGAAGCCTGTTCCTGCCACTGAATAAAAAATATTTAAGTTTATTGCGACTTTTTATCTCACAATTCAGACTTTTTCCCTTAGAATTGCGTGATACAAACTTGCAAATCTGAGTTTTTTTCTCAGAATTGCAAGATATAAACTCACAATTGTGAGAAATAAAGTCCTGAATTGCAATTTCTCTCACAATTCTGAATTTTTTTTAGAATTGTCAAATATAAATGCGCAATTGCAAGTTATAAAGCAGTATTTCAAGATATAAACTCACAATTGTGAGAAATAAAGTCAGAATTGGAAGATTAAAAACTATCAAATCTGACTTTAGTTTTTATCTCACAATTTTTTCTCAGAATTGTGATATATAAACGCAATTGCGTGTTATAAAGTCATAATTGTGAGTTGAAAAAAAAGTCATAATTGTTTATATCATATTTCAATTCTGAGGAAAAATGTCGAAATTGTTTATTTCTCAGTTGCTAGTTGCTAGTTTTTGTCTTGCAATTAGGATCTGCAAGAAAAAAGTCTAAATTGTGAGATGTAAACTTATTTTTCATTCAGTGGTGAAAACAGGCTTCTTTCAAATCTTTCTTTTTACCTTTCACTAATCAAAATGTTTAAAAAAAATGTTGTTTTAATAAAAAATGAATTAAATTTTGAAATGAAATTATTGTTTAAAAATGTATTATTTATTTATGCATTTATACTCATGGAAATGCTTTTTTTTTTGGTGTAGCGATTTATTTTTATTAATTTGTGTGTCAGTCACTACTAACTAGACTCTTTCGGTAGCACAGTAGTCATTTACAGTAGTACAGTAGTCAATATTTGAAGTGGATCAAAACCTTTCATCAAAGTTGTCCTAAAACCAAAACAATACACATGCTTGTCTCAGGACAACTTTGATTAACGTTTTTGATCCACTTTGTTGGGTTAACGTAAAATAATTTGTTACCTGGCTGCCTTAAAATCTTAAGTTCAGTGAACTCAAAAAAAAGTTTCGACAACTTGAAATGCTACATTTTACTAAGTGGCAGCTTAGATGTTTGAGTTGATTCAACTTAAAATTTTAAGCCAGCGAGTAATAAACACAGCTGTTAAGTTTAACAAACAATCTTTTAATTTAGTCAACTCAAATATCTAAGATGTCACTTAATACAACTTAACATTTCAACTTGAATAAATTTATTTGAGTTGACTTAAAATGGAAAAAGGAAGCAGGGTAACAAATTATTCTAAGTTGACTCAACAAATTGTGTTTTTTGTTTTTACAGTGTAACAGTTTTTCAAATACTGCAGACTTTACCAGTAACTTCAACTAAAATGCAGTTAGATACTTTTTATGAAACCAAATACTGAATTAAATCTTTTTAACAACTTGTTTTCTTTCAGTTAACAGAGGTTTTGTAACTGATAGACTTATTGATCTGAGCTTATGCACCTCAGTTTTTAAGTGAAAAATGCATTATTTGGATAATTTTGGCAATGTTCATTCAAAAACCGAGGTGCAGAAGCTCAGATTCATGAGGCTTACAATCAGTTCGTCCCAAAAGGAAATAAAATTAAAAGAAATCAAGTTGGTTATAAGATTGAATCCAAAATTTGACCAGTACTGGTAAGAAGGTGGGGGAAAATTATTAAAAGAAAATCCTCCCTGGGTCAAAATGAACATGAAGGGTATACAAACTCTAAAGCCATGTCTGTGTAAGAATAACAAAGACAAGTTGTATTCTTTGCAAACCCTTTTTTAACACATGGCTGTTTGTCTCTGGGACAGTACAATCCATCTTTGGTACATAACTTTCATTTTGAAATATGACACTCAGTACACCTTGCATATTACAGCATGATTTATTGCGAGTACGGCATCTTTTTTTTTTTTTTTTTTTTTACAGGTTGTAATTACATCAGTGTACCCTTATTGAAAACTCTTTTCTCCCCTAATGCTTGGGGAAAAAGGGGGCACCATGTGTCTGGCTTGAAATAGCAGGCGCTTTATCATAGTTACGCTGGCACGTAGCACCACTTGATATATTTAAATGAGCAACCTGACACACCGGCGATGTAAGCAGAATAAATTCCTTTCCAGCAGATATTACTCTTGCCGGCTCTAATACCCTTGCAGTACTGGAAAATCACTCCGGCTGTGCTCGATCTTCCATACGTTTGCCAGAACCATCTGCCTAATTTCTATCCTGTAGTCTGCACTGAACACTCAGGTGTGTTAACTTTTTAAAAAACCTCAACTGGAAATGCACAAGCAGGATTTTGCCACATTTTTTTCTGCTATTTTCATTTTGGAAAAGCTTTTTCCACCTCAGAGTCAAAAAATAGTAATTAAGTATTTCCCATATTTGTTTTATCTCACGATGTGACAACTGCAACGTTGTATCTCACAATTATGATTTTATTTTTTCACAATTGTGACTTTGCTGTATATTATCCGTTAGAATATGAAACCACGCAATGATGATTGTGAATATTTTCTTGTTTTCTTATATCACAATTATTATTTTGGACAATTGCAACTTTGTATCTAGGGCCCTATGATTTTCAAAATGCGGAAAACGCGGACGGAAAATCCAGTCATAAAAATGGAATTTACTATATAAGGTGGAATGTCATGGAATTTGCCCAATTTTGGATGAATAAATCAAAAGTAGGTCAGTGTATTTAAATCAAAACGCAATATGGACTAGTGGACGTGAATATATGCTACAAAAAGATTATTTAAATATGAATCCTGCATGGCTGATGCATTTTTTTGTTTACTACACACATTCTGAAGTTTGACGCTTGTGGTGTTTTCAGAATTTGCTGCCTCAATATATGAAAACATAAACATAATCTTTAGAAGTGCTCAGAGAGTCGTTTCATAAGCATTTTTCAGTTTCTTTTGAGAAAAAACTATCATATACAAACTGAAACTTAAAGGTCTTCGCAACAACCCGTCAAAATAAAAGTTTGTTTTAACTTGAAGAAATTGTGACAGAAATATATTACATAATGTAATGATAATAATGCTACTACTACTAATAAAATAATTATTAAAACATATATTTTTTAAAGGATTATTTACCAGAATTTATTTACAAGAAAAATGTAAATACACAATACAATATTTCTGGAACAGTATTTCTGGAAAAAAGAAAGGAATTAAAATACTTTTTTTTTTAATAAAAATTTTATTGAAGCCATTAAATTGGAACACAGAATTTGGTAAAAAAAAATAAAAAAATAAAAAAATTGAATTTGTGAAAAAATGAAGTGTATTTTACAGGGCCTTAAAAAATTCATTTTTGTTAAACTTGTAATAAATAAATTGTGTAGGTTTCATTACTTCAATTAATTAGACATTTTGTATTCAAATTGTTTAAATGTAACCATTAAAACAAGTCTAGAAAAATAAATAATAAAACAGAATTTGGGAAAAAATAAAATGGATTTCATAGGTTCCTATGTATCTCAAATTTGTAACATTGAATCACATAAATGTTATTATTTTTTCAAAATTGCATCTTTTGCACAATTGTAACTTCATTACTCTTAATTATGATTAAATACTGCAAATTTATTTCTTTTAATTTTATATTATTTTCTCATAATTGTGACTATCACTAATTATGACTATTATTTTTCATACTTGCGACTTAAATTATGATTTTATTTCTCACATGCAACTTCATCTCAAATTTGCAACATTAAAGCACACAATTGTCATTTTTATCTACAAGAAGTTGCAACTTCATTACTTGTAATTGTGATATTTAATCAACTTTATTTCTTGTCATTTGAATGCATTTTCTTATAATTGTTATTATCTCCCACTATTGTTACTTTATTTTGCAAAATTGAGACTTTATATCTCACAATATGACTTATATTTTATGTTGCACAATTGTTGTTATTTCTTGCAAATGTATTACTCATAATTCTGATTACATCTCACAACTGCATTTTATTTCTTAAAATGGTGGCATTTTCCCCACAATTGTTACTTCATTTTTCACATTTGTGGCTTTCTCACAACTGTGACTTTGTCTCCGAATGTTAATGTAAACTTTATCTCACATTTACCCTTTTTATTTAGTCTCTGAGGTGGAAACGGACTGTCATAAATAAGCCCTACGCTGAAAACCTCTAAAAATAAAGGTTATAAAAAAACTTTTTTCTTATCAAAAAACATTTGCTGTATTCAGTTCTCAAGTTGTTTATATGCCGTTTTAGAGATGAAAAAGTTCTTAAAGTTGCACGACAGGTTCTTCAGATCTTCGCATTAGTTCTAGATACCATCTGAAGAAGGGAACAGATATCTTTAGGTCAAAAGTAAAATCCTTCTTGGTTCTTTTAAGTACTACTATTAGGGTTCTCTAAGGCCGTCCTAAATCTCAAATTTATACATTTTTATCTATGTACCCATGCACATGATAGACTTATACAGACTTGATTTTATGAAAAGCAACTCTGGATATGCACAAAAGCCTCGGCGGGACGTAGTGTGACTTGGCTTTATTGATTTATTGGAAAAATGTATTCTGCTGTGATGCTTGAGGAGGAAAAGGGCTGCAAACTGTGAGAAAGTGTCAAAGTTTATTTAAAATTCTCTGTGGAGTTTCTCTAGACTTCAAAAGCCTAATGTCTATCACTGCAGGGCTTTGGAGTGTATGCGCTAGCAAATATTTATGAGTGTGTGCATGCATGTTGTTTTTACACAAGAGTCGCCTCGGCTCAGTGTGGCGGGAAGCACCGATGGTCTCACGGTGGTCCTCTCTATTAGAGCTTTTAGATGTGATGTGATCAGCTAACAACACTAAAAGCAATAACAAATGAGGCTTAATGAGTCAGATATTTTGATACTTTGAATTTATGTAAAAACATGTTTAAATTCCCCAAAACTAGCATAATGATGTTTTCTGATCAAACACTTTCATATTCAACTATGTTAGTGATTTGTTAAGGGTCTGCGAGCTTCCAGCATGCACTGCAGCATTAAAGAAGCATGAATATAAGCTGGTACTGTTACAGATATTTGCTGATCTAATTTATCCTGATGTAGTTGTTAGTTATTTGTCTGATGTTAAAAGCACATCTTTTGTGTTTGCCGTTATTGAGATCTATGTGTGACTCCATACAGCATAATTAACTTACAATTTCTGCTTCTGAAGAGAACATCTTGCAAAGATACTGAGTTCAATGCATATTAAAGGGATCATAGAAGAATTCATAGAAAATCTAAATTTTGTTATTAATTACTCACCCTCATGTCGTTCCAAACCTGTAAGATATTTGTTCATCTCCAGAACACAAATGAAGATATTTTTGATGAAATCCAAGAGCTTTCTGACCCTGCATAGATAGCAACGCAACTGACACGTTCAAGGCCCAGAAAGGTAGTAAGGATATTATTAAAATGGTCTGTGTGACATCAGTCATTCAACCGTAATATTATAAAGCTATGAGAATACTTCTTGTGTGCAAAGAAAACAAAAATAATGACTTTATTTAACAAACATTTCTTGATTTGTGTTGTGAAGATGGGTTTGGAACGATATGAGGGTAAGTAATTAATGACAGAATACAATTTTTTGGGGTGAACTATCCCTTTAAGAGATGCATAAAACTATATGTGAGAATTTAATGATGACGTAAAAAAAACTCTAGATGTTAAAACAGATTTCCTTAGCAAACATTTCCCATTTTCTAATGCAAATGCGATACTAATCTTATACTACAGTTCAGTCAGTAAGAAGTTAATGTTGTGTTATTTTAGACATAATATTGTCTGTTTTACTCAATTTTCATTTTCAGTTTTCATTTCATTGAAGAAATAATTCCATATTTCCATAGTATTATTAATAAAAAATATTGAAATAAATGATTAAAGGTATAGTTCACCCACCCAAATATGACAGTTGTGTCATCATTTACTCATCCTCATGGTACAAAAAAGTATATGTATAATAAAATGTATCAAACAAAATATTTCTTGCTGAAGCTACTTTTTTGTAATGTCTCTTTGATGTTTTAAACAACAGTGACTTTCAGTTATCTTTTGGGAGTAATTTCTCAGCCAAATTTGATGTACGATTAATTTGTGATTAATTAGATTAATTAATCGCCACATCATGTAATTAATATATATATATATACACACACACACACACACACCCCACTTTAATAAAAAATGACACGCAACTATATTACTAAAATTTCACTTTAAACCGAAAATATAAACATAAAAACTAATACAAATTATTAAATTATTAAAATAAAATAATAGCATCTCAGTGATACTAAAATAACACTGGGCTGAACGAGACTTGCATGCAGTGAACAAAATGTAAAAGCTTATGAGGAAACTCAAGAATTTTAAAGGGATAGTTCACCCAAAAATGAAAATTACCCAATGCTCAAGCCATCCTAGATGTGTAAGACTTTCTTCTTTCAGACGAATACTATAGAAGTTATATTAAAAAATAACCAGACTCTTCCAAGCTTTTTAATGGCAGTGAATGGCTGTTGAGATTTTTAAAGTCCAATAAAGTGCATCCATCCATCATAAATAATGCTCCACATGGCTCTGGGGGGTAATAAAGGCCTTCTGAAGTGAATCGATGTCTGTGTGTGTGTGTGTGTGTGTGTGTGTTTGTAAAAAGAATTTCCATATTTAAAACATTATAAACTATATAATCTCTAGCTTCCACTAACTGTCGTATACGACGTGTTCACAAGAGAGTGGCGTTTAGCGGAGGAAGTAGTATAAACTACAGTGAGAAGTGGCGAATGTGTAAATGACACAGAATGAGTACAAAACTCAGATTTTAATATAAGCCAAGAGTAGACTGGTTTTCCTTTGTTGTAAACAAAACTTGGTTTTCCTAAGACTAGCTTCTCTCATGGCTTTAGGGTGAGCATATCATGGGGTAATTTTCATTTTTGGGTGAACTATTCCTTTGCATCAGATTTCCTTAAATGTATTTATTTATTTTTTTTTTTCCGTCTTTAAGTATTTATTTATTTTTTAGTTAACTCTGCTGAATCCTGCTCTTATGGGCCAGAGCTGAAGGCCGCATGTAATTGGAAGCCCTTTGTTAATCATAGGCAGTATAGACGGGCAACACGTGGCTCAGAAATGGACCACGATCGAGCTGAGAGGCCATTGTTCATAGCACAGCTCTACTCTAAAAGTGATTGTTGTGATGCTCATTCACACCTCAGACCCTACGAATGAAAAACTATTGATGTGATTTGGAGATTGAGTGACAGCAAAGAGAGTGAGGCTTTGGCATTTCAGTTTTCAAAGTGGTGATTGTTGGTGCTATTTTCAAAGCGCTGTCAAAGGTATTGAGTCCCTGCTTGACCACAACGGAGAGAAAAAAATACAATGCACTGCTCAAAATGGCATTGCCAGTGGTGCAATTTTATTTTACATCACGTTCCAGGGTATAATATAGCTGTTAAAGTGTTTTTCAAGGTTTAGTTTGTAAAAAAAAAAAAAAAACTCTTTGCAGTCCAGCATCTTTCTAAGACTAAAGGCAAAATTGAGGTTTTAAGATTTGGCTCCCTTTCAGTTGATGAGTGTGAATTTCTATCTTCCATCATAAACCTGTCATGTAATTTGGCTTCATGCTGAAGTCCATGACCCATTAAGTTAAGATAAGCATTCCCATGACATTAAATCACATTAATGCACATGTTATGCCCTTTGGTCTCAAAACATAAATTTTAAACCATTATTCAATTATTAATGCCATCCCATCATAATTACAATCACAGACCTCCTGCCTTGAACAGTAGACTCACACTGAGAGTGGATCATTTGTCTGGGCGTGCTTCGCTCCATCTCTATCACAACTGCTGCTTTTGCTCATTAGTTCATTCTTGGTGGAATCTCTCCTGTTGGGTCTGCACGTCTGATTCCCTCATGTTCATTAACGAAATATGACCCTAATGTGACACATTTATAGTTCCCCTTTTGAGCAAACAATGTTTGCAATGACTGTCATTACACCATATGGAGAACAGCATCTGCTCAAAAATGAATATTCTGTCATTATTTACTCAGCCCCATTTAGTTCCAATCTGTATGTTGTTATTTTGTCAATGGAACATAAGAGGAGTGTTTTTAATAACTCCATACAGACACTTGTGACTGTGACTGTCTTCTTCTTTCATGTTCCATAGAACAAATGACAGCATGCAGATTTCGATTGATCTGATTTATTATTAATACATTATGATTTGCAGTTTTTAGAAATTACTGTTCTATATAAGAGTAGTAAGTTCTGATTTTATGTTTTAAATAATGTATTTAACAAAGAAAAATCATGATTTACAGTGTTCTGTACAGTTTTTTTTAATTAATAAATTATGATTTAAAGTTTTAAATCAGTGTTCTAGTTAAAATGAATAAATCATGACTTACAGTTTTAAATCAGTGTTCTGTAGTAGTACATTATGATTTGAAGTTTTAAATTTGTGTTTTATTTAGAATTAGTAAATTATGATTTAATGTTTTAAATCAGTGTTCTAGTTAAAATGAATAAATCATGATTTGCTGATTTGCTGTTTTAAATTAGTGTTTCATTTAGAATAATACATTTATATGAATTTTAAGTTAGTGTTTTATTTTGAATGAATAAGTTTATATGAATTTTAAATTAATAAATTACGATGTGAAGTTTTAAATTAGTGTTTTATTTAGAATTAATAAATTGTGTTATGATGTTTTAAATTAGGGTTTTAATTATAATTAACAAATTATGATGTGACATTTTAGTGTTTTATTTAGAATTGATAAATTGTAATATGAAGTTTTAAATTAGTGTTTTATTTTGAATTATTAAATTATAATATGAAGTTTTAAATTAGTGTATTTAGAATTAATAAATTATGATATGAAGTTTTAAATTAGTGTTTTATTTAAAATGAATGAATTGTGATATGAAGTTTGAAATTAGTGTGATGTTTTAGTGTTTTATTTAGAATTAACACATTTTAAGTTTATTAGTTAAGTAAATGTTCTATTTAAAATGTAAAAATCAAATAATAATTATTATTTTTACCAGTGTTCCTAATCATTATTTAAATCAGCGTTCTATTTTAAAAAGAAAATTATAATTTAAAGTTTTAAATCAATGTTCTTTTTAGAAGTAATAATTCACCATTTAAATCAGTGTGCTATTTAGAATAATAAATTGTGGTTTCAAGTTTTAAGTCACTGTTCTATTTACAAAGTCTTTATAAATCCTGATTTACATTTGTAAATTTTGTTACATTTCTATTTAGAATTAATAAATCAATTCATAATTATTTTTTCCTAATAATTCTTTAAATCAGTGTTCTATTCAAAGTGATAGCAAATTATGATTTAAAGTTTTAAAGTTAAAAAATAACAATTTACAGTATGTATCAGTGTCATCAGAATCATGGTTTACAGTTTCATGTGTCACTTTTCTAATTAAAAGAATTAATTTTTAGAATGAATAAATTGTAGAGTTTTAAATAACTTTTTAGACATACTATATTAACTTTGTTGTCTGTCTTCAGTTTTCAGGCCTTTACCTGCTGTCCTTCTTCATCATCATCCTGGGACTGATCCTCTACTCCTCTTCCTCCACCTACGTGGCACAGGATCCTCGTGTTTATAAACAGTTCCGCAACGCGGGAAACGCCATCACAGACACGCCCACCGTGGGGCCGCTGGAGCCTTCAGTGACCTATACGAGCCTGGGTCAGGAAATAGAGGAGGAGCCTCGCATACGAGTAGCCTGAAGGGGGCGTGGTCTCTCGAAACCAATCATCCACTGCCTGGCCCAGCAGTCTGTAGAAAAACGAATGATAATGATCACTGAATGATGTAATCAACCACGTAGCAAACAAGTACACTGTGATCACGAACTGTCAATAGGTAGCAGTGACTTCTGTATATCTGAGATATCAGATCCATCATGTATAAAGATGATTTCACCTCATTGCCTCTTTCTCCCCCCCCGCGGCAAATTAAGTGTTTAGAAGGATTCGTGCTGACTGTTTTGTCCAAATGCTCAGTTGTGAATGTTTTATTTTCTTATACGAACACAAACGGTTCATTGTGTTTCAAAGTTTCACTACAGTTTCATCAATATTTTACATTTTAAATGAGATCTATCTGACAACGTTTCTGGAAAACTGCATTCTGAGTTTTACAATGCTGATTTGAGCCAGTGCCTTGCCATGTAATATTATTGTGGGTTACATTAGCCAGTAATCATGACTTAAAAACAGTATCATCAGTATTGGACGTTATGATTGCATATTGTATCATCTGCTCAAAATTATAAATATTTCCATTCATCAGTCAGAAATATGAAAAGGGTAAAAAAATAATGATTTTGCACCCTTCTTTAACTGTTATACCATATTCATATTGTTTTTGTTTTTTTTTAATATTTGTCATATTTTGTTTTAATTCTGCCAAGAAAAAGGGTACATGCATTTGTATTAAATATAAAAGTCTGTGTAATAGCAATTGATTGTAAACTTGTAAACTGTTTTACTGCACTTGTCTTTGTTTTATAAGCAGTTCAGTTTTAATTATCATCTTATTTGGATGAAATCCAGTACAATACATGTAAAGTTATTCTGAACTGATATCTGAGTTTTGTTTTGTTTTGTTTTTTATTTGTTTCATTAGTCATTTAAATATTGGAAATTCTTAATGTGTCTGACTTGCTTAAAATAAAGTATATTTGTCTTAAACTCAAAACACATGAATGGCAAAGACTGGGGGAAATGTATTTGACCTTGCAAAACATTACATCATAATCTAACTTTTACTTTCAGTTGAGGTCAAAAGTTTATGTATGTGAATCTGCAAAATGTTAATTATTTTACCAAAATAAGAGGGATTTAGTACTGAGTTGAATAAGATATTCCATATTAAAGACATTTACACACAGTCCCCAAGAGAAAATAATTTATTACATTTATTAAAATGACCCTGATCAAAAGTTTACATACTCTTGATACTTAATACTGTGTTGATACCTGAATGATCCAGAGCTTTGTTTTTGTTTTTTCTTAATGATAGTTGTTCATGAGTATTCTTTGTTTTTTAGCATTTTTGTATATTTTAACCCTTTCCAGCAGTGACTGTATGATTTTGAGATCCATCTTTTCACACTGAGGACAACTGAGTGTCTCATATGTAACTATTACAGAAGGTTCAAACACTCAGTGGTGCTCCAGAAGGAAAAACGATGCATTAAGAGCCGGGGGTGTACACATTTGAACAAAATGCCTGTTTTGCCTAAATATCATATGTTTTCATTTAGTACTACCCTTCAGAAGCTACAGAAGATACTTACATGTTTCCAAGAAGACAAAATTAGTTAAATTTACACTGATCTTCAGATTTAAAAAGTTTTTACCCCCCGGCTCTTAATGCATTGCATTTCCTTCTGGAGCATCATTGCGTGTTTAAATCTTGTGTAATAGTTGCATATGAGTCCCTCAGTTGTCCTCAGTTTGAAAAGATGGATCTCAAAATTATACAGAAATGATTCAAATACACAAAAACATTTTTTTTTTTTTAAATGGCTGGCATTTTAACTGTTGAGGACAAACAAGGGACTCATGAACAGCTATCACGAAACAAAAAAACAAACAAAAAACAAAAACACAGCTGTGGATCATTCAAACAACACCGTATTAAGAATCAAGTGTATGTAAACTTTTGTTTACGTCATTTTTATAAATTAAACTGTCATTTTCTCTTGTGAACTATTTGTAAACATCTTTTATATGAAATATAATAGATTCATTCCATTATTCGCGTTGGGCGGTTATTAGCCTCCACGTCGTGCATTAAAATCCTTTAATGCACGGCAAACCGTTGATTATCCCTTACATATATATATATATATATATATATATATAAAATGCAAATATGGCCGAGGCTAACAGTTACCGCTAAATAACGAGAATAACAACAATACAAATCAATGTGTTCATAATTAAGATAATACATTACAATAATATGGTAAAACACACCAATTCACAATATCAAGCAGCAAAAAACAGCTGGACGCGGATGAGACCAGAAACTAGACCCATAAAATTAACAAATGGCAGCGCCCATTCTTACTGAAAAAAATAAGATTGATATGAACACAAAAAAATATCTTAAGTATTTTTTTCCGTAATACATGGTTACTCACATTTCTTTAAAAAATCTTCTGTTGTGCTAAACAGACGAAAGAAAGTCAAATACATGTTTGGAAAAACTGAATGCTAATAAACGCAAAAATGCCTACAACAGACAAAATACTGTATTAACCCCAATGGGAACTTCAGGTGCAGGACAACAGCAACATCAAAAGCACAATTCACCTCTCACATGGTGAATTCCAAATATTCAAGACAGAGCGTCGAATAAATTAGCATTACAAACGCACTGCAAATAAGAAATGCATTTTTGTCATTGCTGTTGAGAAATGAAGTGTTTATCTTATGAATATTTATGACGTAACGTTCCAAAACTGCCTACCCGATTGGCTTGGCGAATTAAACGCTTGCCTTATGAATGTTAATTAGTTTAAGCAAGTATGTTGCCAAGCAACGTCGGCGTGACCTCATTGATATTCATGATCTGCTAATATTCATGAGCGACTCCTTAGGGATTCACCACCCTATGACCTCGCTCAGGTGGTTTCTTCCTAACCTTTAACACCTGAGAGGTGGCTGCAAGCAGGGCGGTGACACCGGCACAGGTATGGCAGACCTCAGCACGACCTGGGAGCGTGAGTTGCTGGAGCAGTTCTCTTGTCTGACTGCCGCCACAGACGATGAGCCCCATCTGAATAGAGCAGATATTACTTCGGAGAGCAGCGACGACACAACGGGCTTATTGCATTTAAGTGATGAAGTTCTCCTGGTTATACTGAGAAACTTGGACCCAGTGTCGCTGCTGAGGCTCGGCAGCACGTGTAGCTTATTGTTCCGAGTTTGTTCGTGCAACTCTCTCTGGACCACACACTTCCAGGTAGGCCTATAATTTGCGTGTAAATTAGATTTTTGATTCATCACAGTGAGTCGAAGCTTTTAATTTCGTTAATTCAACCATTATGCATGGTACATAACGTTTCCATGGTAGGTAGTGAATCAAATGAGTCAAAAGAAGAAACAATATCCTAAAGGGCACAATAATTTGACAAACTAAAAGGTGGTAAAGAAGTGTACAAGCAGTATTAAGACAGTAGTCTAATATTTCACCTACCTGACTGGAAATAAGAACAAACACAAATGTTGTCAAGATTCTTGCTCTGGATATCCTGGTTCAGTTTGGTCAACCACGAATACCTTTTTGTTCGTTTTTTTTTTTTTTTTTTTTTTTGGCACTATTCTCCTTAATTAGTTATGACTTTTGGCAGTCTGTTGTACTCCAAATGTTTTTCCCTGTCCAACCGAATAGTAGAGCCCAAAACATGACAATTGACCATTTTCAGCAGCATATTCAAGCATAATCAGCAAATTAATGCATTTGGACTGATGTGTCCTGAAAACACTTTATTTGTTCTGTAACTTCTACCTGTGATAGAAGTTATTAGTGGAAGCCTGTTTCACTGAATAAAAAAATGTTATTGCAACTTTCTCACAATTCTGACTTTGTAACAATTGCAAGTATATTTCTTACAATTCTGAGAAATTGCAAGTTGGTTTCTCAGATTTGCACATTTGTAAGAAGTCGTCGCAATTAGCTTTGTTTTTGTTTTTTAATTCAGTGGTGGAAACAGGTTTCCAGAGTTTTTAAAAGACGTCTATGAATTGCAAGTTTATTTCTTGGAATTGGGGGTTTATTTCTCAGTATTCTGAGAAAAGAAAGTCAGAATTGCGAGTTTATTTCTTGAAATTGTGTGCTTATTTCTCTGAATTTAAATTTTCTATCAATTTTGAGACACAACTGTGAGAAAGCCGCAATTAGCTTTTTTAAAAATTATTTATTTAATTATTCAGTGGCAGAAACAGCCTTCCATAGTTATTGAATGTCACTACGAATGACATTTGCTCTTGCTTTAATTGATCTTTGAATGCACAGCAAAAACGCGTCAATTTGCAGTATCAATCATCAAAATTGGCTTTTGTACAGCTAAAAATGGCTGGATGCGGCTGAGACCAGAAGCCAGACCTATAAAATGTACTAATGGCTACACACGTGAAGAAAAAGGTGTATCGTTTTCATTTACGTAAACGGTAACGAATGAAAGCTTGTTTTTTTTATTTATTATTTTTTTATAACCGACTATTCCAGTGGTCACTCGCATGCTAATTCTCTCCAAATTCGCTCTCCACAGGATTCGTTTGGGGTCAGTCTGTCATATACCCACGCCAGGTGTCCCGTAACGGCCAAAACTGCCTTCCGCTTGGTTTTTATGTGGCGATCTCTCTTCAGAAACATCCACTGTAACCGTGCATTTCAGGAGAAGCTCTTTGTGGAGATCCCGCTCGCGCCACACAGGTACTGGATCCAGTGGCTTGTGCTTGAGGAAAGCGTTCCCTTGCCTTCAGTGAGGCTTCCCAGCAGCGATGTGGAGAAACTTTGGGGAATCACTGCAGATTTGTTCCAGGACAAACTCCAAGGTGACCATACTTTCAGCTGTCACATGGGCTTTCCATGTTTAATTTTAGCCTAACATGCATTATTGCTTTCTCAGAGAAAACTGAAGATTGCGATGCCCTCAAGTTTGAATGGAGGGAGCTGTATCATCTTGCGTTGAAACATCATGGCAATGTCTCACTGGTCTTCCAGCATGTTCTCATCCAGCACCAAAACAGTGGTGAGAGATATGCATCCCATTTGATGAATCTTGGTCTTCAGGGAGCTTAATGTCCAAATAAAAAGTATGATAACCAACGTTGTGAATATTGTGACTTTAATATTGCCAAAAGAATATATTATGCAATATATCACTTTACTTTAATCCTCTATGAGTGCTGGAGTAAATCCAGCCAACTGCAATTTATTCTCTGGCACTTTTGCATTGCATTAAGACTCATGGCAAACATGGATGGCTCACAGCAACTGTTCAGTATTGTCTTCTTAACCAAAAGGACACGGATGTCTGGGTGCTCTCGTTGGTCTGGTTGACCTTTTATATGTCTTAGCTGTATATGTTTCATTCCCCCCTCTAAAAGTAATGGGATTTCTGAAGAAAGATGTTAGTAATCCAATTTTTTGCTCTGGTGACTCACTTCAAACTGCTGTGATGGACCCTTGATCGGAGAGTTAGGGCATGACACACGATTTTTGAGTGATGTGTCTAGAGAAGGACTGTGACTCATAGTTCACCCTCACCTGGTATTTCCTGTTTCTTTTAATACTGTAGTATATGAAAGGCCCATGTTCTATAGCTTTTAGCTTTGAACAGGATACGGTGCATCCTATTCAGTGATGATCTAAAGGGCTTTCAAACTTCCACCTGAAGTTTGAAAGTTTCTTCTGTAATATTGTGCAGAATGTATAAAGAATATGAATGCATATCCACATTTTATTACAATGTTACGTCCATATAAAAGGTTTTTGCCTGTAGTATTGCTGGCGTTGACAACTGTTTTATGTGCTGATTTTAGAGCACACAGAGCTGGAGACCATGTACCATCAATATGTCCAGTGCCGGTTCCAGTGGCTCTTCACATACTGGTTGTTTCGTCAGCCAGCTCCATACAACAAGCAGCTACGATCCATTTTCCTGCAGTGGAAGAAGCACAGCAAGAGAAAGGTGGCCACCTGGGGTGAAACCCTGTGTGATGTGAGGTACCTGGCCTCCCTGCACCCCATCACTAAAGACTACTGGAGAGGCCGATTAGCCCGGGGAGATGAGAGCCTCGGTAGGTTATTTGGTTAAGTAATTGGATGATTGTTGATTCACTATTATTATTATTATTATTATTATTATTTATATTATTTTTTTTTTGCTATTATTGCTATTTTGGTATTTATTTAAATTGCATGTTGTATGTATTTATTTATTTTATTTATTTATTTATTTATTTATATTATTATTATTATTATTATTATTATTATTATTATTATTATTATTGCTGCTATTTTGGCCTTTTTTTGCTATTATTGCAATTTTAGCATTTATTTTAATAGCTATTATTATTATTATTATTATTATTATTATTATTATTTATTATTATTATTATTATTGCTATTTTGGCTATTTATGCATTATTATTATTATTAATAATAATAATAATAATAATAATAATAATAATAAATTATTATTATTATTGTTGCTGCTAGTTTGGCTTATTTTTTTATTTTTTGCTATTAGCATTTATTTTAATAGATTATTTTAATAGAAGATTATTATTATTATTATTATTATTATTACTATTGTTGTTGTTATTAGCAAAGCATTTTTATATATATATATATATATATATATATATATATATATATATATATATATATATATATATATATATATATATATATATATATATATATATATAATATACACACACTAGCTTTATCATGCATTATTTTAATAAAAATACACTTTATAATGTTACTTTTTTTATTAGCTTTGTTTTTGCTGTTACTGCATTTTTATTTTTAATAAAGTGTCTTTTTATTGTCTTTTTAAAATGTAGTATTATTATTATTATTATTATTATTATTATTAAAAAACTAGCTGAAATTAACTTTTTTTAATCTTGTTTTTTTTATATATTTGTTGCATAATAGTTTTAAAAGTGCATTTTTGTTATAACAGTGCATTATTATTATTATTATTATTATTATTATTATTATTATTATTGCTATTTTAGCGGTTTCACTTTTAGTAGCATTTTTTTTTATATTATTTATAAATAAATAAATAAATAAATAAATAAATAAATGCATACATAAATAAATAAAACTATTGGCCTATTATTTACTTATGCCTGCCTTAGTTTTTGCCGCTTGCAAAATATACTATCGGTCAGCCTCTGCTGGATAATTGGCTTGATCTGCAAACCCTTTCAGAGTCAAGCAAAACCTGCTGTATTTGATCATGTTTTTTTGCTGGTCTCGTGTGGCGCTCTCTCCTGAGGAACTATGCCTGTACCGGTCCTCTGGCAGGAAATCCATCTGTAGATCAATGTTACTCCAGTCTCCTGGAGCATCATCTCATGTTCTGACTCTACTTGTTTCTCTCCATCAGGGATTCAGACTGTTGGAAACTACTTCTCCATGTGCAAGTCTCTCGTGGCCTGGATCCTGGGCCGCGACTGGGGCCGACTGAAGCGAAGAAAGGTACGTCTATGGAATTCATGCAGGAAGCTGAACAATATTTCAGTCAAAATGTTGTTTTTTTTTTTTTTTAAACATAAAGTCCCTTCCCTGGTGTGCATTGTGATGTTTGAATAAATTTGACATGCTGTCGTCCCAGGGAGTAACTTTTCTTCACACATGATTGTTCCCAGTTCTGTTCCAGCTGATATCTCTCTTCCCCATCTTAAAAAATGCCAAATAAGTTCCTCAAAGGACGTGATCTTAAATATTCCAGCAGTGCTCATCTTCTGCATTTCATTAGCCAGGGAAAATGATTTCACAGGTCACGGCGTGAGCAGGCGCTCCTATCTAATGGCTGCCTAAATGGATTATAGACGTATCGGTGCGTGTCCCAGTCAATTACATTGCACGTCTGAGCATACTAACGCTCCTGCCATTATACACTGGTTTACAACACATGTGACCATCCAAGGACATGGAAAGGACCAGAGAGACACTAAATGTGCATTTTGTGTTTTTCATCCAAGGTTAATGTAATGTGTTTTGTTTCATGGTTTTCATATATGTGCATTGCATAACCTGCATGCTTGATATTGGCATATAAAGATATTTTAATTTCTCTGAAATGCTAATTAGACAACACTGATCAATTGTAACTTATTTTTTTGCACTTCTATTATGCAAATTTGGTCCTGTTCCCTTATGCATGCCCTTTTTTTTTTTTTTTTTTTTTTTTTTTTTTTTGGGAGCAAGGTCAGGTGGAATATTGTTTGCTGATAGCGTGATGTGTCGTTGGCAGGTTTATGAAGACACACTGGAGGGTGTGTATCTTTTGCTGAGACGGGAGATGCAGGAGACACTCGTCGAGCACGAGCGCTTCTGGCAAGTGGCCAAAGTCCAGATGACCCGTGTCTGTACACTGGAGGAGACTGCTGCAAATTACGTCAACTGGAAAATGATTGAGACGCTCCCCTACTACAAGTCAGTCCTGCTTGAGTCTGTTCAATTACGCTGTGTCTCTTTCTCATTTCCTCCCAAGTATACAGAATTGGGCATATAATGTAATGAGGACTCACTGAAAATCCTTAAAATTAAATTAACTAAGCTTATTATTTAAGTAATTAACATTTATTTTAGATGGTGTAAAATGGAAATCTAGTTGAAATACGAATACAGTTTTAAATGTTTAACAGTTTTAAAAGATTTTGTATTTATTGAAAAATGGACAAAATTCCTGAAGTTGAAGGTGGCATTATGTATTTAAATGAAAGCAAACAATTTTTGAATTAATAATAATAATAATAATAATAATAATAATAATAATAATAATAATAATAATAATATTATTATATTGTTATACATTTTTTTTTATATTATCTAAAAAAACACTTAGGTTTAAGCTGACATTTAAGTGACATTTAAATGTTCAAAATTTTGTTTGTATTTAGGCAGTGTCAGATATGTAATACTTTTTATTTTAGATTAAAAACCGTATTTAAAATATCTAAAATGTTGGCTTAATTTAACTTTAATAACATTAATATAAATAAATAAATAAAATGATTATGGTTGGATTTATTTTATTAATCTTACAACTTTTTTTTGATTAATAAAATGAAATAAAGCTAACATTTTCTTAATATCTACATTTTATTTTGTTTGCATTTAGATACATGTATTTGTTTTATTAACCCAAAATAAATGTCTTAATCTCTTTATTTATCTTTTAGGTTTAATACAATGATAATAAAAAACCTAAATATTTGGTTAATAACAAATCCTAAAATATTTTACAAATAAAAAAGCATTAAATTAAGCCAACATTTATTTTAGATTTAATAAATGATGCCATTTTAACTTTTTTAACAAGTTTTTATCATTTTATTATAAAGTGTGTGTGTGTGTGTGTGTGTGTGTATTTTTTATATATAATATAATATAATATTATATATATATATATATATATATATATATATATATATATATATATATATATATATATATATATATATATATATATATATATATATATATATATATATATATATATATATATATATATAATTTATAATAAATTATATTATTATAATTTAATTTATAAATATAATTTATTTTAAGATTTTAAATAATAAGTAAATGCTTATGGTTGGATTTTATTTTAATAATTTTTAAATGATCTTGAATTAAGGCAACATTTATTTTAGATTAATCAAATGCCAGTGTCTTACCATAATTATTTTTTTTTTACTTTCAATGCATTAATTTTAGCTACTTTTTTTTATTTTTTTTTTATCTTAGTTATTCTTTTGCTTTGCTTATTTAAATAAAAAAAAGAAATTAAATACAAAGCTGTAAATGTAAACAAAATACAAAGCTATAAATTAAGCTAACTTTTACATATTTAAATGTTTTGCAAAACTAATTTAACTTAAGCAGCCTAATGTTATGCAGTGCTGCTGTAATTGTAATTTAATGGTGATTTATAAAGCAACTGCTTTGCAAAGCATATTTCTAGAACATGGTGATAAATCCGAACTGATGCACAATTTTACTGAAATGAGGCTCTGTCACAATTATGTTGGATTAGTGACACTTTTCTTTCCTGGTACCCATAGAAGCTTAGCTTTTAGTGTTTCCCATCGACCACTATTTCCAGGCTGTACAGTGTTGCTCTATTACTTGAATTGCTGTCGTTTCTATTAAGAACTAGTGGTGAAAGTGTTGAGCTTTAGCAGTGGTTGGCTTTCAGACCAGGCTTTGAAGCCTGGAGAGTGCACTGGGTGGAGATACGAGCACCGCTGGCAGCTTCAAACAAATAGCCTGCAGTAACTTGCGGCCTGAGATCCGCAGCCAGTCGATGACATCTTTGAAGTGTATAGTGACTGATCTCAAAGAGCTTGGACTGAACTCCACACTAAAGTCAGCCTGATCCCACAGCATCAGAGAACAGTAGTGTGAGAAGTTAAGTGGGATGTTCCTTGAGGCCCATCGTCTTACATAAGCACTATGTGAGTGATTGAAGTGGTAAAGTGCTCATTTAAAGAAACCAGACGACCTCAATATTATAGTGCTTTTTAGGCATGCTGTGATACTGAATGATTAAACATTTTTTTGCTATGGTGCTTAAACTTTATTTATTTTTAAATGTTTTTTTTTGTTTTGTTTTTTTTTTTACACAAAAATACAAACAGTGCTATTTATATGCTAGTATATTTTAATAAAAAATGTGCATTTTCATGCTGGTGCCATATTATACATGCATACAAAAATAAATAGAATAAATAAAGAACTTTTTTTTTTTAATTTTTTTTTTATGCATTTTATTTTTTTACTTTGACGTTATTTATTTATATACATTTTCCGGGCTCTCTTATATTAAATATGCATCCTATTTTCATACTTTTACATAGTTTTATTAATGTTTATTTTATTAAACTTATAAATGTCAAAATACGAAAACTTAATAAAGTAAGAAATTTAATCTAAAATTATAAATGTATCTTTTTTTTTTTTATTATTATTTTATTATATGGAATCATTTTTTTCATACTTTGACATTCATTTTAAAACAGTTTTATTAATGTTTACATTAATACACTAAGATTTAAGTAATGTGTATAAACTTATTTTTAAATTCCTTAAAGTCTTAATGTCGTAAATTCAGATTTGATGGGTCTTAAATATTTTGTCTGATGGACCTCATGACTGTTTACAATCATTGGGCAGACCGAAGATTGACAAAAAAATAAAAATTAAATAACCATCGAAGCACAAGAATGATTCTTATTTGAATACATTCAACTTAAGCAGCATTTGATAATGGATGGTGTATTTCTAGTATCAAAATCACGCTGCCTGTCTCTTTGTGAGAGACTTAAAAACAAATGAGAGAAATGGCACACATAAAGAAACTCAGAAGAAACACTGATTTAAAAAAACATCAATGTGTAACAGTTTATTTATGACATGATATAGTTCAGTAACATGTCAACGGAGCTTTGCTGAATATTCTCATGATTGCAAATGTTACATTGATTTTTAGTTCAGTAAACAAGTACTTAGTCAAGTTATTTACATTTTAAACGCATTTGTTTTGTTCCATTTCACTGATGAAAATATTTCCAAACAAGAATCACAGCAGCGCATTCTCCAAGCAACACTCAGTGGTGTTTTGTTACTGAATGATTTGGCGTTTTAAACAAATTTGTTGAAATGACTTGTATTGACTCACTCATTAATTGAATTACTGCCGCCTACTGGTAGTTTAGTAAAAGTATGCCTTTTCGCCCCTACATTTCTTATTTCTAAATGTATTTAAAACATTACACTGCAATAAATGTCATGTGATTTATTTAATCTGACTGGTAACATCCCTATAGAATTTATTGATTAAATTGTAGTAATTTGACATTAAAGGTGATGCATACATGTAAAAAGGCCTTTATAAAGGTTAAAAAAAAAAAAAAAAAAAAAAGCGTTTAAAAATGTAAAAGCTGATTGAACACTGAAAATATTGCTTAAGAATACATTTTTACACCACCAAAAATCTTGGTGATGTGGTACTTTTATGGGGATATTTTGTGTGGAGTATTGTCTGCTGATATGAAAAGTTCACTGTATATTGTAGTAATATAATTTATGACAGTGAAATTTAGTTTTAGGGTTACATTAAACACATGAAGTATTACGTATGTGTATGCAATAAAATGTGTTGTTTCAATTACAGGTTTAGGTCTTAAATTTCATATAAGGTGGTATTAAAAAGGTCTTAAGTCTTAAATTTCACTAGTTCACATCTGCAGAAACCCGATCGCTTTATTTGTATTACTTTATTATATTGAATATAAATTTTCATACTTTTACATTCATTTTTAAAAAAACATTGCTTTATTAATTTTTACATTAATATATTTTATTAATGTTTAGTGCATTTTATTTGCACCTTAAATATAAGTGTAGTGTGAATTTTTTTTTTTTTTTTTTTAAATAAAAGTGATAATTTATATAAACTTAAATATTTAAATGATAGATTAAATAGAATTTTTATTTATTGCTTTATTATATTGAATATAGGTTTTTTTATACTTTGACATTCATTTTTATAAAAAATTGTTTTAATGTTTAAGGAATACTTTTTAGTAATGTTGTAATGCATTTTTATTTGCACACATAGAAATGTATAAAAATGTTTATATTTACTTATTTGTATATATTTTTATTTTATTATATTCCCTGTACTTAAACTTTATAAAAAAAATGAATGTTATTCTATTAATGTTTAGATTAACTTAGTTTTTTCACTAAAACATTAATATTAAAAAAAAAGTGCAGTATTTCATTGTTTGCTTTATTTTAATGCTGTTACTTAAATTAAAATAAATGTTAAAGTGCAGTAGCATGTGCATAATTAGTAATTGTTGTTGTTTGATAAATTAAAAAAAAAAAAAAAAAAATACAAATATAAATTTATAAAAAAAAAAAAATTAGTTCTTTCCAGAGTTTAGTGCAAATAAAGTTGTGGTTTAGCGCCTCCCTACTATCTGATATCTCCGTCTAATTGGCCATTAGCATTCAAAGCATCAGTCCTGCTTGGCTGGTTTTAAATTTAGCTAATAATCCGCATTCAAGGAGCTATATGTCTGAGCGTGCGTTTGCATGTTTCCTTCACACAAATTGAGTTTCCTTAAGTGTGTTTTTTTGTTCTTCCAGGGTGTTTTGTTTGAAGCTGTAACAGTCATTATACAGGAACAAATCTCCAAAGACTGTGAAGATGAATGCCTTGTTGTTCAAAAGTGCTTGAAAAATGACTTTCCCCACAAAAGCTATTACATTGTTTTTGGTTTTTAATTCTCATTGTGACTTATTAATAAAGGTTGTCTTATTTCCCAAGCTAATGAAAAGGCAAATAATTAGACTTGCATTGCCTCGTGTAGCCGCTTTCATAATGGTTTTCCAGCTCATGCATATAATGGTGTTTTTTTTTTTTTTTTTCTTTTTAAGGTTGTATCTGGTGTCTGGTAATTCGGTGTACCTGGATCACGTGCAAGGTTTCTTGCGTAGAAAGAGGCTGATCCGGGATTGGATTTACATGGAGGAGAACAGCTGGGCGAGACAGTTGCTGCCAGAGTCGCTCTACACACTTCTGGAGTTTGACACCAAGATCTCTCAAGGTGGGTTCAGCTAACATGTGCACAACACATGTAAAAAGACCCCGAATCGATCTAAATGACTGCAGAGCAGCTGTACATAATACAGTAGCTCGGCTCATATTGTGATTAATCCGTCATATTATATTTCTAAGCTTTGCTGGTGCTTTTATAGTCTTCTGAGAGCCTCAGGTCTCGTCTTTGCTGCCCTTAGTGTATTTCTGCTCTTATTAGATTCTCATTAACATCATTTTTTTTTTTTTTTTTTTTAGCTGATGCTGTCTTATTAAAAGCTGCTTGCCAAGTTCATCTGGGTTCAGCAGATTTTGAGTGTGTTGGTGTTAATGCAGTCCTCTGTGAGCGTTTAAGGCCACACACAGTTTTTATTATTATTATTATTATTATTATTATTATTATTATTATTATTATTATTATTATTTTCTACTGCTGTATAAAATATAATATTTCTTTACATTATATACATTTAATGAATAAAAATAATTAGATTAAATATTAAGTTTCATTAATAAAAATAAAGTACCATAGCATAAAAAAGCCAAACACATTTTTTGCTCAATATAATGCAAGAAAAAAGACCTTCACAGCCTTTAGAAGTACTTTATTATTATTATTATTATAATAATAATAATAATAATAATAATAATAATAATAATAATAATAATAATAGCTTAATGTATAAAATGTAATAAATATTTATATAAAATGTATTAATAAAAGTATAAACAATTTAAGACAATCATTTTTTTTTTTTTACACAATGTGATGAACAGAAATAAGATTTGTACAACTTTTAAAATTACATTATTTTTAAAATTAAATAAAATCTGAAAAAAGCAATCTTGTATGATGATGATGATGATGATGATGATGATGATGATGATGATGATGATTTGATCAAATAAAACATTTAAACATTAATAAAAATAAAAATCATAATTTTGAAGTGCCATAGCATAAATCATTAAAGAAAGAAAAAACAAACAAAATAGTATTATTATTATTATTATTATTATTATTATTATTATTATTATTATTATTATTATTGCTCAATATAATGAAAGGAAATGAGACTTGCACAAGGTTTTTAAAGTAATTTAAAAAGTTAAGAATAATAAGAATGACAGCTTTGTTTTTTGTTTTTTTATGAACTTTTCATAATACAATTTATGTAAACATTTAAGACTATCATTTTGCAGTTCCATATCATGGAAATCCAAACATTAATTAGTGTCATAAAAATAAAAATTAAAAAACATTTAAAAAAAAGTGTCAGCATGATTTTAAATCCAACAATTTTTATTACACAATGTAATGAACCAAAATGGAGTAGGAGGTAATTTAATGTATGAAATGTAATACAATCTAGTAGTTTTTGTGTTGTGTGTGTGTGTGTGTATACAGTATTTTAAAACAATAATTTAATTTCCATACCATTGAAGTCCAAACATTAATAAAATAAAAAAATATATATTTTTGAAGCGCCATAGCTTTAAAAAAAAAAAAGCAACTTTTTTTTTTTTTTAAATAAATTTCATGCTGTGACATTAAGATTTAAGTGCAGTAGTCAGTAAATCTGTTTTTTTTTTTTTTTTTTATATATTTTATTAGTTTATAGTTTTAATAAAGCCACTTTGATATTTAAAATATTAAAAATGTCTTATTGTAATGTGTAAGAAATATTGAGGAGAAATGTGTATAAAATGTTTTTGTTTTTTTTTTAAAGTGATTTAATATATTTTAATTTTTAATCTTTATAATTTTTCAAATGTTTAAAATATGAATTGGAATCAAATTGTGTACACATTTATCATGAAAACTGTATTGTGTATATCAGTCACCTTGCTGTGTACATTTGGTCATCTAAAGAATAAATGAGTAAGTTAAGGTTTGTTTCCTGATGGCCATCAGACATTCATAAGGTGGTTGTTTTGTTTGAACAGAGAGTTTGCACGGGGACTGTGTGACAGCGCAGCTCAGTCGATTGATGTGGCTGTACCTGAACTCTGGGCAGGAGCTCTATCTGCAGGCGCTGAAGGGAATGGTGCTGCAGTGCGCTCATGCCTGTCTCGGTCATCTCAACGCGCTTCAGGCCTGTCAAGTACCTGTAGCCTAGACCGCATGCCACTCAAGTGTTTTAACTCACTTTTTATAACATATATAACAATGCCTAAGATGTTGGTGTTTTTTTTTTTTTAAACTGAGTATTTTTAAACTTTTTTTTTTTTTTTTTTTTTTTTCCCCACAACTTTCATTTTTGTCGAAGTTGTGGTCTTAAGGCTTTAGTGCACATAATCATTCATTCTCAATTTCTGTCTGAGTAGATGCAGTGCACATACAGTGATTGTTTTTAATGTTGTATTGGTTTTAGCATGCCAAATGATAACTAGTCTCCTTTTGAGATGCTTTTATTGTAACTATCATGTGACATTTTACTTGGGTTAATCTTACCATGGTAGACTGCAGGGTTGCTGACTTATTAAAGCACCTTTACAAACCACACAAGTCTTACTGTTTTTCCTTTCCATTTTTAAAAACACTCAAGTACAGATAAAACCTTCTCCTTCTTGCCATTTAATATTTTACACATTACAAAGACATTTGAGTCTGTATTTAAAATGTTATAAACATTTCTTACACTTTACAATAAAGACATTTTTAATATTTTAATATTAACTTTAGTTCGTTTACTTAAATACATATAAAATATTAAATTATTTTGAATTTAAAATAAAAGCTTTCAATTTACTTTATTTTTCTAAATGTTTAAAATATGAATTGGATTCAGTGTATTTTAAAATCTACAGGAACTTGATGCCTTAACTTTGCAATATCTTGATGCAACTTTCAGTATCATTACAATTTCAAAAAGTCTTATTGTAATGTGTAAGAAATACTGAGAAATGTATTCCTGGAGGGCCACAGCTCTGCAAAGTCTAGCTCCAGCTCACACCTGCTTAGAAGTTTCTAGTAATCCTGAAGAGCTTGATTAGCTGGATCAGGTGTGTTTGATTAGGGTTGGAGCTAAACTGTGCAGATCTGTGGCCCTCCAGGAATTGCGTTTAAGACCAATGTATTAAAGTGTCTTTGTTTTCAGGTTTTATTTTGTAGACAACATGGAAACACTAATGACACGGCCCGTTACACTAGTTAAAACTGCTTATTTCTCTAGATTTAAACATTCGGGAAAATGTAAGTACACAAGTCAGCAGTTTTTTTTTTTTTTTTTTTTTAGATATTTTAATCCAAAAAAATCTGCCTATTCTGCCTTTAATTTATTTTGATATTAAGTAAACTGCAAGAACTATATTATTTACAATTTATATATATAAAAAAAAAAATCTGTAAGAAATATTAGTGTTATAGAGTTTTAAAAATGTCTTCTATCTATATATATATATATATATATGTGTGTAATTATAATATGATTATAAACTAAATATAAAATGCTAAAAAAAAAAAAACTAAATGTTAACTAAATTTAAATGTTTAAAGTATGAATTGGATTGTTTTATTTATTTTTTTTTAATCTGTAGGAACTTGATGCCTTAACTTTTTTTCATTATTTTAACATAATTTTTCATTTTACATAAACTGCAGAAACTTCAGTAATCACATTTTAAAAATGCCTTGACTGTAACGTAAGAAATACTGAAATGTATATAAAATGTTAAATAATTCTGAATTAAAAAATAGACTTAATTTTTAAATGTTTAAAATATAAATGATGTTTATTTAAAGAGCAAAAGCCTCTAAATCCATCTGACGTCTTTCTGTAAAAAATGCATTCTTATCAGGCTCTGATGTATAGGTTTCTACGTAAGTACTGGTTCTTCTGATTGGGCTGAGGCTGGGATTTCAGCAATTTTGAAGTAAAATATTTGGTGGATATGTTAAATTCTCATTTTGACCAAGATGGCTTTTAGCTGGTTTTGCATCTGAACTCTTCATTTTGAAATCAAAATGAAAATCAAAAATTATTTTTTTTCATTTAAGCATTATTTTACACTTTATTCCGAAAACAAATCTTGATTACTACCCACTGCTGCTTTTTTAATGGTCAAAGCCCCTGGGATCTGCTTTGACCCTTTCATTAATAAAATGACATTTTAGTTTCCTTGTAATAAAACTTAATCTACGCAAATCACTGATATTGCAACCAAAACCATTAAACAAACCGTTGTAGAAAAATACTTTATTTGACATTTGTACAAATGAAAAGCCGTTTACAAAATGGAAAAATAGTTAATACTTCTGAGAAAAACAATTGTACATAAATAGACCTTTGGCATTTGTAAAATCTAGCTGGAAAATGAAAAGCTTAAGAATTCATAAACTAATAATGAGAAAACCAGCCAACCAGTGGCTTCCAGTGCACAGTGAGTGGGTCATGTCAATCAGTGCACGTTGCTTTTGTATTCATATATTTACACAATTCAGCATGCTATCAGCTGTCAATAATCACTGTCCTGTACATTCTCCATCAGGTCATGAGCAGCTCTCGGCCTGAGAATAAATATGCATTGCTTGTGAATATGGCTTAGCTCGCCTGCACCTTTATGAAAAAAAAAAACGTCTCGTCTCTGCCAGTTACGGAAAACACCCTTCGATGCTGCATAGATTCGTAAAGGCACAGAATAACATTACATATCTGCAGAAATGCTGGTTAACGTGAGGTTGCATAGCGCAGCGTACGTCTAATTATCTAATCCCTTCTTTAAATAAAAAAAAAAGAGACTCTAAACCTACGCACATGCACGAGATATTATGAGCACATAATGACAAAACCTC